>CM068383.1:36333326-36832121 GCA_034770075.1 Aralia elata | reverse complement strand
TTAAATAATAAAATAATAATTATAATAAATCATTTAATAATTGTTTTAATTATTTAAAAAATGATATTAAATTATTAAAATAATTATATTAATTATTTAAAAATGATATTAAAGTAAATAAAATTATTATATTTAATAATTAAATAAAAATATTAAATATTTAAATATTATTAATGATATAAAAATTCATTTAAATAATATATTAAGTATTTAAAAATGATATAAATGATAATTAAATTATTTAAATATTAAACTAAGTTTTGAAAATTATTATAAGTAATAAATAAATTTTTTAATAATACAATAAATTCTAAAAAATATTATAAATTAGTAATTACCCGTGCCTGAAGGCACGGAGTAACGAAAAAATAGATTAAAAATTCGAAAAATACTACATTACCTAAAAACTCTTTGTAACTTAAAATAACTTACAATCAGACATACCAATTATCATAATTCACCATACAATCATAATTCACCATACAACCATAATAAATAATACATACTCAATCATCAACACATATCCAACCATCAAAACGTCAAGCTAGTCGCTACTAATTCTAAGAAATTTCGGCAGAGTTTTTTTTAACAATAGATATCCAGAAAAATCTAAAAACTATCTACAAAACTTACAATCATCAATACATATTCAAACCACCAAAATAACCATCATTTCATATCCAAAATCATCATAATCATGTATAAGTAGTTAACTTTACAAACTCATAAAGAATTAATTATTATTTTGTTGATTTAACGTATATCGTATCGTTTTTCACTTTGTATATATAGCAACGTGAGGTAACACGACAATAAAGTGTTGCATTAACAGAACTATCTACCCAACTATTTATCAACATTATAATTATAATAAAGTTTTTGTTTGATGCAAAAATAAAATATCATAGCAACGGTTGCATCCAACATATTGTTCTATAATAAGATGCTCGATCAATAGCATATTGAATTTAACAACTTGAAAGGTATGCTATAAAAAAGATCAAAATATGCTTCAAACAACTGGAAAAGATTGAGATTTCAATATTGATCGATGCTTCAAATTATGAAATGTTCAAACAAATTTAGAGTTTTAAAAAATAAGACCCAAGAAAAGATTCAAATTATATGTGAGAACAAAAACTTAAAGGCTACAAAGCAACATTGAAATTAAGAAACTAAAACTCTCAACTACAAAATTAGTAAAAAAAATAAAAAATCATAAATCCTCAGTAATTCAATTGTATACACAGAATCACATTATAAAAAATAAGTAATATTAAATTAGACAAACAAAAAACATGTTGATAAATCAAACATTATATATAAAACGAAATTTAAATTTTTTTAAAATCAATAACATCCAAATCAATTGTTAAAACAGAGAGAAAAGAATCTATTTAATTTTTTGATTTTGTAGTTAGTTTGTAATTGTTTTTTTTATAAGTAAGTTATGATCTTATTTTTAATTTTGTCTACTTACCATTGATGTTATTTTTATGTATTATATATTTTAAATGTATGCATATATATACACTCCAAAAAATTATTACAATTTAAAATAAAATATTAAAATAATAATTAATTAAGTAAATGGAGGAATATGGGAAGAGAGAGACCCAAGAAGAGGAGAGAGAGAAAGAGGAAAGATGACAGAAAGAAAAGGAGGAGCATGAGTAGGAGGAGAAAGAAAGAGAGACGGCGTAGGAAATATGAGAAATGAGAGAGAAAAGGAGTAGAGGAGAGAGAAAATTGATAAAGAAGAAAAAAATAAGAAAAAAGAAAAAATAAAATGTTTTTTTATTTCTACTCCTCCTTTCCTCTCTTCTCTCTCTTTGACACGTGGTAATTTTCGGCGAAAAATTAGTTAGTCCGGGCAAAAGGGACACATTTGTTGTTTCAAAATACTTAGAGGTATTGATTGAATATTCTCAAACTTTGTCATTAGCCCAATATAATTTGGGCGGTATCTATTATAAAAACAGAGAGAAAAGAATAGGATTAAAAGTGATAACAGTTGACAATCTTTTTTATTTGTTCTTTGTCTAGAAAAAAGAAAAAAGAATTTATTTTGTAATTATTTTTTTTTATAAGTAAGTTACGATCTTGTTTTTAATTTTGTAATTATATATATACACTATGAAAAATTATTACAATTTAAAATAAAACATTAAAATAACAATTAATTAAGTAAATGAAAGAAGATGAAAAGAGAGACTTAGGAAAAAGAGAGAGAGAAAGAAAATGAGGAGTAAAAATAGGAGGAGAGAGAAAGAGAGAAGGTGAAAAAATAGGAGAGAGGAGAGAGGAGAGAGAAAGAAAGGAAGAGAGAGAAATTTGGGCGGAAATTTTTTGTATGAAATGAAATGTGAGCCTGTAGATTAAGTTAAAAATTTTGAGATTAAATCTGAACCGTTCTTGTGCTTATAATAAAAAAAGATTCAAAATGGGTTGTGTTTTATTATATAGATGATAAAATAAATCATTTAAATGATATTCTATCTTTCTAAAAATATTATAAATAATAAATAAATCATTTAAATAATATTTTAAGTATCTAAAAATATTCTAAATGACAAATAAATTATTTAAAGAACATATTAAAGTTTTAAAAATTATTCTAAATAATAATTAAATCATTTAAAATTATTCCTAAGCTTGTAAAATTATTTAAAAATACTTCCAAGCTTATAAAAATTATTTAAAAATAATATTAAGCTTATAAAAATATTATAAATGATGATTACATTATCTAAACTAATATTTAAGCTTCCAAATGAAGTTTTATCGAACAATCTATGTGTTTAATTATTAAGGACGCGATCGAGATATCGAATCAACGTCGACACTTAATGAAACTTGTCTAGATTAGCGTAATACATGTTTATATAAGTTCTAACGCTTATTATTGGTGTACGTAGACTACATACGTTGACCAACTGTATTAAATTATAACGAACTACGCTAAGGCAAGTGTCCTAACCTTATTCAACTTATATTTATGTAAGTCCTCTATATCTTGCTATCGATTATTGTGAAGTTATTGCTTCTTGTTCAGCATAACTTAAAAATGAATCATTGTTCATATATTGCTTGATGAAGCTTAAATTATTGTGTCAAACCAAATTGTTTTGGTACGACATCTTATACTGAGTAAAATGGAACACCTTGGATGTAAGGTGAACTGGAAAACCTTATTATAAGGTAGTGTGGCCGTCAATGAAATAAAATTGACATAAATGGTAGGATGATATGCATACTCCTAGGATATTGGTGAGGCTGATCCCCTATTAGATATCCGAAATCAAATGGTTCTAAGTCATTGAAGACTGATAGAACTAAATGAAATATATGGTTCAGGTACAGAACCCTCAGTTATACATCAATTGACATCTTTCAAATCAAACACATTGTATTTACATGTTCAAATGAACTTGCTGAGCATTTGTAGCTCATTCTGGTGCATATCTTCTTTTGCAGTTTTAAATGGTAATCCCGGCACATCTGGGGTCGATAAAGGGAAAGGACTTGTTAATTAGTTTAATTACTATTTTGAATACTTTAAGTCTTTTAAAGGCTTTTGTTGTAATAACTTAGTATCAAGAATGATGTAATCGAACCAAATGATATGTAATATATTATGATCCATTATTTCATCGAATGCATTATACTCTGATTTTTACTTTCTTTAGCATAGTTGTACTAAGTAAATACAACATCTATACGAATTATACATCTGAATGAGGGTATTGAATGATATTGAGAGTTCTATAAGCTCTGGGGTTACACTTAATGAGCGCCGGTAAGGTGCCATCTTTACCGGAATGCGCCCCTCAGTTCTAGGGACAATCTTATCATTGATACTGTGAATGTCAGATAGATAGGGAATATCGATATGAAAGAGATATCCACAAGATATGAATCTAGACATCCAAGTGAGGGTATCCAAACAAAGATAACTCTCTGACGAGAACTATTATCTGTTATGGGATACTGTGAACCTTGGATAGATAGAAGTTATATATTATGGAATATTTATAGTTAAATAGTATCACGTGAGTACCAAATCTGCTATAGGAGGTGTAGAGAATTTGGGGGCATCACAAGTGGCATCCCAATTGGAGTTCTATATGCTGTCCTGTACGCCCATAAAGCACCATCAAGTTTCAAAGACCAATCTTTCCTGTTTGGATTAACAATTTTTTCCAAGATCCTTTTTACATCTCTGTTTGAAATCTCAACTTGCCCGCTCGTTTGTAGATGATAAGCCGTAGCCACTTTGTGAGATACCCCATACCGAGCAAGAAGAGCGGTAAACGGTTTATCACAGAAATGCGTACCTTCGTCGCTGATAATTGCCCGTGGTGTAACAAATCTTGTAAAGATATTTTTCCGGAGGAAGTTCAACACAACCTTTGCATCATTTGTTGGCAACGCAGTAGCTTCAACCCATTTGGACCATAATCCACAGCTAATAATATGTATTGCTTGTTAAAAGATACTGGAAACGGGCCCATAAAATCAATTTCCTGTGACGCCCCCAAATTCTTTACACTTCCTTGTAGCAGATCTGGTGCTCACGTGAAACTATAGAACTATAAATATTCAATAAAATATGACTTCTATCTATCCAAAGTTCACAGTATCCCATAACAGATGATAATTCATGCCAGAACGTTATCTGTGTTTGGATACCCTCATTTGGATGTATAGATTCATATCTCATGAATACTTCCTTCATATCGATATTCCCTATCTATCTGATATTCACAGTATTAATGATAAGATTGTTCTTGGAACTGAGGGGCGCATTCCGGTAAAGGTGGCACCTTACCGGCGCTCATTAAGTGTAACCTCAGCGCTTATAGAACTCCCAGTATCATTTAAATACCCTCATTCAGATGTATAGTTCGTAAAGATACTGTATTTACTTAGTATAACTATGCTAAAGAAAGTAAAGATCAGAGTATAACGCATTCGATGTAATAAAGGATGATAATATATTACATATCATTAAGTTCAGTTACATCGTTCTCAATACTAAGTTATTACAACAAAGCCTTATAACAGACTTGAATTATTCAAAAACAGTAAATAAAACTAATAAACATGTCCTTTTCCTTTGTCTGTCCCAGAAGTGCCGGGATTATCATTTAAAACTGCAAAAGAAGATATATATGCACGAATGAGCTACAAATGCTCAGCAAGTTCATTTGAACATATAAACACAATGTGTTTGATTTGAAAGATGTCAATGATGTATAACTGAGGGTTTTGTACATGAACTATATATTTCAATTAGTTCTATCAGTCTTCAATGACTTAGAACCGTTTGATTTCGGATATCTGGTAGGGGATCAGCCTAACCAATATCCTAGGAGTATGCATATCATCCTACAATTTTGTGTCGATATATAATCAACATTTACCGACACCTTATATCAAGGTGTTTTAGTTCACCTTACATCAAGGTGTTCCATTTCTCAGTATAAGATGTCGTACCAAAATAATTTGGTTTGACACAACAATTTACGCTGGAATAAACAATATATAAATAATGATTCATTTCTTAAGTTATGCTGAACAAGAAGCAATAACTTCACAATAATTGATAGCAAGATGTAACAGACTTGCTTAAATGTAACAAGGTTAGAAGACTTGCCTCGTATATCTTTATAGTTAATATAACGGTTTAAACGTTCGTCGTAAATACTACACGATTATAAGTTTATGTAGACAAATAAGCGTTTAACGATTAAATCTTGTAAGTTTTATTTCAGGTATCATAACGCATATAAATAAGACTTCTTTTACAATATATGAAATAATTTTAGCATTATAACTGCTTACAGAATGAATATTTTTCAATTATATTTAAAATAAATTGAGCATTATAACTGCTTATAAAATGAATATTCGGCTATTAGATTTGAGAAAATTTCAGTATTATAACTGCTTATAAAATGAATATTTTTACTAAATAGTTGAAGAAATTCAGACATAGTAACTGCTTATAAAAGTATATTTTCTAATATATAAGAGAAATAAATCGGACATTATAACTGCTTGTAAATAGGACTTTTGTACTATATACTTAAAATAATTTGGGCATTATAACTGCTTGTAAATAGGACTTTTGTACTATATACTTAAAATAATTTGGGCATTATAACTGCTTATAAAAGTATATTTTTACTAAATATATAAAAAGAAAAATGAAAATAATAACCACTAGAGTAATACCTCTTGTAGTTGCTCACTTTACTTCCAATCGCGTAGCACTTCGATGCTTAGAAAGTAATTTTTATCTCACAATATCTCTCAGAATATAAATATAGAGTGTTTTTGCTCTTGAACTACTCTTGAAAAATAGTAAGGAATGAATGAACTGAGCTTGCTATTTATCGAAAAAGCAAGTTTCACTAATTGCACGTTAGGGGCTCAACTTATTACACTTTGGTACCTAGGTTAATTACACTTTAGTACCTAGCGTGTGCCAGGCATAAGCTGGCGTGTGCCAGGCATAAGTTGGCGTGTGCCAGGCGTAAGCTGGTGTGTGCCAGGCGTGAGCACGACAAAGCATAAGCACGACAAAGCGTAAGCACGACAAAGCACTATATCAGTTTAAGCATGACACAACAGCTTACTAAAAATAATTTGTCAGGATGCTTTTTGGTGAAATCATGGAAAGCACGACAAATCATTTTGTCAATGTAAGTACGACTAAGCAACTTGACCAAATTTTTTTTACTTGACCAAATTTATCGTGTACATGATATAATCTCAAAACACCTACTTCGAAATATCATCCCAATCTTTATTAAGCACATATGTTACAAACTTCAAATCTCATTAGGGTTTAAGGTTTTAAACTTTTCAATATCTAGTTTTACGTTATACGTTCTAATTCTAAACGTATACGATAATGTTTTCGAATCGTATTAAGTTTTCAAAGATTACCTGAACAGCCGTTCATCAGAATATATCATCACATAACACAGAGTCGGAATAAAAAATTTTATTTAATAAACACATAATTTACATATAGAAATCTTATTAGGGTTCGGAATATTACATTCACCCCCACTAATAAGAATTTCATCCTTGAAATTACAGTACAGATTATAAAAACAAGTGTGGGTAATTATCTCGCATTTTACTCTCGAGCTCCCATGTAGCTTCCTCTATGTTTTGATTCCTCTAAATAACTTTGACTGAAGGTATCACTTTATTGCGTAGATGTTATTCTTTCTTATCTATGATTTCAATAAGAACTTCTTCATATGATAAATCTTTTTCGATCTGAATAGGCTCGTAATCTATAATGTGTTTATAATCGGGTTTGTATGGTCGTAACACAGACACATGAAACACGTTATGGATATGTTCTAACTCAGGAGGTAAGGCTACCTCATAAGCTACTTCACCTATCCTTCTTAATATCTGAAATGGTCCAATGAATCTCGGACTCAATTTTCCCTTCTTGCCGAAATGTATTTTGCCTTTCCACGGAGAAACTTTTAAAAACACGTGACTACCGACATCGAAATCTTGTAGCTTCCTGTGTTGATCCGCATATTTCTTCTGTCGATCTTGAGACGCTTGCAATCTTTCTCATATAATTCGAATTACCTCAGCGGTTTGTTGAACTATTTCGGGTCCTAGCATTTGTCGCTCACCGACCTCGTCCCAACATAAAGGCGTCCTATATTTTCTTCCATACAGAGCTTCAAATGGTGGCATTCCTATGCTGGCATGATAGCTATTGTTGTAGGCAAACTCTACCAAAGGTAACTAATCTTCCCAATTTCCCTTGAAGTCCATGATGCAAGTGCGCAACATGTCCTCCAATGTTTGAATGGTTCTCTCACTCTGACCATCCGTTTATGGGTGATAAGCTGTGCTTAATCTCAACTGGGTTCCTAAATATTTCTGGTGACTTGTCCAAAAATTTGAAGTAAATCGCGGGTCTCGGTCTGATACTACAGAAACAGGGACTCCATGTCTAGAAATAACTTCATTGATGTAAAGTTTGGCTAACTGGTCAAGATTGAAGTTGACTTTTATGGGTAGAAAATGAGCTGATTTGGTAAGACGATCTACAATTACCCAAATGGCATTATGACCTTTTTGTGTATTTGGGAGACCAACTACGAAATCTATGGTAATATGTTCCCATTTCCACTCAGGAATTTCTAAGGGTTGTAATAGTCCACTCAGCTTTTGGTGTTCAGCTTTAACCCTTTGACACGTTAAACATTTACTTACCCACTCTGCTATTTCTCTTTTCATGTTAGACCACCAAAAGTGTCAGCTTAAATCTTTGTACATTTTTGTACTACCTGGATGCATAACGAACTTAGAACTATAGGCTTCATTCAGTATTTCATCTTTCAGTTCTTGTACTGAGGGTACCCAAATTCTATCTTCGTACCTCAATACTCCATCCTTGTCCACTCTGAATTTGTTATTCTTCTTATGGGTTATTTCAGTCTTACACTTCTGACACTCTGCATCACTCTCCTGTAGTCTCTTGACTCTCTCCAACAAAGTTGAACCATTTTCCACAACAAATAACTTTTGGATAGAATTTACTGGATTACTTACCTCGATCTCAAGTTTGTTAAACTCTTTTATCAATACCTCGTCATTTGTTATCATGTTTAACTTTTCTTGATTCTTCCTATTTAACGCGTCTGCTACGATGTTGGCTTTCCCCGGATGATATAAGATTTCACAGTCGAAATCCTTTATCAATTCTAGCCATCTCCTCTGCCTCATGTTTAACTCTTTCTGCGTGAAAATATACTTCAGACTTTTATGATATGTGTATATCTCACACTTCTCCCCATACAAGTAATGCCGCCATATTTTCAAGGCAAATACTACCACAACTAACTCAAGATCATGCGTAGGATATCTCTTCTCATAATCTTTGAGTTGTCGTGAGGCATACACAATCACCTTCCCATGTTGCATTAACGCACAACCCAATCCCTTGTGTGATGCATCACTATAAACGACAAGACCTCCTGTATCATCTGGTAAATATAACACTGGTGCCATGCTCAATCGTTTCTTTAACTCTCGGAAGCTTTCTTCACATTTATCTGTCCAGACGTACTTTACCGTCTTTCGAGTTAAATTGGTTAGCGAGGTTGCTATTTTTGAAAAATCTTGTATAAAACGCCTATAGTACCCTGCTAAACCGAGAAAACTTCGTACTTCTGTTGGAGTTGTTGGTTGTTCCCAATTCATAACCGCCTCAATCTTTGCTGGATCCACCGCTATTCCATTCTTGTCAATTACATGACCCAAGAACTGGACTCGTTCCAACCAGAACTCACACTTGGAAAACTTTGCATAAAGTTGTTTCTTGCGTAATATCTCCAATATGCTCCTTAAGTGTTCAACATGCTCCTCCTTTGTTCTCGAGTATACTAAAATATCATCGATGAACACTACGATAAATTTGTCTAAGTATGGTTTAAACACTCGGTTCATCAAGTCCATGAATGTTGTCGACGCATTTGTTAATCCAAAAGACATCATAAGAAACTCGTAATATCCGTAGCGTGTCCTAAACGCTGTCTTCGGCACATCTTCTTTTCTTACCTTTAACTGATGATAACCTGATCGTAGGTTGATCTTTGAAAAGTGTTCGACCCCTTTTAACTGGTCAAATAAATCATCAATTCGTGGTAAAGGATATTTATTCTTTATGGTCAACTTATTTAATTCTCTATAGTCAACGCATAACCTTAAAGTTCCATCCTTCTTCTTGACAAACAACATCGGTGCTCCCCAAGGTTTGTATGTATTTCTTGTCTAAGAGTTCTTATAACTGTATAAGTAACTCCTTCAACTCTACTGGTGCCATCCTATACGGTGCCTTCGAAACTAGTGCCATACCAGGTACAAGATCGATAACAAACTCGATCTCTCTATCCGGAGGTAGACCTGGTAAATCATCTGGAAATACATCCAAAAATTCTCTAACTACAGATATTTGATCTAACTTTGCTCCTTCCTTTCGAGTATCTACTATATATGCCAAATAACCTATGCAACCTTTCCTAAGCAATCTTTCTGCTTGCATTACTGTCAGACATCGAGATCGTTTAGGTGAACAACAACCATTGAACACTACATTTGACTTCGACTCAGTCAACAGGTTCGTTTCTGATGGCAGTCAATCATTGCATTATGATTAACCAACCAATCCATGCCTAAGATTATATCGAATTCCCCTAGCTGTATAAGAAAGAGGTCCACAAGAAACTTGTGTCCCTTAATCTCTACATTACAATCTTTATATACAGTTTTAACGGGAATTATCTCTCGATTTGCAATCTCTACATTAAAAGGTATTTCTAAGTCTTCGCATGGTATATTCAAGTTGGTAGCAAAGCTATTAGACACAAATGAACAAGTAGCACCAGAGTCGAACAACACATATGCATTTAAAGTGTCAATAGGGATGATACCTGTCACCACGTCCTATGAAGCAACATCATCCCTCATCGTCATATTAAATGTTCTGGCGGTTGGACGACTCTCGTCTCTAGCTCCTGTTACTGTTGGTTTGAGGGTGTTGTTTGTGGTTTGATTTCCTCCCCTAGTTTGGTTCCTATTCTTTGGACAATTTCTAGATGTGTGACCCGTTGCGCCACAATTATAACACTTATAATTTTGATTGCCCTGATTAGTACTCTTCTTGGGACAATCATTGGAATAATGTCCCTCCTGACCACAGCTATAACAGGTAACCACCTTCCTACGACATACTCCCAGATGGTTCTTTCCACATGTGGCATAACGTTCCATCTTGTTATTCTGGTTTCTGTTGGTAGGGTTGTTGTTATTGTTGTAATTATTCCCCTTCTCCCCAAAGTTAGTAGAAAAAATGGTATCCCACTTCCTCTTGTTGTTATTATTACCCCCTGTACTGACTTCTCCTTTGAATTTTCCCCCTTCATTCTGACTCCTCTTCTCCTTATGGAATTTGAGAAGATTTTCATTCTCGATCTCAGCTATGACAGCCTTCTCAAGAATCTCTGAAAATGTCTTCAACTGGAAGATTGATATTCTACTCCTTATCTAAGGTTTCAACCCTTCCTCAAATCTCCTAGTTTTTCTCGTCTCAGAGTTTACTTGATGTGGGGCAAAACGAGACAATTCGTTAAACTTGGCTGTATATTGAGATACAATCATTTCCCCTTGGTTTAACTCTAGAAATTTTACCTCCATTCGGTCTTGCATTGTTTGTGGAAAGTAATTTTCAAAGAATAATTCTTTGAATCTTACCCAAAGAACTACTCCTTTACCGGCCCTGGTTTTTGTGGTTTCCCACCAAAAGTTTGCCTCACCTTTTAGGAAAAAGGTCGCAAAGATTGTCTTTTGTTCCTCACTTACGTTGGTTATAGTGAAAAACTTTTCCATTTCAGTTACCCAAGTTTGGGCTTCAACTGGATCCGCAATTCCCTTAAACTCAGGTGGTCCAATGGTTTTAAAGTCTTTAAATGCTGACTTATGTGGATTATTTGGCTTGGGCTGGTGTGGTGGATGACCTTGTAAGGCTCCTAATAGTAAATCTACTAGTTGTTGGGTTGGGTTTGGTTCATTGGTCTCATTTCTGGTCTGGGTTCTTCGTCCTGATGCCATGATTCTAAAATAAAGAAAAGACAAGTATAAATACAAGTATATACTACACATAGAACTAACAATTTGATTTGTACAAACACAACTTGTATATCACATGCAGAACGGTTACATATTCGACTAGTGGTTTATACTACTACTAGTTAGTACAGAAGATTCCCTATTTTACAACTCAAAATCCTTATAATACAAACTACAACAAATAAACTTAAGCACTAAACTAGACTGAACGATCACGTGCCTCCTTATAGGCATCCTGAATCATATGACAGACCACTAACTGGTCTATCATATAATCCACCCTGTTCTCCTCCACTGGGTACCTACACACCCGATGCTCTAAGTTGCCGAACGTATCACGGCATCCCTTGTCCGCTCGGTATAAATATATTTGGGCCTCTTGCCTTTCTTTCTGAGCACTCTGGAGAAGTGTCCTAAGATGACGAGTGTTATCCCTCTCACTCTCCAATAACGCTTCAGCTACATATGCTCAAAAATTAGCAGCCTCTAGATCTGCGGATGACTGCTGGACTAACCCCATCACTATCTCCTCGTGTCTATTGACACGCATTATCTGACTCGCTCCAATCTCCTTATTAGGATCAGGATCTACTAGCTGTCTATCTATGGGATGTTCAGCCTCCTCAACATCTAATATCTCCTGGTCATGCAGAAGTTCTTCCTCCTCTGGTTCCTCCTCCGGGTCTGACTCGGGAATGGCCGGCTCATAATCTGAAACCTCTTCTGGCTCACTCTCTATCAGCCACCCTACCATGGGTTGGTCTATCACTAGGAGGTCATTCCAATTTGTCTTTGACATCCTACAAAAGAATTTTAGTTGTTTAGTATTATAGCGAAACAAATTTACACATAATATAAAGCTTCTAAGATTATTTTATGTATAATTAAGTATTTTACGGACTCAAAGACTATATCCTAAGGTATTTTCTAACTACCTTAGAGCTATAATCTACAGCTTTGATACCAACCTGTGACGCCCCTAAATTCTCTACACTTCCCTGTAGCAGATCTGGTGCTCACGTGAAACTATACAACTATAAATATTCAATAAAATATGACTTCTATCTATCCAAAGTTCACAGTATCCCATAACAGATGATAATTCATGCCAGAACGTTATCTGTGTTTGGATACCCTTATTTGGATGTATAGATTCATATCTCATGAATACTTCCTTCATATCGATATTCCCTATCTATCTGATATTCACAGTATTAATGATAAGATTGTTCTTGGAACTGAGGGGCGCATTCCGGTAAAGGTGGGACCTTACCGGCGCTCATTAAGTGTAATCTCAGCGCTTATAGAACTCCCAGTATCATTTAAATACCCTCATTCAGATGTATAGTTCATAAAGATACTGTATTTACTTAGTACAACTATGCTAAAGAAAGTAAAGATTAGAGTATAACGCATTCGATGTAATAAAGGATGATAATATATTACATATCATTAAGTTCGGTTACATCGTTCTCAATACTAAGTTATTACAACAAAGCCTTATAACAGACTTGAATTATTCAAAAACAGTAAATAAAACTAGTAAACATGTCCTTTTCCTTTGTTTGTCCCAGAAGTGCCGGGATTATCATTTAAAACTGCAAAAGAAGATATATGCAAGAATGAGCTACAAATGCTCAGTAAGTTCATTTGAAAATATAAACACAATGTGTTTGATTTGAAAGATGTCAATGATGTATAACTGAGGGTTTTGTACATGAACTATATATTTCAATTAGTTATATCAGTCTTCAATGACTTAGAACCGTTTGATTTCGGATTTCTGGTAGGGGATCAGCCTAACCAATATCCTAGGAGTATGCATATCATCCTATAATTTTGTGTCGATATATAATCAACATTTACCGGCACCTTATATCAAGGTGTTTCAGTTCACCTTACATCAAGGTGTTCCATTTCTCAGTATAAGATGTCGTACCAAAACAATTTGGTTTGACACAACAATTTACGCTGGAATAAACAATATATGAATAATGATTCATTTCTTAAGTTATGCTGGACAAGAAGCAATAACTTCACAATAATTGATAGCAAGATGTAATAAACTTGCTTAAATGTAACAAGGTTAAAAGACTTGCCTCGTATATCTTTTACAGTTAATATAACGGTTTAAACGTTCGTCGTAAATACTACACGATTATAAGTTTATGTAGACAAATAACCGTTTAACAATTAAATCTTGTAAATTTTATTTCGGGTATCATAACCGCATATAAATAAGACTTCTTTTACAATATATGAAATAATTTTAGAATTATAACTGCTTACAGAATAAATATTTTTCAATTATATTTAAAATAAATTGAGCATTATAACTTCTTATAAAATGAATATTCAGCTATTAGATTTTAGAAAATTTCAGCATTATAACTGCTTATAAAATGAATATTTTTACTAAATAGTTGAAAAAATTTGGACATAGCAACTGCTTATAAAAGTATATTTTCTAATATATAAGAGAAATAAATCGGACATTATAACTGCTTGTAAATAGGACTTTTGTACGATATACTTAAAATAATTTGGGCATTATAACTGTTTGTAAATAGGACTTTTGTACTATATACTTAAAATAATTTGGGCATTATAACTGCTTATAAAAGTATATTTTTACTAAATATATATAAAGAAAAATGAAAATAATAACAACTAGAGTAATACCTCTTGTAGTTGATAGCTTTACTTCCAATCGCGCAGCGCTTCGATGCTTAGAAAGTAATTTTTATCTCATAATATCTCTCAGAATATAAATATACAGTGTTTTTGCTCTTGAACTGCTCTTGAAAAATAGTAAGGAATGAATGAACTGAACTTGCTATTTATAGAAAAACCAAGTTTCACTAATTGCATGTTAGGGGCTCGGCCCCTAATCTCTGTCCGTTCTCTTTCTTGCTTACTTGCTCGCCCAATTGCATCAAATATTCACGATTTTACCACTTAACTCCTTTATTCTTACAAAATAAATAAAACACAATAAATTAAATAAAAACTCTATAAAATAACATAAAATACTTAAAAATACACAAATTATTAAGCCTAAAATTACTCAAATAATAGGTATAAAACCTACTCATCAAATATCCCCAAACTTAAATATTTGCTTGTCTTCAAGCAAAAACTTTAATCAATCTACAACTAAATCACGAAACATCAGTAATGAAACAATGTTACTTGACATTAGGCCTCACAACAATCTCATTCTACTTAATTCAATGCATGCAAATCTAATAATTAACCCAATTTATAGTCATACCTCAACTTGCACTCTCTACAAATGCGCATAAACCCCTAAGCTCACAATAGATAAAATTTAGAAAAAGTCACGCAATCAACATTCCATAGAAATCTTAGATCCTCTTTCAAATCCTTTTTATACACGTCAATTTTCACTAATCAAGGTAACATATAAGTTCAGCGGATCAGCGAAACTTTAAAATAGCAAACTTGGTAAGATTATTTTCTATGCTAATTCTACTCAATAATCACAAATATATGGTTTTTTTTAATAAGCCGATGAGTGCATTTTATGCTCCTTCTCATCTTTATATATATCTGATTGAGTGCGTTTTACGCTCCATCTCAACAATACATTTCCTTCAATAATAAGCAAATAATCTTACCTCTAAACTAATCTTGCTTCTCCCCCAAACTTATGACATGCCCCATCTTAGTTTTAACCAATCATTCAATCAAGTATTCTCCAGTCTCAACAAGATTACCATGGACACATGATTGCATAAACATCTTCCAAATTTATAAATTCTTTCACAATTTTCTACCTATTCAACTTATGGGATCCACACATCATTATGCAAAGACTACAACTCGCGTATAACCAAAAACGAAGTAAAAGTCAAATTGCATGCATCAAATTCAAGACACTACCACTGGCCATCAAGCAACAAAATTCAATTACTAATGAACTTATTCAACTGAAACTACTAAAATAGAGTAACAAAATAACAACTAAACCAACTAAACCAACCCCCCAAGCTTGAAACAAACATTGTCCTCAATATAAGTAATAGAAAGAATTAAAACACGAGGACTTCCCTGGACTTCTTCATTACAAATTAGAGGAGATGTCCTCGACCTCTGGATTATTATGAATACTCTGCTGAGATAAAGGTTGTGATATTCCAGCCCTTAATAAGATTCATATATGTAAATTATGTGTTTATTAAATGAAATTTCTTATTCCGACTTTATGTTATGTGATTGTATATTTTATTAAAGAATTAGGTCAAATAAAAAATTTTCCGAAGCTGCTTAGTCATGCTTACACTGATAAAATGATTTGTCGTGCTTCCGACGATTTCATTGAGAAGCGTCTCGGCAAATTATTTTGGTAAGCTGCTGTGTCGTGCTTGAAAATGACGAAGTAATTTGTCGTGCTTCGGAGTTAATATAATATTATATTAACTGATAAAAATCTAAATAAGTTAATTAGGGTTTAAAATGATAATTTGAATTATAAACCCTAATTATAAAACCTTAATTGATAATTGTTAACTGAAATTGCGAACCGAAACCCTAATTGTTACACAAGAATCTTAATTAATATAATTAGATTCTAAGTAATGAATCATAACATTAATTATGAATCGTTGAACTTAGATTAAAACCCTAATTGAAATATTTAAACCCTAATTCATGAATTAGGAAACCCTAACCCTAATTAGGAAACCCTAATTCTAATTATGTTATCTTAAACTTTAAATTATGAAATGTTAAACCTTAATTATGATATATAAACTTAATTAAGGTATTACTAAAATATAATTAAACATCCTAAACATGATTAACAAAAATCTAAGTTTAATTAGTAAGGAAATAAATCAAAAATAAAACTTTAAACCAATAGAAATTGAGCTAGGAGTGTGCAAGCTTGTGCTCAACACACTCCAGCACAAGCATTAATGTATTACTAAAATATAATTAAACATCCTAAACATGATTAACAAAAATCTAAGTTTAATTAGTAAGGAAATAAATCAAAAATAAAACTTTAAACCAATAGAAATTGAGCTAGGAGTGTGCAAGCTTGTGCTCAACACACTCCAGCATAAGCATGACTCTAGGATCAGATTACAACCAGCACAAGTAACAAGGCTAGGATATTTGTGGAGGCAAAATGTGGAAAAATGACCTAAAAACCATAGTATGCAAGTTCTATAAATAGGACACCAAACTGATCAAGTAAGCTACGAAATCTTGAAGCCTATACACTTATAATCAAGCCATAAACAAGCCTCTGCAAACACAAAATATAAATCAAAGAGCAAAAATCAAAAGTTGAGCAAAAAGGTGCAAAACCCTAATTTTAAAGCTAGATCTTCAAAGCTTCAGTAGATATTATGTTTAGATGTTTAGGAATATGTAATAACATGTTAATAAGTGATCTGGTTGTTGAATCACAATTCCATAACATCTAGGTATGAAAATTTGGCAAAAATAGTAAACTGTTCATGCAGCCCAGAACTGTCTGACAAGCAAGTTTGTCAGACGATTTGATCGGCTTAAATTAGTTGTTTGATGTGTTTTAAAGTATGTATTTCTAGTATGCCATGAGGGTTATAGATTGTAATTGGCAGAACACTAAACAAATCCCTCAGTTGGAAGATATTAAGGGTCAAAACCCGTTGACCGACCATGAGCATTCTGGTTCTGGGTAACCTAGAAAAACGAAGAACATCTCTGATAGTGTCTGACAAGTTTTTGACCAGCCTAGATCTTGGTCACATGATATAATTAATGAGGTTTTGATGTATGTAGTTGTTCTTTGCCATGTAATCTACAAGTACAAACCAACTAAACATATAAAGTTAACCTGGAACGAATATTATTAACAGTCAAACTGCGTTGCCCGACCATGATTGATGAGTTTCTAGGTTACCTAGAAACTCAAGAACAGTTTGAATGTGGTGGTTTGACCGGAACAAATCTTGCTCATGTGATGTTGTTTGATCTCAAATGATACATGTCGTTGTACCTTGCCATGTCTAGTATAACGAGCAACATAGATTGAACTCAAAGAAGTAAGTAACTGGAAATTAAATCAAGTCAAAAGTCCCAACTTGACCATGACCCCGGCTGTTCTTCAGCCCATGAAGAACACCTATAGCGACACATATCCGTCGCTATAGGGCCCCTTCGACGACAATATCCTTCCGGCCAACCAAGAACACCTAAGGCGACAGTCAATCGTCGCTAAAGCCTTTTAGCGATGGTTTTAAATTCTAATAAATAAATAATTCGAAATAAATATTAAATAATTATTAATAATTAATAATTATATTTTAAAATTCATTTTAAGTTATAAAAATTAATTTTTAATATTTTCACATAAAATTTTATTAATTATTTAATTTAATTAAAAATTAATAATAATAAATTATTTAATAATTATATTAAATAAATGATTTAAAAATGATATTAATGTATTTAAATTATTTTAAATGATAATTAAATCATTTAAAAATTTTACTAACTTTCTAAAATTATTATAAATGATAAATAACTCATTTTAAATAATATACTAAATATTTAAAAATATTATAAATGATAATTGAATCATTTAAATATTAAACTAAGTTTTAAAAATTATTATAAATAATAATTACATCATTTAAATAATAAAATAAATTCTAAAAATATTATTAATGATAAATAAATCATTTTAAATAATATACTTACTTTCTAAATATATTGGAATAATATATTAAAATTCTAAAAATATTATAAATGTTAAATAAATCATTTAAATAATATTTTAAATATCTAAAATTATTCTACATGATAAATAAATCATTTAAATAACAAATTAATGTTTTAAAAATATTATAAATGATAATTAAATCATTTAAAAATATTCCAAGCTTGTAAAAATTATTTAAAAATAATATTAAGCTTCTAAAAATATTATAATCGATAATTAAAGTATCTAGATTAATAATTAAGCTTCCAAATGAAGTTTTATTGATAAACCTATGTGTTTGGCTATCTAATGACGCAACCGAGATACCGAATCGACGTCGAACCCTAATGAAACTTGTCTAGTTCAACTTGTTACATGTTGTTATAAGTTCTAACGCTTAATATTGGTATACATAGACTACGTACGTTGATAGACCGCGTTAACATTAGTTAAAAGATCTACGCTAAAGCAAGTCTTCTGACTTTGTTACTTTTAAGCAAGTATATTACATCTTGCTATCAATTATTGTGAAGTTATTGCTTCTTGTTCAACATAACTTAAGAAATAAATCATTATTCATATATTGCTTGATAGAGCTTAAATTATTGTGTCACACCAAATTGTTTTGGTAAGACATCTTATACTGAGAAATGAAATACCTTGATGTAAGGTTGTAAATGTTAATTATATATTGACACAAATTGTAGGATGATATGCATACTCCTGGGATATTCGATAGGCTGATCCCCTACAAATTATCCGAATCAAGCTTTTCTAGTCATTAAAGACTGATAGAACTGATTGAAACACATGATTCATGTACTGAACCCTCAATTATACATCTTTGACATCTTTCAACTCAAACACATTGTGTTTACGTTTTCAAATAAACTTACTGAGCATTTGTAGCTCATTCTTACATAAAACTTTTCTTTGCAGTTTTAGATGGTAATCCTAGAACTTCAGAGACAGACAAGGGAAAAGGCCATGTTAATTAGTTTTATCTTACTGTTTTGAATAATTTCAAGTTTTATAAGACTTTTGTTGTAATAAAGACATAGTACTGAGAATGTTGTAATCAAACTTAAGCTTATGAAATATATATTATCTTTTGTTACATCTCTTGCGTTGTATTTATATTCTTAGTTAAGTTAGAAAGTAGCATTTGATCTAGTATAGTATCCCTATGAACTATACATCTGAATGAGGGTATTTAAATGATTCTGGGAGTTCTGTAAGCACTGAGGTTACACTTAATGAGCGCCGGTAAGGTGCCACCTTTACCAGAATGCGTCCCTCAGTTCCAAGAACAATCTTATCATTAATACTGTGAATGTTAAATAGATAGGGAATATCGCTATGAAAGAGATACTCATAAGATATGAATCTATACATCCAAGTGAGGGTATCCAAACACAGTTAACGTTCTGGCCAGAACTACTATCTGTTATGAGATACTGTGAATCTTGGATAGATAGAAGTTATATATTATAGAATGTTTATAGTTGAATAGTTTCACGTGAGCACCAAATTTGCTACAGGGAGTGTAGAGAATTTGGGGGCGTCACAAAGGTAGAGAATGCATGATATCATTGAACCTTCCTTCTTCGAGCAGTTGAGTTAGAACAATGTTGATTTCCTTAGTTTGGTCTAGCTGCTCGTCTATTTTATACATTAATTTGTCAACCCTCCGCAAATGGCGACGAGTTATTAACCAAAATTTCTCAAGCTCACTAACACTTGTAAGTAGCTGATCAATCAAAGCGACCGAGGTCGATAATTTTCGCCCTAATCCTTGCTTAATAATGAATCTAGCGCCAGTAGGGTGAGAATCTGCTCCAGTCCAAATTCAAAAATTCTTCATCACTTCCGTCGTAATTGGTGTTTGTGGCGATTGGCGCTCTTCATCAAATCCTACACGCACGCCAGCTTCCAGACACAGCCCGTGAATTAATGATGGATGTGGCATACCATTCACAAAATTTCCGTTTATAGCCTGGCGAATGGAATTATAGATTATGAGTTGTGACGCCCCGAAAATCCACTTACTAGCTTCTTTCAGCCAGGTTGGACTTCGTGCTCGCGTGTACAACCTTTACATAATGCTATAGAAATCTTGACTTCTAATAATAAGAGTAAAGTGCGAAAAAGTGATAATATTATAAAATATCATTTATTCGTGTTATAACATTGCCAGATAACTTGTTATTATTACAAATAAGTCCTAAAAGACTTAAAAACAAATCTCCATTTATCTATCTGAGACTTGCAGTATTAGTAACCAGTTAGTTCCCAGGAAAGAGGGAGCTTTTCGTTAAAACGACGTGCAATTAAATGACCTAACCCTTTTTCTCGTCAGAACTTTCTAGACATTGCCAATAATGTTAATCTAGCATAGTTTAAATGACTTCTACATCTTCAACTTAAATCTTTATACCTCTATATCAGATCTGGTGTTCAAGCTTAACTAGTTAACCACCTATTAGATATTCTATAATATATAACATCTAATTATCCAAGGTTCATAGTATCCCATAACAGATAATAGTTCTCGTCAAGACGTTAACTGTGTTTGGATACCCTCACTTGGATCTATAGATTTATATCTAATGTATATCTCTTTCATATCAATATTTCCTATCTATCTGACATTCACAGTATTAATAATAAGATTGTCCCTAGAACTGAGGGGCGCATTCCGGTAAAGATAGCACCTTACCGACGCTCATTAAGTGTAACCCCAGAGCTTATAGAACTCTCAATATCATTCAAATACCCTCATTTAGATGTATAGTTCTTATGGATACTGTATTAACTTAGTACAACTATTCTAAATAATTTAAACATCAGAGTATAACGCATTCGATATAATAATAAATGATAATATATTTCATATCGTTAAGTTCGGTTACATCATTCTCAATACTAAGTCATTACAACAAAGCCTTTAAAAGACTTAAATTTATACAAACGATAAGGTAAAACTAAATAACACAGTCCCTTTCTTGTATTCGTCCCTGAAGTTTTGGGATTTCCATTTAAGACTGCAAAAGAGATTATATGCAAGAAGGAGCTACAAATGCTCAACAAGTTTATTTGAAAACGTAAACACAATGTGTTTGAGTTGAAAGATTTTAAAGATGTATAACTGAGGGTTCTGTACATGAACCATGTGTTTCAATCAGTTCTATCAGTCTTCAATGACTTAGAAAAGTTTGATTTCAGATATCTGGTAGGGGATCAGCCTAACCAATAACCTAGGAGTATGCATATCATCCTATAATTTTATGTCGATATATAATCAATATTTACCACCACCTTATATCAAGGTGTTTCAGTTCACCTTACATCAAGGTGTTCCATTTCTCAGTATAAGATGTCGTACCAAAATAATTTGGTTTGACACAACATTTTACGCTCGAATAAACACTATATGAATAAGGATTCATTTCTTAAGTTATGCTGAACAAGAAGCAATAACTTCACAATAATTGATAGCAAGATGTAATAGACTTGCTTAAATGTAACAAGGTTAGAAGACTTGCCTCGTATATCTTTTACAGTTAATATAATGGTCTAAATATTCATCGTAAATCCTATACGATTATCGGCGTACATAACTAGTTAAACGTTTAATAACTAACAATTAAGGCTTATAATTAAGACTTCTTCTACTATACATGAAATAATTTTCAGCATTATAACTTCTTATAGAATGAATATTTTTCAACTATATTTAAAATAAATTGAGCATTATAACTGCTTGCAAAATGAATATTCGTTTACTATGTTTGAAATAATTCGAGCATTATAACTGCTTATAAAATGAATATTCGACTATTATATTTGTGATAATTTTAGCATTATAACTGCTTATAAAATGAATATTCTTACTAAATACTTGAAGAAAATCGGACATAGTAACTGCTTATAAAAGTATATTTTCTAATATATAAGAGAAATAAATCGGACATTATAACTGCTTGTAAATAGGACTTTTGTACTATATACTTAAAATAATTTGGGTATTATAATTGCTTGTAAATAGGACTTTTGTACTATATATACTTCAAATAATTTAGGCATTATAACTGCTTATAAAAGTATATTTTTACTATATATATATATATATATATATATATATAAAGAAAAATAAAAATAATAACCACTAGAGTAATACCTCTTATAGTTGCTAGCTTTACTTCCAATCGCGCAGCGCTTCGATGCTTAGAAAGTAATTTTTACCTCACAATATCTCTCAGAATATAAATATAGAGTGTTTTTACTCTAGAACTGCTCTTGAAAAATAGTAAGGAATGAATGAACTTAGCTTGATATTTATAGAAAAACCAAGTTTCACTAATTGCATGTTAGGGGCTCGGCTTATTACACTTTGCACCCTAGCATATTCTTAGAATATTCTTCTAAGCTCCTCAATGAAAATATCTTCCAAACTCGACAATGCAGCTTGCAATTGAACCTATCTTCTAAGCTCCTCAATGAAAATATCTTTAAGCTCGACAATGCAACTTGCAATGTAAGCTCCTCAATGAAAATATCTTCCAAGCTTGACAATGCAGCTTGCAATTGAACCTATCTGCTAAGCTCCTCAATGAAAATATCTTCTAAGCTCGATAATGCAGCTTGCAATATAAGCTCCTCAATAAAAATATCTTCCAAGCTCGACAATGCAGCTTGCAATTGAACCTATCTTTTAAGCTCCTCAATGAAAATATCTTCCAAGCTCGATAGTGTAGCTTATTACCGTAAGCACAACAAATCACTTTGTCATTCCTAAGCACGACACAACAACTTAAAAAAAATAATTTATCAGGATTCTTCTTGGTGAAATCGTGAAAAGCACGACAAATCATTTTGTCAATGTAAGCACGACTAAGTAGCTTGACAAAAAATTTTTATTTGACTTAATTCATCGTTTACATAATATAATCACAAAACACCTGCTTCGAAATATCATTTCGATCTTTATTAAGAATATATGTTACAAAATTCGAATCTCATCAAGGCTTAAGGTTTTAAACTTCTCGATACTTAGTTTTAGGTCACTAAATTAACCTCTAATCATATACGATCGTATTTATAAGCCTCATAAATATTCAGGGTATTACATTCACCCCTACTTCAAAGAATTTTGTCCTCGAAATTATCTTAACAGCTAACTTCAGTCACTCAATATCATATTTATAAGTTCTATAAATATTCAGGATATTACATTCTCTCCTCCTTATAAGAATTCCGTCCTCGAAATTCCAGTATAAACATTTTTAACTCTCTTTTTACGAGTTTTTTTTCTATCTCCAAAATTTTACGCAGGCTATATCCTAAGGTACTCTTACCCTAGAGCTATAACCTAATGCTCTGATACCATAATGTGACGCCCCGAAAATCCACCTATTAGCTTCTTTTAGCCAGGTCGGACTTCGTGCTCACGTGTACAACCTTTACATAATGCTATAGAAATCTTGACTTCTAATAATCAGAGTAAAGTGTGAAAAAGTGATAATATTATAAAATATCATTTGTTCGTGTTATAACATTCCCAGATAACTTGTTATTATTACAAATAAGTCCTAAACGACTTAAAAACAAATCTCCATTTATCTATCTGAGACTTGCAGTATTAGCAACCAGTTAGTTCGCAGGAAAGAGGGGGCTTTCCGTTAAAACGACGCGCAATTAAATGACCTAACCTCTTTCCTCGTCAGAACTTTCTAGACATTACCAATAGTGTTAATCTAGCATAGTTTAAATGACTTCTACATCTTCAACTTAAATCTTTATACCTCTATATCAGATATGGTGTTCAAGCTTAACTAGTTAACCACCTATTAGATATTCCATAATATATAACTTCTAATTATCCAAGGTTCATAGTATCCCATAATAGATAATAGTTCTCGTCAGAACGTTAACTGTGTTTGGATACCCTCACTTGGATATATAGATTTATATCTAATGTATATCTCTTTCATATCAATATTTCCTATCTATCTGACATTCACAGTATTAATAATAAGATTGTCCCTAGAACTGAGGGGCGCATTCCGGTAAAGATAGCACCTTACCGGCGCTCATTAAGTGTAACCCCAGAGCTTATAGAACTCTCAATATCATTCAAATACCCTCATTCAGATGTATAGTTCGTATGGATACTGTATTAAATTAGTACAACTATTCTAAACAATTTAAACATCAGAGTATAACGCATTCGATATAATAATGGATGATAATATATTTCATGTCGTTAAATTCGGTTACATCGTTCTCAGTACTAAGTTATTACAACAAAGCCTTTAAAAGACTTAAATTTATACAAACAATAAGGTAAAACTAATTAACACAGTCCCTTTCTTGTATTCGTCCCTGAAGTTTCGGGATTTCCATTTAAGACTGCAAAAGAGATTATATGCAAGAATGAGCTATAAATGCTCAGCAAGTTTATTTGAAAACGTAAACACAATGTGTTTGAGTTGAAAGATTTCAAAGATGTATAATTGAGGGTTCTGTACATGAACCATGTGTTTCAATCAGTTCTATCAGTCTTCAATGACTTAGAAAAGTTTGATTTCAGATATCTGGTAGGGGATCAGCCTAACCAATAACCTAGGAGTATGCATATCATCCTACAATTTTGTGTCAATATATAATCAACATTTACCACCACCTTATATCAAGGTGTTTCAGTTCACCTTACATCAAGGTGTTCCATTTCTCAGTATAAGATGTCGTACCAAAACAATTTGGTTTGACACAACAATTTACGCTCGAATAAACACTATATGAATAATGATTCATTTCTTAAGTTATGCTGAACAAAAAGCAATAACTTCACAATAATTGATAGCAAGATGTAATAGACTTGCTTAAATGTAACAAGGTTAGAAGACTTGCCTCGTATATCTTTTACAGTTAATACAACGGTCTAAATGTTTATCGTAAATCCTATATGATTATCGGCGTACATAACTAATTAAACGTTTAATAATTAACAATTAACGCTTATAATTAAGATTCTTCTACTATACATGAAATAATTTTCAGCATTATAACTTCTTATAGAATGAATATTTTTCAACTATATTTAAAATAAATTGAGCATTATAACTGCTTGCAAAATGAATATTCGTTTACTATGTTTGAAATAATTCGAGCATTATAACTGCTTATAAAATGAATATTCGACTATTATATTTTAGATAATTTTTACATTATAACTGCTTATAAAATGAATATTCTTACTAAATACTTGAAGAAAATCAGACATAATAACTGCTTATAAAAGTATATTTTCTAATATATAAGAGAAATAAATCAGACATTATAACTGCTTGTAAATAGGACTTTTGTACTATATACTTAAAATAATTTGGGCATTATAACTACTTGTAAATAGGACTTTTGTACTATATACTTAAAATAATTTGGGCATTATAACTGCTTATAAAAGTATATTTTTACTATATATATATATATATATATATATATATATATAAAGAAAAATAAAAATAATAACCACTAGAGTAATACCTCTTGTAGTTGTTAGCTTTATTTCCAATTGCGCAACGCTTCGATGCTTAGAAAGTAATTTTTATCTCACAATATCTCTCAGAATATAAATATAGAGTGTTTTTGCTCTTGAACTGCTCTTGAAAAATAGTAAGGAATGAATGAACTGAGCTTGCTATTTATAGAAAAACCAAGTTTCACTAATTGCACGTTAAGGGCTCGGCTTATTACACTTTGTACCCTAGCATATTTTTAGAATATTCTTCTAAGCTTTTCAATGAAAATATCTTCCAAGCTCGACAACGCAGCTTGCAATTGAACCTATCTTCTAAGCTCCTCAATGACAATATCTTTAAGCTCGATAATGCAGCTTGCAATCTAAGCTCCTCAATGAAAATATCTTCCAAGCTCGACAATGCAGCTTGCAATTGAACCTATCTTCTAAGCTCCTCAATGAAAATATCTGCTAAGCTCGACAATGCAGCTTGCAATCTAAGCTCCTCAATGAAAATATCTTCCAAGCTCGACAATGCAGCTTGCAATTGAACCTATCTTCTAAGCTCCTCAATAAAAATATCTTCCAAGCTCGACAGTGCAGCTTGTTACCGTAAGCACGACAAATCACTTTGTCATTCCTAAGCACGACACAACAACTTAAAAAATAATTTGTTAGGATGCTTGTTGGTGAAATCGTGAAAAGCACGACAAATCATTTTGTCAATGTAAGCACGACTAAGTAGCTTGACAAAAAATTTTATTTGACTTAATTCATCGTTTACATAATATAATCACAAAACACCTACTTCGAAATATTATTTCAATCTTTATTAAGAACATATGTTACAAAATTCGAATCTCATCAGGGCTTAAGGTTTTAAACTTCTCGATACCTAGTTTTAGGTCACTAAATTAACCTCTAATCATATACGATCGTATTTATAAGCCTCATAAATATTCAGGGTATTACATTCACCCCTACTTTAAAGAATTTCGTCCTCGAAATTATCTTTACAGCTTACTTCAGTCACTTAATATCATATTTATAAGTTCTATAAATATTCAGGATATTACATGAGTCCTACATCTATTTGCTTTCCTTGGACAATGGCGTACTGTAGAGACGCTTGATCATGATTCAACTCTGTGAGTGTTGTGGATGGAAGCAAGCGAGCACAAATGAAGTAAAACCAAGCTAAGCCATATCGACTCAATTTGGTTGTTGAAATAAATAACTCATTGCTCAAATTGGTTTCCCAAACTGCACCAGGTCTGCATAAAGATTGAAGTGCCTTGTGCCAATGATTTCCACCATCTCTATATTTCTCGTGTTCCTCCCCCAGTCAAATCTGTTAAACAAAAATATGAATTGATTGTGGATGGCGAGAACCACACTAGTTTACCACGCACTTGCACTATGTTTGCCTCTGTTTCAATTACGTTAGCGTAGAACTCTCTAACCAAATCCGAAACTAGGGCACCAGGTTTCTCGGTTAAGGCTTCCCATTTATTAGCCTTGATCAACGCAAAAACGCCACTATCAACATATTCGTCCAGATAAAAGCCACGTTCGGGGATTCCTTTCGCGTGTGCCAATGATAATTCATAAAAAATTGACGCTTCCCGACTGACAAACTTCTCTGTATTATACTTTTCACCAACGAAAACCTGGACGGGAGAATAACTGCCATTGTCATCCCTTTGACGTTTCCCTGCCATTATGAAGGTAGCCTGAACTGAAACTTCTTGCATCACAAGTCTATTTCTTCTTGCAATAGGGTGCTATGAAGATCTGATGTTACAATTATATTTGTCCCTGAATTTATAGTTGAACTGAAAAAATTAGAAGTTATCTTGCAAAAGGAAAGAAGAAATTAGAATCACAATTGAATTAAACTATATTGGATTTCGTTTCCAAACAAGAATAAAAATCGCGCGCTAGATTTCGCTTAGGCGTCGCGGCGCTCAATGTAAGAGCCGCGGCTCATGACTGATGGCTGCGGCGCGCAGTTATGGAAGCTGCGACGCGTGTCCTCTGGCTAGCTACTCCGTTCCTCCTCCTTTATTTTTCCTGCTTCTTCCATTCCTTGGGGTTATAATCCTACAAAATTATGAAAAACTACTTAGACTAAAATATGATTATTATTTTTTTAATAGACTAATAAAAGAATAAATTATTATAACATAAAAATTGTTGGGTTGTCTCCCAATTAGCGCTTAATTTATAGTCTCAGCCCGACTACTTCCCTTTGTTAAACTGGGTCAGATAATGAATTGGAGATCCTTTGCCTATCGATATCTCCTCCGTAGTAGTGTTTGAGGCGTTGACCGCTAACCATAAATGATCTATCAGATTGGAGTGGTGCTACTTCTACAGCTTCATGTAGAAATACTATTTAGATCATAAATGGTCCCTACCATCTGGATTTTAGCTTTCTTGGAAACAGTCTAAGCCGTGAATTGAATAAGAGAACTGCTTGCCCTGGCTCGAACTTCCTCTCAATTATTTTCTTGTCATGCCAACGTTTGATCTTTTATTTATAAAGTTTTGCATTCTTGTAAGGATGCAGACAAAATTCATCCATCTCATTTAGTTGTGACAATCTCTTTTCTCCTACTGTCTGTAAATCAAAATTTAATTTTTTAATGGCCCAATATGATTTATGCTCTAACTCCACTGGTAAGTGGCATGCCTTTCCGAATACCAGTCAGTACGGTGACATCCCAATTGGAGTTCTATATGCTGTCCTGTACGCCCATAAAGCATCATTAAGTTTCAAAGACCAATCTTTCCTGTTTGGATTAACAATCTTTTCCAAGATCCATTTTACATCTCTGTTTGAAATCTCAGCTTGCCCGTTTATTTATGGATGATAAGCCGTAGCCACTTTGTGAGATACCTCATACCGAGCAAGAAGAGTGATAGGATTCACGAGTTAGAGCAGGAAGTCTGAGGGCGAATAGAAACCTCTACTCAGCTAGGAGCTATGGTTCATCACCTTTTGGCAAGGAACGTGGATCTGGTTGGTAAACTAGAACAATTAGGGTAGCAGATGGAGAGCTTGAAATTGGAAAAAGAAGCATTGCAAGCTCAGTTAGAAGAAGAGGTAGCAAACTGTGTTTAGATAGAAGAGCAATAGGACGATGCCATATGACAGGCAGGTGATTTAGAACGTGAGGTGAGAAGTAAGAAAAGGAAGATGAACAAGATGGGCTATGCATTTCGCACGGCTATGGAAAGGTGGATGGATGGTGTGTATCACTATCCGGCGGAACAAAGGCAGCCTCGCTACACTTGGAGTCAGGATTTGATGATCCATATGGGTCAGGTGGAGTATGACAGTGCAGTGGAGTGTGGGATGCTCGGGTAGATCGTCAGTTTAGGCAATTAGTAGTAATAGTTATTTATGTTTGTGTCGATGTCAGCCTTTTGTGTAAGGCAGGGAATAGTAGATGTAAACCCCAACTTTTGTACCTGGTAGCGAGGTAGAATGTTAGTAGATCCCCAACTTTTGTTATTATAGGGGATAGATGGTAACGTTTATAGTAGTATGCTATCCAAGAGTTATGTATGATGTAACGATCGATTGGCATATGAATATAAACGTTTTTTATGTGTTGTAATCATTACAACTACTAGTTAGCAGTACATAATGATCATAATAGTAAATTTTATTCTATTGTAACAAAAAATGCCGCCAAGACGTAGACAACAAGCACCACCCACTCAAGAAGAGTCAGTTAATAATAAGGAAGGACCAATGGACCCCATGCAACGATTGGTGGACCTATTGACAGGAGCGTTCTAGGGAAAGAATGTCGGACCAATTGACCCCAATCCCCCGGCCATTCCTATAGCACACTTTAAAGACTTTCAGAGTGTAAGACCCCCAGAGTTTAGGGGCATGACCGACCCTGTCGAGGCTGAGTCTTGGGTCAAGGAAATAGAAAAAGCGTTTGTTATCGCGAGGGTAGGAGAGGACAAAAAGACAGTTTTTGCCACATACTTGATGAAGGGTGAGGCTAACTACTGGTGGGAAGCAAACCAGTAACGCGCTGGAGAAGGGGTCGTACCATGGGATAGATTCAAAGAGCTGTTTTTCGAGAGCTATTTCCTGAAGAGCATACAAGGAAGAATGGAAGTGAAATTTCTGGAGCTGAAGCAGGGAGAGATGACGATCACCTAATACAACGCGAAATTTAACGAGTTAGCACGTTTCACACCTCACCAAATGGACACGGAGGAGCGCAAGGCATGATGTTTCGAGTAAGGGTTGAAGCCATGGTTGTACAGTAAGGTGTCTGTTTTTCAGATCGATGCCTTCAATACACTATTGGAGAAGACCATTATTGCGGAAGGAGGGAGTGAAGCTCTGAGTCAATACCATAAACAGAAGAAAAATAAGAAAATTGGAGGAGACATCAAGGGAAGAAGTAGTGGGGCAAGTAACACAAATAAGAGGAAGTGGGACAACAGCGTCAGCAACAATCAGTTGGGTAGTAAGCAGGGAGGATTCAAGAAGAGAGGAGAGGAATGCGGAAAATGCGGGAAGAACTACCAAGGGGAATGTTGGAAAGGCAGGAGCGTTTGTTACAACTGTGGGCAAGATGGCCACATCTCGCCTAACTGCCCGAAATCGAAGAAGACGAGGGAATGTTTCGCTTGCGAATTAACTAAGCATCGGATCAAAGATTGCCCGAAGAAAGGGACGAGCGGTGGAAGCGGCAACAAGGGAGGCAACAGTAAGCTATCGATTGGTGGACCAACCCAATTCAACCGACCGACTGCCAGAACATTCAATATGATCGTCTAGGACACAGTAGCTTCAAGGGACGTGGTGTCAAGTATTATCTTGATTAACGATATTAATGCCTACGTGTTGTTTGATTTGGGAGCTATATGTTCTTTTATACCTAAAGAGTTTGCTAAGCAATTGAACTTACCCCAAGAACGATTAGAGTATGTGTTAAATATAGAAGTGGCAAATAGCGAAGTAATTCCCGTGGAGGTTATATATAGAAACTGCAGTGCTGAAATTAGTGGACATAAACTGAGTGTAGATCTAATCCCGATAAGGTTGGGAGAGTTTGATGCAATTTTAGGAATGGACTGGTTGTATAACCATGGGGCAGTGATTGATTGTCAAAGGAAAAGTGTGAACCTTCAGACCCCGAATCGGTCTAAGGTAGTGTTTTATGGTAGTACATCGCCTAGACAAACATGTTGTCTGACAGTGATGCAAGCCAGAAAGTTATTAAGACAGGGATGCGTAGGCTATTTAGCCCATATTGTAGATACTCCAAAGGTGGGAGTAGAAAGAAATAGTATACCTGTAGTAGAAGAGTTTCTAGATATGTTTCCAGACAACTTACCCGGTCTCCCGCTAGATAGGGAGATCGAGTTCACCATATAACTGGCACTAGGTATGACACCGATTTCGAAGGCCCCATATCGTATGGCGCCCATAGAAATGAAAGAGTTGATGGTACAGTTACAAGAGTTGCTAGATAAAGGTTATATCCAGCCGAGTGTGTCTCCGTGGGGAGCACCAGTTTTGTTCGTCAAAAAGAAGGATGGGTTAATGCGACTTTGTATCGATTACAAAGAGTTGAATAAAGTCACAATCAAGAATAGATACCCATTACCAAGAATTGATGATCTTTTCGATCAACTGAAGGGAGCGAAATGCTTTTCAAAGATAGATATGCGAATGGGATATCATCAGTTGAAAGTACGCGAAGAAGATATACCGAAGATGGCATTCAGAACTCGATATGGACATTACGAATTCATGGTGATGTCGTTCGGTTTGACTAACGCGCCAACAACATTTATGGACTTGATGAACCGAGTCTTCAAGCCATTCTTGGACAAGTTCGTGGTAGTTTCATCGATGATATCTTGATTTACTCAGAGATTGAAGAAGAGCACGTCGAACATCTAAGGGTAGTGCTAGAGACACTAAGGGGAGAGAAGCTATACACAAAGTTTTCTAAGTGTGAATTTTGGTTAGAGAGAGTGCAATTCTTAGGACATGTGATTGATAAGGATGGTATATCGGTGGACCCTACAAAAGTAGAAGCGTTAATCGACTGGGAATAGCCGAAGACGCCAACGGAGGTACGAAGTTTCTTACGGTTAGCTGGGTACTATCGTAGATTCATCCAAGATTTTTCGAGGGTACCAACCCTGCTGACCAATCTAACCAAGAAGGCAGTGAAATTTGTATGGACGGAGAAATGCGAGGAGAGTTTTCAGGAATTGAAGAAAGGTTTAAGCGAATCGCCCGTGTTGTCCCTACCCGATGATATAGGAGGTTTTGTGGTGTATAGTGATGCGTCGCATAAAGGACTTAGCTGTGTACTGATGCAAAATGGCAAGGTTATCGCGTACGCTTCACGACAGTTGAAGGAGTATGAGAGTAGATACCCCACCCATGATTTAGAGCTAGTAGTAGTGGTGTTTACCTTAAAAATTTGGAGACACTACCTTTATGGGGAGAAATGTGAAATATAGATGGACCACAAAAGTCTAAAATATATTTTCACACAGAAGGAATTGAACATGCGTCAAAGGAGATGGCTGGAACTGATCAAGGATTACGATTGTGAAATCCTTTATCATCCAGGAAAAACGAATGTGGTAGCAGACGCGTTGAGTCAGAAAGGTAGAGAGAAGTTAATGATGTTGACAGTTTAAGGAGAGCTATTAGAGGAGATGACGAGATTGGAAATTGAAGTGAGAAGCCTGAGAGAGTCGGAAGAGAAATTGTATACAATGGAAGCTCATCCAAAATTATTAGACAGAGTAAAAGTGACGCAAGGGGAGGATGAAGAGTGCGAGAGGATAAAGAGAAGAATGACAGAGAATGGGGAAGAGAAATTCAAAATAGCTAAAGACGGAATTTTGAGATTTGAAGACCGAGTGTGGGTGCCAGCAGTGTTCGAACTGAGAGAGAAAATTTTACAAGAAGCACACAACACGACATATTCAATTCATCCAGGAAGCACGAAGATGTACCGAGATCTTCACCAACACTTTTGGTGGCCTAACTTAAAGCGAGAAGTTGCGGATTTCGTTAGCAGATGTTTGACCTGTCAGAGGGTGAAAGTCGAGCATCAGAGACCAAGTGGCTTACTTCAACCATTAGAAATACCAGAATGGAAATAGGAGCACATTATGATGGACTTCGTGGTGGGACTTCCTGTTACTCAGCAAGGCTACGACGCGATATGGGCTATCGTAGATAGGTTAACGAAGTCTGCACACTTTTTGCCGATTAAGGTGAGATTCAGTTTGGATCGAATGGCTAAATTATACATAAAGGAAATCGTGTCATGATATAGAGTGCCGATATCAATCGTATCAGACAGAGATCCGCGTTTCACATCGAACTTCTGGAGGAGTTTACAAGAACGAATGGGGGCGCAATTAAGGTTGAGCACTGCGTATCATCCCCAGACCGATGGCCAAAGCGAGGGGATGATTCAGATGCTAGAGGACATGCTTCGAGCGTGTGTAATGGACTTTAAAGGTAACTGGGATGACCATCTACCTTTAGTAGAGTTCTCGTATAACAATAGTTATCACGCGAGTATTGGTATGCTGCTGTACGAAGCTCTCTATGGAAGGAAATACAGAACACCCTTGTGTTGGGATGAAGTAGGGGAACGACAACTTTTGGGTCCGGAATTGGCTCAGCAGACGGTAAAAATTGTCGAAGTAATACGAGCCAGACTTATAGCAGCTCAAGATCGGCAGAAGAAGTATGCTGACTTGCATCGTCAAAACCGAGAATTCGAAGTTGGCAGTTTTGTGTTTCTAAAGGTATCTCCCTGTAAAGGGAAGATAAGGTTCAGAAAGAAGGGTAAGCTGAGTCTGAGGTTTGTAGGACCCTTTGAAATACTCAGAAAGATAGGCGAAGTAGCGTATGAGGTAGCTCTACCTCCCGAGCAAGAACATATTCATAATGTGTTTCACATATCAGTGCTACGACCATACCAAGCCCGATTACAAGCACGTGATAGCTTATGAGCCTATTCAAATTGAAAAGGATCTAACGTATGAGGAGGTCCCTGTCCAGATAATTGATAGGAAAGAGCAAACATTAAGATATAAAGTGATACCTTCGGTGAAGGTAGAATGACGAATCCACAATGCCGAGGAGGTTATGTGGGAATCAGAAGACAGGATGATGAGGGATTATCCGCATCTCTTTACTTGAATTTGTGGTGATTTCAAGGACGAAATCCTTATAAGGGAGGGGGGGATGTAATACCCGAGAAAATTTAAAAGATTATTATTAGTGAAATGAGAATTTTTTTATTACGTATGATGTGTGATAATAGTGCAATGAAATTGCAACTAGTGTGAATTATGAAATTATAATGTGCTTGAGCTTAAGTTATGAACTAACTAAGCTTGAGGGAATAAGCCTTGTGTGGCATTCCGATTCATGAGGAATCAATTCAAGTGGTTAAATGTATTATGAAAAATGGTCATGATAATCGATATCATGTTGGTAATATTGAACTAATCATGTATAATGGATTATTAAGGATTAAATGTTGATTGTGATTGACTAGTTTAATGGTGAGTTATAAAGTGGTCTAATAATCTGATTTTGGGTAGTAATGGACTGCTTTGAGTAATTGTTTAAGGTTGAGTCCAATAGAATAATTAGAACAACCTAGTTAACTTTGCTAGGGACGAACTGCTAGAACCCAATGTGTGGTGCAGATGGTAATGGATAAGCCCAATAATATTGAGCAGCCTTATGTTATTAATAGGTCCAGTCGGTGTTAAAAGGTAGAGCCCAGAGGTAACCCAATCAGTTGACCCGAATAGAAGGACCATTTTCAAATTTATATTAATCATAATATTAATAGTATTAGAATAGTAATAACGGTACTAAAGAGTACTCCCAGCCGAGCTAGGCCTGTGATAACCCAGATTTTTAGAAATTATTTAATAAGAATTTAATAAATAAAATTCTTACTATGAGACGTTTTGAGTTTGAGTATGTGTATATATGTGTTATATATATTGTGAAATATGTGATTTGATGTGAAGAGGGTTATATATTCATGTATTTGGGAAAAGAAGTTTAATAGTTAATTAAACCATTGATGATAGTAAATGAAATTGTTACGAAAAAGGATATTAACTGAATGTTATTAAGTTAAAATTATATTATGAAATAATATAATTTAGTTATTATGCCTTGTTAGCAATAAAATTGTTATGGATTATATTTCATAATAATGTGAGTAATTCACTTAATTAAAATAGTGCATTAATGTAAATATATATTTATTTTAATAAAATAAATATTTGATGAAATTATTTAGGTATGATGATATTGAGTAGTGGATGATAAACAATTTTATCGTCGGTGCGTATTTTTGTTACGCTAATAGAATGGTAATATTCTAATTTAATTAAATAATTAAATTAGAGGATTAATGTTTTATTGAATAAAATGATTGATTTAATAAAATTATAACCTGGCTAAATAGAATTATAATTTTATTAGTAATGTTTAAATTAGATTTATTAATAAAATAAGTTTAATTAAAGTGTTACAATATATATCTTATAATAAAAAAAAAGATTATTAAAATAAGCTAAAAGGGATTTTTTTGAGTTAATGCCAAACAAGGCCTTGTGGTCTTTGACTTTCTTAACTGACGTAACTCCCCACTAAAAGTGACGTTAGTTTTTTCATCAGGAGTTAGTAAGCCAAAGAACATAGGTGAGGAAGAGAGAAAATTGAGAGAATTCTAGGGAAATTGAGAAGAAAATTCTGAAAAATCAAAGAAGAAGGAGAGCAAGCAAGTAATTCTTGTCATCATCTAGTTAATCTAAGCAAGAATCAAAGGTAAAAGCCTAGCTTTGAGTCATTAATTTTATATTCTTTGAGTTTTCTTTAAAATGGGTTTTGGTTGATGATTTGATGAGATGATGGATATATATAAGTTTATAGATATGTATAATCTGTTGTGTTGCATCAATAGATGATTTTTGGAGCATCAAATTCATGAAAACTTGTTAAGAAATAGAAATTTTGAGTTTTGGTATAATATGTATATTTTGGCTTGTTTTGGAGTCAAAATTGGCTAGGAAATTGAGTAATGATCTGTAAATTCTTGATGGATTGTTATTCTGCGTTAAAAAATAAAAACAACGAAAGTTGAACGGACCAAATTGGTTGAATAACAAATCTGTAGCGGTTGATTACGCTAAAAGTTGTGAAATATGAAAAACTAGAATGAATTGTGATTTTAAGCTTTTAAATTGGTTGTTTAAGTTATTTAAGATGTTAGAATCGTGCTAAAAGGTTTGGGTAATGATCATATATGAGTTATAGTGATTGGGTAATTTTAATTTGTTGTTAAAATGAAGAAATTTGGAGTTTTCGGCTTTGAATGATCTACAGTTCGCGAACTGCAGAAGTCGAGTTTCAGGTTCACCGCCCCGGCCGTAGAAATGAACTGAGTTCACCGCCCCGGCGGTATCGTCGTCCCGACGACAAAAGCGAACTAGAATCCTCGCCCCAGCGGTAGCGTCGCCCTGGCGGTAACTTTGTAAAAAAACCACCACCCCGGCGGTGGAACAGGAATTAAAAAAAATTTCTTTTTCTTTGTGGCCATGCTATGTTATCATATGCATGTTTAAAGCTTGGATTAATGTATTAAACGAATGTTAAGATACTGTGATGTTGTAAGCAATTGCCCATTTATTTTCAGATGACAATTAGAATATTAAAATGAGATTGGATGTGAGTGAATCCTAAAGTGTTGTAGCAAGCCAAAGATTAGATTAAGTAGTGTTAATAAACGTTATGCGTCTAATATAAAGAAGAGTTTAAGACTTAATTAAATATTAACTATGGATTAATGGGAGATGCAATAAAATGAAGGTTTATAAGGAGAACTTAATTTCTAAGTTGAGAATTGTATAGAGAATAAAAATGAAGGATTATGAATGTAGAGTAGAGTAATACTAAGTATTGCTATGTGACTAATAAATGTTGTGCATGATTATATATCGTGTAGGATACATGAAGTGCAGATAAGTATAAGCTGATTATGGTAATTGGTAATCTACGAACCAGGCAAGTCTTTCAGTTCCTAATTGCTATGTGAACTTGTGGTTGAATTGTGTTAATTTATTTTGCAATCACATGATGAATTGCATGCATTGTCAGCAAGAAATGTTATAGTCAACTTATGACTATTGATTGAATAAAGAATGTTGGTTGAGTAAGGAACTCAATCTTTATACTTGTTACGTGAATTGTCGAATGTATGTTAAACTAGTATAATAATTTTGAGATGTATGTTGAGCATGTTATTATGTGCTACGTGATGCATGAAAACTGTTAGATATGCTGAGCTGTCGAGCTCATTCTTGCAAATAACTATTTTTGCAGGTTAAGGATCCAAGGTAACGTTATGTGCTACTTGAAAAGCATAGATCAAAGTGAAGCGTGGAGGTTAAATAATTTTAGTTGATGTGGTTATGTTAAACCATATTTAAGTGTTTGATAAATGTACTTGATGATTTAAGATGTGTAATTTATAATTAGTTGTAAGGTTCTATTGTTTTGATGTGAAGTTATATTATCCTTCATGTAAGAACAATGATCTGAGATGTGAGGTCTTGTTTCGAAATAATGACGAAGTGAATTATACAATAAAAATTGATTATAGAATATTTAGATGATAAAGGTTATGATTCAGGGAAAGATGAGAAAGAAAACTGAAAAGTTTAAAATTATTCCTCATTTTTATTAAGTTTAACATTAAATAATGTTGTAAAGTCAGAATGAGGATATATTGATAACGACTGATGTTGAGAGTTGAACTGTATGAGTTAGTATCAGAGCTGATAGGTTAGAAACCTTAGGTACGAGTATCTTAGGCTATAACCTTAGAGAAGAGAGGTGAAGATGATAGAGTTTAAAGAATAATAAGTTGAGTATGATTATGGTACAATCGTACTCTTTAATGGTTGATGTATGGTATCTGGGCTAAACAATTCCTTCGGAGAGCGGAGGTTAATACGAACTAGCAACCGATCTAACTCGCTGTGAGAGACAGTGTAGACGAGACGGGAACTAGTTTGTTGGTTGTTTATGGAAAACCACTCAGGTGCTGTACTGAACACTGTTAAAGACTCGAGGTGTACCGAGTATAGAATTATGGATGTGTATAAGTAGGAAATGATTCTTTTTATATAGGTAGATGCATGAGATGAGTTAAGACCTAGAAACGTTACAAGAAGAAGACGGGAATGATGCGTAGTAAACTCGAATAAAATATTGAATAATATGAATGAAGTTAGAGATTCTTAAAGGAAGATTTGATTTATAAACAAGAAGATTCAAAGAAGAATCTTGAAGAGTTATGAAAGATGAGAACCAGAAGTTACCTGACTCTAGTAATAAAGATGGTGTTAATAATTATACGATGTCTATAAGATGTGAATGATATAAATGATAAGAGTGAACTCAAATAGAGTTTAGAGAATTCATGTGAGACAAGATTATGATTAAATGATTAGGTTCAAAGAAGAACCTGAAGAGCTAAAAGAACAGGGAACACCTGAGTTGATTAATCATAAGATAATGTGATTAAAGAGAAGAATAAAGAAGATCGTAGGATGAGACGATCATAAGGTAAGAAAGAATCGTAAGAAGAGTTGATGATAAAACAAGATCACGACGTGATCTGCTAGAGTTGTAAATGTCAGAGGATCTTAAATGATTGAATAGTTGTAGCATGATGCTATGAAGAGATGGTACTATGAAATAGTACGAGGTAAACTCACGAGGAGTTATGGATGATGAGATACGAGGATTTTGTATCAAGCAAAGAGTAAGTTAAGAGCAAGATGGAATTAGGTGGGATTTCAATGAAGGACTCATGTTAGTGGCTGAGTCATACAATTCCTTGTATGGGCAGGGAATTTGTGCTTGGTTTGAGAACCACTTAGCTTCCTATATCGATATAGTGGTTGAGTTGAACAATTCCTTGTATGGGCGGGGAATTTGTGCTTGGTGTAACAACCGCTTAGCTTCCTATATTGATTAGTGGTCGAGTGTACCAATTCCTTGTATGGGCAGGGGATTGTGTTTGGTTTGACAACCACTTAGCTTCCTATATTGACAATTCATTGCAATGTTGGTATCGTATTATCACTATACGTATGACGAGAAGGTGATTCTTTTCTCATATTTATATTTGATAGTTATAGAATATTAAGATTAGGTACGGTTCTTAAAACTCATACTTATGGTAAGTTCGTGACTCATAATCCTATGGTGGAACCCCTCAGCGAATGGATGATTTTGGTCTGACTAGGATAAGTTCCTAAAACCATATAATTGTGGTAAGTTCATGAACTTCCAAAGTGTGGTAAGTTTGATGAACTATATTGGGTATAGAAAAGTTATGGATAGAGAGCATTAATGATATTGAAGAATGATAGAATGATTGAGTAATGAAGCAATGGAGTAAAGATTGAAGTTGATGGAGAAAATGGAGATTCCAAATCTTCTAGCTACGCTAGATTTTTGAAATTTATTGACATCGTGCTAATATTCGCAATTTGTGTTCATAAAAATATATTGGGTCAATGTTTGAACCAATAAGTTTTAAAAAGGTGCTATTATTCGTATGTCTATGCTAATTGATTCGGCTAGATAAAAATGATTTGAAATTATCAAAATGTATTTTGAACGATGGAGTCATCAATGCAATCGAACCTAGTGTTGGATGTGATCGAAGGATCGTCAGCCCACTATGGTATGATGTAGTATGACAAAGTCCTAAAATGACGGCATCCTCAACGTACTATTAAACGGTACGGTATCATGACGTCATAAAAGAATTTTGTTTTTTTTTGTTAAGTTATGAAAAGATATGCCAATTGAGCTGGCTAAAAATATTTTGACTAATGTCCGAATTATTGTTCAAGGTCTATGCTAATTGATTCGGCTAGACAACTGTTGAAATGTGTTTATGAAGTTCAAGAGTTCTTTGAGATTTTGTTCCAAACTAGTTTATTCTGGTACGGAATTTGTATTAAGTCTGAGGTAAACCAACCCTGTAATAGGGGCTACGCAATAGCGTTAATATGTATGTGCACAATACATAGTACACAGGGCTGATCACCTGGAGTACGAGAAGAAATGGTCCATAGTCTTTTGACTGTTAAAGGTTACAGTAGAAATATCTGTTAACCTAGGACAAGGTTCAAGTCTTTACGACTCCTCAGCATGATATTGAAAGTTTTTGAATGAATCCTTAAATTCCTGAGTTATTCATACTGCTTCCCAATTATTGAACAATTGTGGAAGATTCTTATTCTTTTAAAAGGTGGAAGTGGAAAGAAAATATTCCTTAAGAAGGGGTAAGTCGTAGAATGCAACATGTGGTGGTGAGTAAGTCAAACAAACTATAATAAATCCAAGAAATGAATGAAATTCCAGAAAGGGAAGAGATAAATTTAACTGATGATGAGTAATGATGAGAAATTTTTAAAGAGGAAGATGTGAAGAATGCGATGATCTTAAAAAGATCCTTAGAGAAAGAACTTGGTCATAGAACCCAATGAATAAGTTGAGATTAATGTAAAGTCCATTCGAGTAGCTGGAAGGAACGAATATTAGTAAATCAAAATTTCGAGGACGAAATTCTTAGAAGAAGGGGTGAATGTGATATCCTGAATATTTACGCGATGCTAAGTCAGGATATTAAATGATTACTACGAGTATGATATGCAATGATCCTTAAAGAAAGGAAATAAACGCGTTAAAGGATTAAAGAATATATAATACTTGAAGTATTCCAAGTTTAAGTGAAGGTGATGAAATAAAACCCACACTAAGGTAATGCGTTAAGTTATTCAGCGATATTGTGGAAGAATTTTTTTTGTGAAAACTGAGTAAGGGACTTTTCGTTTATTCCGAAGACGGAATCCTTGTAAGGAGGGAAGGATGTGATAACCCAGATTTTCAGAAATTATTTAATAAGAATTGAAATAATAAACTTCTTACTATGAGACGTTTTGAGTTTGAGTATGTGTATATATGTGTTATATATATTGTGAAATATGTGATTTGATGTGAAGATGATTATATATTCGTGTATTTGGGAAAAGAGGTTTAATAGTTAATTAAACCATTGATGATAGTAAATGAAATTTTTACGAAAAGGATATTAACTGAATGTTATTAAGTTGAAATTATATTATGAAATAATATAATTTAGTTATTATGCCTTGTTAGCAATAAAATTGTTATGGATTATATTTCATAATAATGTGAGTAATTCACTTAATTAAAATAGTACATTAATGTAAATATATATTTATTTTAATAAAATAAATATTTGATAAAATTATTTAGGTATGATGATATTGAGTAGTGGATGATAAACAATTTTATCGTCGGTGCGTATTTTTGTTACGCTAATAGAATGGTAATATTCTAATTTAATTAAATAATTAAATTAGAGGATTAATGTTTTATTGAATAAAATGATTGATTTAATAAAATTATAACCTGGCTAAATAGAATTATAATTTTATTAGTAATGTTTAAATTAGATTTATTAATAAAATAAGTTTAATTAAAGTGTTACAATATATATCTTATAATAAAAAAAAAGATTATTAAAATAAGCTAAAAGGGATTTTTTTGAGTTAATGCCAAACAAGGCCTTGTGGTCTTTGACTTTCTTAACTGACGTAACTCCCCACTAAAAGTGACGTTAGTTTTTTCATCAGGAGTTAGTAAGCCAAAGAACATAGGTGAGGAAGAGAGAAAATTGAGAGAATTCTAGGGAAATTGAGAAGAAAATTCTGAAAAATCAATGAAGAAGGAGAGCAAACAAGTAATTCTTGTCATCATCTAGTTAATCTAAGCAAGAATCAAAGGTAAAAACCTAGCTTTGAGTTATTAATTTTATATTCTTTGAGTTTTCTTTAAAATGGGTTTTGGTTGATGATTTGATGAGATGATGGATATATATAAGTTTATAGATATGTATAATCTATTGTGTTGCATCAATAGATGATTTTTGGAGCATCAAATTCATGAAAACTTGTTAAGAAATAGGAAATTTAAGTTTTGGTATAATATGTATATTTTGGCTTATTTTGGAGTCAAAATTGGCTAGGAAATTGAGTAATAATCTGTAAATTGTTGATGGATTGTTGTTCTGCGTTAAAAAACGAAAACAACGAAAGTTGAACGGACCAAATTGGTTGAGTAACAAATCTATAGCGGCTGATTACACTAAAAGTTGTGAAATATGAAAAACTAGAATGAATTGTGATTTTAAGCCTTTAAATTGGTTGTTTAAGTTGTTTAAGATGTTATAATCGTGCTAGAAGGTTTGGGTAATGATCATATATGAGTTATAGTGATTGAGTAATTTTAATTTGTTGTAAAAATGAAGAAATTTAGAGTTTTTGGCTTTGAATGATCTACAGTTCGCGAACTGCAGAAGTCGAGGTTCAGGTTCACCGCCCCGACGATAGAAATGAACTGAGTTCACCGCCCCGGCGGTATCGTCGCCCTGGTGACAAAAGTGAACTAGAATCCTCGCCCCGACGGTAACTTTGTAAAAGAAACCACCGCCTCGGCGGTGGAACAGGAATTAAAAAAAAAATTCTTTTTCTTTGTGGCCATGCTATGTTATCATATGCATGTTTAAAGCTTGGATTAATGTATTAAATGAATGTTAAGATACTGTGATGTTATAAGCAATTGCCCATTTATTTTTAAATGACAATTAGAATATTAAAATGAGATTGGATGTGAGTGAATCCTGAAGTATTGTAGCAAGCTAAAGATTAGATTAAGTAGTGTTAATAAATATTATACGTCTAATGTAAAGAAGAGTTTAAGACTTAATTAAATATTAAGTGTCGATTAAAGTGAGATGCAATAAAATGAAGGTTTATAAGGAGAACTTAATTTCTAAGTTGAGAATTGTATAGAGAATAAAAATGAAGGATTATGAAATGTAAAGTAGAGTAATACTAAGTATTGCTATGTGACTAATAAATATTGTGCATGATTATATATCGTGTAGGATACATGAAGTGCAGATAAGTATAAGCTGATTATGGTAATTGGTAATCTACGAACCAGGCAAATCTTTCAATTCCTAATTGCTATGTGAACTTGTGGTTGAATTGTGTTAATTCATTTTGCAATCACATGATGAATTGCATGCATTGTCAGCATGAAATGTTATAGTCAACTTATGACTATTGATTGAATAAAGAATGTTGGTTGAGTAAGGAACTCAATCTTTATACTTGTTACGTGAATTGTCGAATGTATGTTAAACTGGTATAATAATTTTGAGATGTATGTTGAGCATGTTATTATGTGCTACGTGATGCATGAAAACTGTTAGATATGCTGAGCTGTCGAGCTCATTCTTGCAAATAACTATTTTTGCAGGTTAAGGATCCAAGGTAACGTTATGTGCTACTTGAAAAGCATAGATCAAAGTGAAGCATGGAGGTTAAATAATTTTAGTTGATGTGGTTATGTTAAACCATATTTAAGTGTTTGATAAATGTACTTGATGATTTAAGATGTGTAATTTATAATTAGTTGTAAGGTTCTATTGTTTTGATATGAAGTTATATTATCCTTCATGTAAGAACAATGATCTGAGATGTGAGGTCTTGTTTCGAAATAATGACGAAGTGAATTATAGAATAAAAATTGATTATAGAATATGTAGATGATAAAGGTTATGATTCAGGGAAAGATGAGAAAGAAAACTGAAAAGTTTAAAATTATTCTGCATTTTTATTAAGTTTAACATTGAATAATGTTGTAAAGTTAGAATGTGGATGTATTGATAATGGCCGATGTTGAGAGTTGAACTGTATGAATTTTGGGGTCGTTACAAGGCCAATGGCCTATTCTCTATGTTGTTTAAACTCAGCAGAAGTGAAGAAAGGACTGTCCTGCAGTATGGCCTAGAAGTGGGTTGGTGAAAACTTTTTACCTAATCCTTCCTAACCAGCGGGTAAGTGCATTGTGTGTTGGCTCGAAAATCTGAGTAAAGGCTCTCCTATAAATAGAGGCTCCCAGTTTATCTTACAAAGATTGCTAGATTTTCCAGTTCGAATTAAGAGAGATAGAGAGTTGGAGAGATTAAGAGAGAGTCCGGGAGGAACACCGCAGTTCGGGAGACCAAAAGAGTCTACGAAGGGAGAGGAAGTAAACAACTGCTAAGTTTTTTGCTTCAAGAAGGTATGAATCGCTTAACCTTAAGACTTTTTATACAAAGTCAGTTATGATGTAATCATGCATGTTAAATACAGGAAGAGTCTGATAGAATAACGACTAGTAGAAGACTTGTGCTAATATGTGTTAAAGTGTATAACAACTTAAAATGGAATGTAAAGGACCACATAGAAACCTTAGGCTGTGGAAGCCTTAAAGTTAGAACAGAAGTGCGACTCGAGCACAACGCTCTATGTTCATATTTCTGCCGACCATAGGTGTTGCTAGTTGGGCTTATGGCCGAGCCCGAGTAAAACCAATGAAGGGTGTAAAATATGTTGTATAATAACTGTGCCATCATAGAATGTGTAATAATAAATAGTAACGGGGGGTGCCGAAGTTATTCCGATGGAATTCATCATCTGACCCCGAACCCCCGAACCATAAAGAGGTTCGCGAAGTAGAACCTGTAGTCAAATCCCCGAAAACAACAGTGTCAAATGGTAACTTTCTAGTCGCACTTATTAATGAGCATCGGAGATCTCGAAGCCATTCCGATGGCGTTCGTCATTTGAACCGAACCCATGAACCATAATAACATGGTCGGAAGTAAGTTAGCCATCCGACCCCGAACCTGGAAGAGGTTCCCGAAGTGGAACCCGAAGTTTGGTCCTAGTAGGCATCAGGTCATCTGAACCTGAAGGCATTTACATATACTTTGGGTTTGGTTCGGTACCAGACCCTAACTACCCTAAATGTGTACCTTATGCCCTGGTCAGAACCCGATCCGGAGTCGAGTTCCTGATGACGTTGACACCCGAACTCAACCCCCGTAGTGGCAGAATCGAACGTAAGTTCGTCTTCTGACTTCGAACCCTCGAAGGGACTTCCGAAATCATCATCCGGGCCAACCCCAGACCCCGAAGTCACCAACGCCTAATCCGAACTTGATTTTTAAGCCGAGGTCTAGTTTACTTAATCAACTATAGTCTCTTAGCAGAATATGTTCCTTAAAACGAATGACTTAAGGTCTCACACCCGACCCAACACCATAAGTCAATCCCAATCACCGAAGTGATCGAACTAGTAGAGCGACCGAGTTAACCGACCGTGGAGTAACTTCACTCCATTCGTAGAGCCCACTTGTTAACCGAAGAGTGGGGCAGCCAAGCCTAGCCGTGATCATAGAGTCACTCCATCGATCATAGAGTGATGGCAGAAAGCCATAGAATGACCATACCTGATCGTAGGGTGATCGGAGGGTGGCAAGTGAATCATAAAAAACTTCGATAAGCTGGTGAAACATTTCAGACCTTGTTCTATACCTGCCGAATTTCTCTTAAATCCTTACTTTGATAAGTGTCTAACGAGTCTGTTAACAGTAGATAATTAAATGGACCGAAGGACAGGCTGTATGAGTCACAGTTAGGATAGTTAGATCATTATATGTGTTAACAGAGAATAACTAGTAGGATGACTTATGGTTAATGTAGGTTATCCGAAGGGCAGAATCGTAGAGTAAATTGTAGCAGCAGATCAGATAAGTTCCCTAACCTTACTCAAATTTATATTGAGCAAGTTCCCTTACTTTGAGCTTGCTAAATTAATTGTTATACCATTGTGTATATCTTTGCAAGTTCTTAACTTATATATTGTGCGAATTCCCTCACTTTGAGCAAATCGGATGATTGTTATATAACCTGATTATATTGTGCAAGATCCTCCGTTGGACAAATCAACTTTTGTTGTATACACCTGCACATCGTGCAAACTTTTTAAGCTTGTGATAGTTAAATATGTTTTTATATTAATCCTTTGTGCGGATAACTAATGCTCTAATTGATTTCGAGCTATTTTGAAGAGTACGCCTATGCCACTTGATTCAGCTAGACTAAGAAATTAGACAAAGTGTTAATCAATTATATTTTTTGAGAATGTTGTCCACTTCAATTGCTTTGATGTGGATTCTTACAAGGGTGCTGAGATGAACAACCCTCATAGTAGGGGTACTTTTATTTATGTCGGAGAACCGACACGCACGCTATGTTTAAACGTTATGCATAATGTAGGTGTTACGAGGTTGATCACCTCATGTGCCCATTCGAAGGTTTTGCAGTAGAACAACTGCTTATCCTTCTATGTGTTCATGCTCTTTTATGACCACTCAGTAAGAAAAGTATTTTGAGTTGAAACTATGATATTCCATTATCCTTACATTCTATAGTCTATTCATATTCTGTTTATTAATCGATTAGACCTCTATCTTCATTAAACCTTGAATATGTCTATTTATTATTGCTTACATACTTGCTGAGCAAACTCGTTGCTCACCCTTGCTTTACCATAAACATTTCAGTTAAGGCAAAGCAAGGCGGTAGTTCCGGAAAGGACAAAGGGAAGGGCAAGGCTACGGATTAGTTTTAACTTGTTAATTACTAAGAAGACCTTGAATTGATTATACTAAGACTTATATTAGCTAATTGTATTTCCTTATGTATGTTCTGTAATAATGGATGTTGAGAGAACCTGAGATTATGTTATAAATTATTTACGAAAACCTTTATTATTCCACTGTGAGATGTGATTTAGTTATGATATAAGTAGTATAGTGAAGCACCAAGTACGAGCTATGGGTACCTAAATTTGGTGGCGTCATAGGTACAAATTGCTTAAAAAATATTAACAGGTATAATCAATATAGATACCCAAAATTTGCACATCTCTTCTCTAATAGTGGCAGAAGGGAAAATATGTCATTTCACCTTGAGGCAAAGATTTCTAAACAAAGATTACAAGGCTCAAAAAAAATATTTAGAGTCCCCACAATGACTTCTAAGCGACAAGTTACAGAAAAAAGGACGAACGACTAATCGACATTTATAGAAGGATGGTTTTTCTCCTTTTTCTCTATCTTTCTGAATCCAAAATTAATCAAACTTGATGCCATTGTGTAGCTCTCAGAAAGATCTTTCTAGATTGGTATGGTACGCTTTCTAACTTTTCCTGGTTTGAAAGTTATGGACGTTTCAGCGCACAGTGCGAAAAATCGACGTCGCGGCATGAAAACCGAGGCAAGTGGGCCTCACCCTAGGGCTGCCGCAAGTGGACCTGCAGTAGGCCTAAGGTGCCTATATATGGTGGTTTTGGCTCATATTTTTAAAAAAAAAAGGCATTTTAGAGAGACAAAAGGTGTTATCTAGGGAGAGAAATAAAGAAAGGAAGAGAAAAACCTCTCTAAATCTAATCTAGATCTAGTTTTTTTAATCAAATCTCCCACCAATCTAGAGTCAAACCATCCATACAAACTTCAAGGAGGAAGAAACTCTCATTCTCAAGGTTAAAGTTCTCATCTTTATACTAAATCTAGCTTAGATCTAGCATATTTTGTCAATTATTGTGCTTGAACTTTGTTTGTTTATGATTATAGATCATATATGTAGAGCTGTTTGGATCCTATTTTTGGGATTATGGACGGTTAAAGAGGATTTCTTACGTATGAAATCTCCTCCTAATTAACTGATGATATCCTTTTAGTAATTTATCGATTTTAAATTTGATTTGACTCCTTTTTACTGATTGTTTTTGCTTGAGAGTTATTTTATATTGATATCTAGGTCACCCAAATATCCTAGATTAATATCTAGTGGTGAAAGGATTCCATCTTTTGGCCAGCGAGTATTTCTCATGAATGGAATCTCCTTATAACCAATCTAGGATATATTTTTGATTAGATCTTGATGCGTTATTTTCTAGATCTATGGAATCTTAGATCTATGAGTTTCATTTCCTAGATTCTAAGTTCCTTTAATAGATCCCGTCGATATATAATAGATCTTTGCAATTTTGATATAGTTAAGCAATAATTGCGATGTTATTGATTTGTTGTGTGATCTATAGATTTAGGGTTTATGGAAGTCTTTTCTTAAACTCTAAACTCCGTATATAAGTCTTGATGTGTTGTTGGGTATGACTACGAATCATGTGACCTAGGAATGAATTCAAGGCCCTTAAAACATCGTGTTTAATGGGAATTAAAGGATATTCCCATGATGGGCATAGGTAACGATTGTAATTTTGGCGATTCAATCATTGTAAATGTAATTCGGGCCTTAAAACGATATCGAGGGTTCCATCCCACGAAAATTGAATTTAAGGCCTATTGATAGTGGATTTTATTATTGTTAGGTGCTTGGAGTTATTTAAATGAGTTACATGCCCGCGGTTAGCTCCAACCCTATTTTTGATGCTTGATTTTATCTTTCGACATTCGAAAACGATATTCGAACGAAATTGCTAAGATCTTTTAAAATTGAATCAAACTAGGTTATTAGATTAATTCTAGGCTAAAATGAGAAGTAATAGAGAGCATCGACTCCTATTTGATGAAGGGTTTATAAAATAATGTTTTTCCTAAATGACACCAAAAAGTTCTTGTCAAATGAAAGCTAAAACGAAATTTTTCTTTCAAAACAAATCATTCGTGCATAGGTTCAAATATCCTCAAAGTTGCTTCTAAGATAATGCACCCATCAAGACTTTGGTGACTCTAGGAGACGACACCCTAAATTCCATGACTTGACCTTAGGAGACAGCCCCCTAGGTTACTTACATTTCACAACTTGACTCTAGGAGACGATACCCTAGATTTTGACTTTAACGATATAGGAGACGATACCTTATGTTTCATGATTCGATTCAAATCAACTCTAGGAGACGATACCCTAATTTTTCCTAAATGACACAATTTATATAGGCACATAACACAAACACACACTTCATGTTTCTCAGGGAAATCCATTTAATCTTTTAAGAAAAATATTAAGAAAGCAGTAACCGTGTTTCACGGAAGTCGGGGGGTGCCTAACACCTTTTCCTTGCTTAATCAAGCCCCCGAACTCTATGAATCTTGGTTGCGGACCAATTTTATGGAGTCACACGATGAGCTATCTCGATTATTAAAACCTTAAAATATGGATGAGTTGGTACATCCATTTAAATCTTTATCAACTAGCAACTCTGTCTAATTGGCCCCCATTAAAATCAAACTTTCAAACCCCGTCGACACTTATGTCGGTTTTTCCCAAAATCACCCTTAAATCACGATCTCTTAATCATAAAGGAAAAATCCTGGCATCAATAGATGGCGACTCCGCTGGGGATCTTTTAAGAGGGCTTAAGTCGCGTTCAATCTTGATGTTTTCCTTTCATAATCTGTGTTATGTGAATGGTTTGATTGTATGTTCTGATGAATGCCTTGTTTTATTCTCGATTGCTTTATTTTAGTGCTTCGCATAATGTTATTCATATTTATACGGTGAGGAACAATGAATGAATGTGAATGTATGTTGTGTGATTCCTCCATCGAGAGGCGAAACAGTCGGATGTTCATTACTGGACTCAAAAGGGCGTTCCCCAGCGAGGATCAGGAAAGGCATCCACTCAGATCCGATCCACTAGAAAGATCGAATTTATTCCCATCGAGTAAGCTGTGAAGATCTGGGAACCTTCTGTTAGGTTTATATATAACGCAAGCATGCAATCAAATTACATAAATAAAGCGGAAGCGCAATAAAATCAGATTTTAAAATTTTCATACAAACCATCACCATGATCTTTCCTTGTGTTCAATTATCAATTAAACGAAAAAGATAGAGAATAAGAATTATACCCTTGTAGAATTCTAGCTTCCTCGGGTACAAGTTCAACTTCAAAATCCTTCGCATTCTCCTTGAATTCAACGGTGAGATTCCTTCCTTTGATCAACGTTAGCCACCCAAGTGTTTGGCCTCTAGAGGTGATCCACCAAGGAATAATACGTATTCAAGAAGATGGGTATTGGCAAAACCCTAGTTTTTATCTCTATAAAAATTGTAAGTACTCTCCCAACTATTGGAAGTGTATGTAACCCTAATCCATAACAAGACTCCTCTTATTTATAGATATAGGTAACCCTCGTAAACTATTTAGGATTAGGTTATTATTATAATTAAACTCCTTTAATTAATTAAACTCCTAATTCAATTAGGAATTTATGAGAGTACTTTTATTAATTAATTCCCAAACTCTTTTAGGAATTAAATAATAATAATAGTAATAATAATAATAAGATTCCTCTCATTAATTTATATTTAATATTTTTAAAATATTAAATAATAAATATTAAGTTATTTAATTTATTCTATCATCATAGATTAAATTAAATATAATTAACTTATTATTACGATTATGTCATTTACTTCTTAAATAAATATTTTTCTTTTGTGGTGTGACCCTTTAAATTCTCCATATTAAACCGGTTGTGAATAAATCAATTAGAAAAATTCTAATCTTATTTAAATAAATAAATTAAACTATTTAATTTATTTTAAAAAATAATATTTATTCTACAATAAGGGTAAGCTCCTTAGCGATCAACGACTTTCCAGATAATATAAATTTCAATATTAATCACAAAAGAACCTTTCAGTGAATAGTTACCGTACAATTCAATCCTTCTACCATACAATGTCCCAATAAAATATAAGACATGGAATTACTGTCAAGTTTTATTTTATTTAATTATATGCATTTCGATTCTCAAATGCCTAACTCTAAATTATGCAAATTAGAAATCCCTTTCTAATTTCATTCTGCCTTGGCCAAGGACTACTGAATTGTCATTTTATCGAATCACATAGGACATTCTCATCTTTTGCTAGATGTGGTAGATTCTTTGTTGATCATTCACTTATCTCCATGTACAACTTATTATATCCAAGCATACCCTTTGATATACCCTAAAGGTCTTAAAAGACATGTAAAAGTATTACTCATCATACACAAGATACTATGATAATTGTAACGCCCCCAAATCTGGGTCCCTTGAACCTCAGACCTGTTGTGTCACGATACATCATATTTACAACTACTGCGGAAGATATAAACATAAATTATTTATACAATTAAATTTATAACATATCCCAAGGTTTCTAACCTTAACTTAATACATACCTTCAGGAACTTAAAAGGTTTACAATATCATTTACATCAGATAACTAAATAGTTAACGTACATAACCATCTAATCTTGTTCTTTACTTTTGTATTGTCTTTCCTCGAACATTCACCTTAAATCTGAAATTTGTTATCATGATACAGCAAGGGTGAGCAACTATTTTGCTCAGCAAGTTTAAATACAATAAAGATATATCATGATTGAAAGAAAGAATAGGCTTTAGAATTTTTAACAATATAATAATTGTGAAAGAGCATGAATCAAAATTTCAATGATTGAATGACTGAATTCAATAATACATGGTGTCAATAATGACCATGAACCAATTTAACTGAACCTTATGGTAATGTAGGTAATCAGCCTTTCATACCTGATGGACATATGCAACATGCACTATGTGCGAATCAATAATTTAAGGAGGTGGAATAATTATAAAGAATTAAACCACTAGCATGCTTGAAACATAGCAACTCAAGTTTGCGTTAAGAGGAACTTGCAATAACGTAAGAAGTTTAGGGTTAAGAACTTGCTCAATATAAACTTGAGTAAGGTTAAGGAAACTTGCATTTCAATATGAAAATGAAGTTAAGATACTTGCACAAGGATAGGAAACTTGCATGTACCGTCGATTACTGCTACGCAACCTAACTTAATCTCTTATGAAAGACCTAACAGTTATAAGATTGATCTTACAATTAGCATCACACATATCACCTTATAATATCACTTCTTTTTAAGTGCATTATCTAACATTTAACCACATAATCAAATATTAGATAACACTTTAGCACTATACGTATTCATAATTTTAAAACTAGCACACATCGAGTCTTTAACAGTGTTCAATATAGTATGCCGAGTGGTTTCCCACAAACAACCAACAAACTAGTTTTCGTCTCGTCTACACTGTTTTCACAGTGAGTTAGATCGGTTACTAGTTCGTATATACCTCCGCTCCCTGAAGGAATCGTTTAGCCCATCTACTATTCATCAACTATTAAAGAGCACGACTGTACTACTACTTTATCATAAACCTTATGAGTTAACACTAAGTCTTTCATTTTATAAGTTCTTCTTTCTAATCCATTAAGCCTGAATACCTAATCCAGCAAGTTAGATTATCCAAACATACCAATCCAACAACCTGGATTTAAACTATCCTACAATCCAGCAAGCTGGATTCACTAATTTAGCAAACCGGATTCATTAATTCAGCAAACCATATCCACCAATTCAGCAAGCTAGATTCAATAATTCAGCAAGCCGAATACCATAATCCAACAAGCTCGATTCAAACTGTAATTCCTTTTAACATATCGAATTTACAATTCATCAAACCAAATAATACTACAGCAAATCGAATGCTAAAACATTAAACCAAATATGCATACAGTAAACCGGATTGGAAGCTACATTCTTAAAATGACTTAACCTCTTTTAATAATCGATTTTTATTTTCTTCAAGTCTTGCCACACATATGTACATATATTCCATACTCAAAAATTCTTTCCTTATGAAAATTTTCAATTTCCTTTAACATTTTTCAAACGTCCGTTTTAACTTTCGAAACTAAGAAAAATGATCACTATCTTGCACAACTCCGATGACTCCAAATTTTTGATAAGATCTTATACATATTAACAAGTACTCCCATTTAAAATTTTGTGGTCATCGGATTTATAAAACTCCAATTTTAGCCGTTTTCGTCGAAAATCTCTACGTTTTTATTTTAGCCGTAGATTCGTCATTACAAGTCGGAATGCAACGATTTTTGGACAAGAAGTACGTAACTTCCTATAGTTTCAGTGGCAAAAAGACCTGAATTTATTTCACTTGCTAAAGGGTCAAAACAGTGCACGTAAGCTAGGGGTCAGCGGGTTTTGTCCCATTTCGAAATTTGAGGTCCTTCACCATAAAATCCATAACTTTCATTCTACAAGGCCAAAAATTCTCAAATTTTTACAGGACTCACATAACTTCCCATATTATCACTAAAAATATTTCTAGAATTTTTATAGCACAATAAATAGACGAAAATACCCCCTAATGGAACTAACCTGTAGTAGTCTCTTTCCCCTTTTTGAACAACCTAGACTATTTTTGTGACGCCCCCAAATTCGGGTCTCCAAATACCCGGATCCGGTCATCACGATCCAATACAAACATTCACCTCTAACAACATATGGTAACTAAAATGCGGAATATAATAAACATACGTTGTTCATTACAAAGGTGTTACTAGTCCCAGAATACAAAAAACCTTAAACACTTACACAAATCCATACCCTAAATAAAAGTTAGGGTTTTAAATTTCATTAACAGCAATTAACTATACATAAATTTAAAATCTGCTACATGAAGCCTATTACTTCATCTTTTCTTTTTCTTTGTTCTTCCTTGACGTCTCGGGTTTAGCTGCAATAAAGTCATGATATAGCAAGAATGAGCAACGAGTTTGCTCAGCAAGTTTAAAGTACAACAATAAGGATATATCATGATGAAGAGAATATAGAAGGAGAATTCAGCAATTATTAGAAGCAATAACAATAAATGCTTTTAGAACAAATGGTAGTCGAATAGACTTTCAACAATAACTTCTAGAGGAGTCAATAGCTAGTTGACCCTCTGGTTACTGGCTACAGAATAAGTACTTGAGGGGATCAGCCTCGCGTACGCTATGTGTATGCATAACATTTAACTCTGCTGTTTGTACCTTATATACGGCACCTGGGGTACTCCCCTATAATAAAAGGGGTCTTCATTCAGTCTAAGAATCCTCACCATTGATTGGTTCGGATAGCTTTTATAAATTTTCACATACGTGCCTGACCGAGACAAGGGTTCAGACTTAATCATGAATAGTTCATAAATTTCGGAACTTTAAATAGATATACGAATTCAAATGCACGAGTGCGAATGTCAATAAATACATAGATGTGGAATAATTTTAAAAGTGATTAGACCACTTAAGGCATGCTTGGAGATAAGATTCAAGCTTAAAGAATAATCTTGCAATATATACCTTTTTGCACAAATTAAAAATAATGCATAAGGTTTAGAAACTTGCATTCAATATACTGAAAGAATGAAGTTAGGGAACTTGCCTGTTTGCTCAGCTACAATAAATTTTAGCTTTAATTAATCGACCTTAGATGACCTATCATTTGGTAAAGTCGATTTATCCATTAGCATTGCATAACTGTATATCGAGGTACTCACTTATGCTATTTATTTAGCAGGTATACAATTCACTATTTATATCTAATTACTATTTAACATCAGTTATTCGGAGATTAATTACTGACCTTTAATTATGAAAATAATAGCTAATCAGGTTCACTTATCCTTCGATCACCCAGATTATTACCCTTAGTTGTCTCTAATATGGGTTAAAAGTCTTTATTTATTATTTATAAGATAAATAATAAATTTATTCCGGTTCAATGACAACAGAAAACAATTGATCGCTTATTTACTATTTACCTTAGGGGTAATTAGGTAATCATTAACCTTGTTCCTTATTCTACATTAATTACTTACTGTATTAATTCTACACACACTTAATTGTTATTAAATAATCCTTAAGTGTTTATTATCATTATTTATTAAGGGCCAAAAATAATTAACTCATTAATCTCCCTCATACTTAATCATTATTTCATTAATGATTAAGTAATTGTTATCCGTATTAGCTTTATTCATACCTAATTATTATTAATATTAATTAAATAATAATTAAATATTTAGTACCTTTATTTATTAATAAATAATAAATAATTATTAACTTTACTTATACTTAATTATTATTTAGGATTAAATAATAATTAAATATTTATTACCTTTATTTATTATTTATGGATAAATAATAAATAATTATTAACTTTACTTATATTTATTATTTAGGATTTCATAATAATTAAATATTTATTACCTTTATTTATTATTTATGGATAAATAATAAATAATTATTTGTTAACCTTGTTCATACTTAATTATTATTTAATATCAATCAAATAATAATTAAACATTTGTTTTTTTTATTTATTATTTATTGATAAATAATTATTTCATTAACTTTAATATTAATAATTAACTATTTATTATCTTTATTGATTATTTATTGGGAAATAATAAATAATTATTTATTAACTTTGTTCATACTTAATTATTATTTAACATTAGTTAAATAATAATTAAATATTTATTATCTTTATTTATTATTTATGGATAAATAATTATTTTATTGGTACATGACTAATAATTAATCCTATAGTATTACATCTAATTACTTATTATTAATGGTTAGATAATTATTAACCCTAGTTTATCGTTGTTAAATAACCCAATGAATTACATAACCAATTCTGGGAAAATTATTGAAACAGTTTATAATTTATTGGGGTGACTAAGCCGCCTGATTCATCCTCTCTAATTTAGCTGCAATTGACTACAATACGCATACAACACTTAGCCCAAGCATTATCACAAGAAAAACCACAGTTTGTTTTCCCTTTCTTTCTTTTTTCTTTCGGGCATTTTTGCAAACACATGGTGTGCCTCCTACAATACAAACTTGCCTAATCGCAGTGCAAAGATTTCAAGTTGCCAGGACCTCAAGGTCCTTCAGTACACAGAGTTTCAAACCAATCCATCACACAGTAACACATAATATAACAAAATCATGAAATCTTTACAACTGAATGGACTGCTTAATACATAAACCCAACAACAACACAAACTGTTTCTTACAGTCATTACCACGCACAATTGGTGGCGTATCAATGTTCTTCAGTAACTAGTAACCTTAATGTACTACCCAACCATAATCCTAGCTTATACTGTACGGCCTTCCATGGCCTTTCTCCCACAAAATTTTCCCCAACAAAGAAATGGCAGTAGAATCCAAATAAGAAGGAAAAAGAAATGGCAGTAGAAATGGCAGCTTTGGGGTTTGATGGTCCAATTTATAGAGAAAATTTTGCCCTAATTATTTGGGCAATACCCTTAGTGGCTGGTCAATGACTGACGGTAAGGAGAGGGGCAACGACCGGTCGTCCCCATCAATCACCCAGCTAGCGTCGGTCGGCACCCTCGAGCCGTGCGTCTCCACCGGTCGTGTCGCCGGATTTCTGGGACCTTTGGTCCAACCCGTGTTCGCTCGGTCGTCGACGCCCTTCTCTGCTCCAACCGTTGGTCACTCACGCTGTCGCCGGCTTCCCCCTCGACCGTCCGACTTGATTGATTGGCTTCGATCGTTCCTTGCTTGGCAGTTGATTTGAGGGCTTGAGGATTTGGTTTTTCTCAGCTCGGTTATCCCCAATTCACTCCCACCGTTTGTCCCAATTTCCTTTGCTTGGTTGCAACTCACATCAGATAACCCACCTCCCAATTTGATTGGATTCGACCCGACTAAAAAGAATTAAGGAATGGGCTCGGTTTGGTTGGGAAGGGATTGGGCTCAACCCAATAGGGTTGGGCCGGTCGAATAAAAGATGGCCCAATAAGAATTTAAAAGAAATTTGGCTTAACCCTATTGAAGTTTGGGTCAGCTAAAAAAAATTTAAGAGGTGGCCCAAATAATTTATAAACTTTATGCTCCTATCATTTCAATTAAATAACTAGTTCAATTTAACTATTTATTTAATTATTTATTTTACCAAAAATTCCTCGTTTGAATTATTTAATCCGATAATAGTAAAATGAATTTATTTATTAATTTTTCTTCCAAATTTCTTGCAAATTGAATCTTAGGGTTAACTCACTAATTTAAATCACACTATTAATGAGCCCCTTCAATGCAAGAAATTATTGGACCGTATAATTATATAATTAAATAATAATTCTCACGTGGATCCAATTAAATTCATAAAATTATATAAAATGAATTTTATTTATCAAAAATAAATTTGATACAATGTTTAAAAATTCCTGGACATTACATCCTCTCCCCCTTATAAAAATTCCGTCCTCGGAATTTCAATCTAAGGCTACTCAAATAACTGGGGGTAATTCGCTCTCATCTTCTCTTCGAGTTCCCACGTAGCTTCTTCCACCGCGTGATTTCTCCAGAGAACTTTAACAGAGTGAATGGTTTTATTTCTCAGCATCCAATATTTGAACCGGAATTTCCTCGTATGATAAGTCCTTCTCGACTTGAATTTGCTCATAGGAAATGACATGCTTGTAATCTGGTTTGTACGGACGCAACACTGATACATGAAACATATTGTGAATGTGCTCAAGTTCAGGAGGTAATGTTACCTCGTACGCCACCTCGCCTATTCTCCTTAATACTTCGAAAGGTCCTATGAACCTAGGGCTCAGTTTGCCCTTCTTCCCAAAACGAATCTTCCCTTTCCAGGGCGATACCTTCAGAAACACAAAGCTACCAACTTCAAGGTCTTGTTTCTGACGATGTAGGTCAGCATACTTCTTCTGGCGATCCTGGGCTGCTACTAACCGCTGTCTTATTACCTTAATAATTTCCACGGTTTGTTGAACCAACTCTGGCCCCAACAATCTCCGCTCACCAACCTCATCCCAACACAATGGCGTTCGACACTTCCTCCCATACAATGCTTCGTACGGTGGCATACCAATGCTAGCATGGTAACTGTTGTTGTAGGCGAACTCCACTAGTGGCAAGTGATCGTCCCAGCTGCCACTTAAATCCATCACAACTGCCTGAAGCATATCCTCTAGGGTCTGAATTATTCGCTCACTCTGACCATCAGTCTGAGGATGATATGCCGTACTTATTCTTAACTGTGTTCCCAGTCTCTCCTGTAGACTTCTCCAAAAATTTGACGTGAAGCGCGGATCTCTGTCAGACACAATAGATACCGGCACTCCATGTCGTGATACTATTTCCTTCACGTAAAGTTTCGCCAACTATTCCAATTTGTACCTGATCTTGATTGGTAGAAAGTGGGCAGACTTGGTCAACTGATCTACGATCACCCAGATGGCGACTAGACCCTTTTGTGTTGTTGGGAGTCCTACCACAAAATCCATTGTGATATGCTCCCACTTCCACTCGGGAATCTCTAAGGGTTGTAATAATCCGCTCGGCCACTGGTGCTCCGCCTTGATTCTCTGACAAGTTAAGCACCGGCTGACGAATTCTGCGACTTCCCCCTTCAAATGCGGCCACCAATAATGTTGACGAAGATCTTAATACATCTTGGTGCTACCCGGATGTACCGAAAATCTCGTATTATGGGCCTCTTGCAAAATTTCTTCCCTTAAGTCTGGTACGTAGGGTATCCAGATCCTTCCCTCGAATCTCAGCAATCCTGCGCTGTCAACCTTATACTTCGATGCTTTTCCCTCCGATAATTATTTCTTAATGTCAATGCATTCTTCATCAAATTCTTGAGCCTCCTGTATCTTATCCAGTAGAGTCGGACCTGCCGTTACAGTAAACAATTTTTCGTCCGCCTCCATTGGATACCTAACCTCCAGTTCCAGACATTCAAGGTCCTTTACCAATTCCTCTAGAACCGTCAGCTGCATCAATTCCACCTTGCCTTTCCTGCTTAAGGCATCAACCACTATATTTACTTTGCCCGGATGGTACAGAATTTCACAGTCGTAGTCCATGATCAATTCTAACCATCGGCGTTGCCTCATGTTTAGCTCCTTTTGAGTGAAGATATATTTCAGACTTTTGTGATCTGTATATATCTCGCACTTCTCCCCGTATAGGTAGTGCCTCCAGATCTTCAAGGCGAAAACTACCGCTGCTAACTCCAAGTCATGAGTCGGGTAACCCTTCTCATAGTCTTTCAGCTGACGTGATGCGTACGCCACTACCTTGCCGTGCTGCATCAGCACGCAGCTGAGACCTTTGTGTGATGCATCGCTATACACTACAAAACCCCCAGTGTTGTCTGGTAAGGTCAACACCGGTGCTTGGCTAAGTCTCTTCTTCAACTCCATGAAACTTTCCTCACATTTCTCCGACCAAACGAACTTAACTGTTTTCCTGGTGAGGTTAGTCAATGGCGATGCTATCTTTGAAAAATCTTGTATGAATCTTCGATAGTATCCCACTAATCCCAAGAAACTCCAGATCTCTGTCGGCGTCTTCGGCTGTTCCCAGTTGATAACTGCCTCCACTTTTGCTGGGTCCACTGAAACACCATTTTTGTCGATGACGTGACCCAGAAATTGTACCCTCTGCAACCAAAACTCACACTTCGAAAATTTTGCGTACAACTTCTCCTTCCTGAGAGCTTCTAATACAATCTTCAAATGTTCAGCATGCTCCTCCTCCGTCCCTGAATACACCAAAATGTCATCAATGAATACGACTACGAACTTGTCCAAGTACTGCTTGAATACTCTGTTCATCATATCCATGAATGCTGCTGGTGCATTCGTCAATCCAAAAGACATTACCAGAAACTCGAAGTGCCCGTAACGAGTTCTGAATGCAGTCTTCGGGATATCTTCCTGCCTCACCTTCAGCTGATGATAGCCTGTCCTTAGGTCAATTTTCGAAAAGTATTTCGCTCCCTTAAGTTGATCAAATAGATCGTCAATCCTAGGAAGCGGATACCTATTCTTAATCGTAACTTTGTTCAACTCCCGGTAGTCGATACAAAGTCGCATAGAACCATCTTTCTTCTTTACAAACAGAACTGGCGCTCCCCATGGGGACACACTCGGTCTGATATAATCTTTATCTAACAATTCCTGTAGTTGCACCATCAACTCCTTCATTTCTACAGGTGCTATTCGATACGTCGGCTTCGATATTAGTGCGGTTCCCGGTGCCAAATCGATAACGAACTCGGTTTCCCTGTCCGGCGGCAGTCCCGGAAGTTCATCGGGGAAGACATCAGCGAAATCCCTCACGATTGGTATTTGACTCATCTCATCACTGACCTGATAAGTATCAATTACATGTGCCAGATAACACACGCAACCTTTCTTAAGCAGTTTCTTGGTTTGCATCATAGTCAGACAACAAGATTGTCCTGGTGACTTACTACCGTAAAATACCACCTTCGACTTATTAGGAGTTTTTAGGTGTACACATTTCTTCTTATAATCAATAACTGCTCCGTGAATTGTTAGCCAATCCATTCCCAGGATTACATCAAACTCTCCCAGCCGAATTGGTATCAAATCCACATTGAGCTTAAATCCTCGCAGTTCAGCACTACAATTCCTATGAATGCATTCTACGGGGATAATTTCCTTGTTTGCTACTTCTACGTTTATAGGGTGTTCTAACTTTTCACAAGGTAAATTTAACTGACTAGCAAATTCTTCGAAAACAAAAGAGCAAGTAGCACCCGAATCAAATAGCACATATGCATTTATATCATTGATTGGGATGATACCTGACACCACGTCTTTGGATTCCATGGCATCCTGAACAGTCATGTTGAACGTGCGGGCTGTTGGTCTGTTGGCTTGACTGGCTGGTGGCCCGTAGTTCAACCGGTTGCTATTCCCGCTGTTGTTATTGCTTCGGTTGCCACTCCCGGCGTCGCCCTTCCTCTTCGGGCAATCCTTGATCTGGTGGTCAGGTGACCCACAGGAGAAACAACCTCCTTTCGGCTTATTAGGGCATTGTGGGGCCATGTGCCCAGGTTGTCCACAACGGTAACACACGCTCTTCCCTTTCATGCATTCCCCCGTGTGGTTCTTGCTACAATTGTTGCACCTGCCTGGCTTCTTCACCTCCCCTCCAGATTTGTTTCCCCCGGAGGACTGACTCTCGACCCATTTCCGTTTGTTGGGGTTACTGCCCCCGCTGCTTCCTGCCTTCTGGCCCTCATGACCCTTCTTCTTTTCCTGATTGTACTTAGCCAGGGCCTCGCTGCCACCCTCTGCAATGATCGCCCTTTCCAACAATTCTGCAAATGTCTTGATTTTCAATACCGCAACAGAACGGTAAAACCATGGTTTCAACCCTTGCTCAAACCTACGAGCTTTCCTTTCCTCCGTGTTGACTTGGTGAGTTGCAAACCGTGCCAACTCATTAAACCTAGCCGCGTATTCAGCCACGGACATGTTTCCTTGTTTTAGTTCCAGGAACTTGATCTCCATCTCTTGCTTCATGCTCTCTGGAAAGTAATTCTCCAAGAACATCTCCTTAAAGCGTTCCCATGTGATAATGCCTCCTTCCACTCGGCCCCTGTTGGCCTTCCACTAGTAGTTTGCCTCGCCCTTTAACATGAAGGTAGCAAAGCTTGTTTTTTGTTCCTCTGCCACCCGTGCTACCTCGAAGACCTTTTCTATCTCCTCTATCCAGGTATGCGCTTCGATTGGGTTAAGAGTTCCCTTGAACTCGGGTGGTCCAACCAATTTGAAATCTTTGAAATTTGCCAGATGATGCGCTGGCTCGGCTGCTGCTTGGGTTCCTCCAGGTGGCGGTCTTGATTGCATAGCTTCTGCCAGCATTTCTGCAAACATCCTCATTGGATTGGATTGATTTCCAACCTCACTCTCTGACTCTTCAACCTGTCGGTTACGTGGTCGTCCTCTTGGCGGCATGATTTGAATTCTGGCTGATTTTTACCTATAATTTTATATTTTACACAATATGTCATAAAAATCAGAAATCAAGGGTAGAAACATCTATCAAACACATTTGATTTAAATGAAACATCTGCATTTATATTGATATACCACTGTTTGTTACAAAGACTAAACCTGTGGCATACTTATATAAATGCGCCACTGTGAGCCCTATTAGCCAATAACCATTCCCCCAAGACAAAAGTGGGGAATCCTAACCTTTCATCCCTAAAGACCACAAAAGTTGGGGTTTAACTGCTACCCCAAGCATAAATACAAATACAAAGCTACACAAGACAACATAAATACGTCCCTAATATAACAAAAAATAGGACTGACTGTACTAAAGACAAATCACTGCCCTATCAAGTCACTGCTCATCGTGACGGATCCGTGCCTGCTGACCAGAAGAGAATGCTCCATCCCCTACCCTGCGACGAACAGAGCGGCTAGACTCCCCTACCTCAGTCCGGGGCCTCCTGTAGGCTGCATCTAAAGCATGTCCTAGGGTCTCTATCCTCACTGCCCTGGCCTCCAGCCGGTCCTCTAACTGATCAACCCTCCTGGCCTCCCTGGCCTAGGCCTCCCTGACATGCATCCTCGCAGACACCTCCAACCCAGCCTCGAACCTCATAGCCTCCTGCTTCGCCTTCAGGTGGGCGATCTGTAGATCCCTCTGCTCCAGCCTCTCTCTCAGCTCAGCGTTCCGGGCCACTAACTGATGTAGCAGTGGTCCGATCTGCTGCGCTGAGGACTCATAACCCTGCAGCTGTACCTTCGCCACTCCCAAGTCATGCTCGAGCTGGTAGGCTAGGTCTCTATACTGGTCCTCTCTGATCTGGTGGGTCTGATTCTGCTCCTCCAGATGAGCTATCCGAGCCTCCAGCTCCTCGGTCCTGCTGGTCAGTCCCTCTATAATATCGTCGGCAGTGGACCCCATGCCATCAATATCAGCAGGTGGCTCCTCTCCCTCAATCTCGGGGTCCTCCTCCTCAGCATCTGAGTCCTGACTGCCAGACCTCATAACCCTACCTACCACCGGCTCTGGTAGCTCCCTCTGGTAGTCCTCCTCTGGCTCGGACTCCTCTAGCGGTACCCCTGGGGCAATAGGAGCATACCTCACCAGCTGCTCATCAACCACTGGAATATCTATAAATACCTCCTCCTCCTCTCGGGCTCCACTGGTCTCCCCTACGACCGCCATCCTACAAACATACCGAAAATCAACATTAGTACAGCAATAAAATATATTCATTGAAAAAATGAAATTATATTTCATTGGGTACTACTCGACTCGACGAATTTCCCAATTCATCAAAACCACATATAATAAATCTCCTTGATTTATCTTCTAATACTCAATACGAGTTTACTATGAAGGTTATAACCTAGGTTTCGCGATCCTAAAGTTTATAACCTACAACTCTGATACCAACCTGTGACGCCCCCAAATTCGGGTCTCCAAATACCCGGATCCGGTCATCACGATCCAATACAAACATTCACCTCTAACAACATATGGTAACTAAAATGCGGAATATAATAAACATACGTTGTTCATTACAAGGTATTACTAGTCCCAAAATACAAAAAACCTTAAACACTTACACAAATCCATACCCTAAATAAAAGTTAGGGTTTTAAATTTCATTAACAGCAATTAACTATACATAAATTTAAAATCTGCTACATGAAGCCTATTACTTCATCTTTTCTTTTCCTTTGTTCTTCCCTGACGTCTCGGGTTTAGCTGCAATAAAGTCATGATATAGCAAGAATGAGCAACGAGTTTGCTCAGCAAGTTTAAAGTACAACAATAAGGATATATCATGATGAAGGGAATATAGAAGGAGAATTCAACAATTATTAGAAGCAATAACAATAAATGCTTTTAGAACAAATGGTAGTCGAATAGACTTTCAACAATAACTTCTAGAGGAGTCAATAGCTAGTTGACCCTCTGGTTACTGGCTACAGAATAAGTACTTGAGGGGATCAGCCTCGCGTACGCTATGTGTATGCATAACATTTAACTCTGCTGTTTGTACCTTATATACGGCACCTGGGGTACTCCCCTATAATAAAAGGGGTGTTCATTCAGTCTAAGAATCCTCACCATTGATTGGTTCGGATAGCTTTTATAAATTTTCATATACGTGCCTGACCGAGACAAGGGTTCAGACTTAATCATGAATAGGTCATAAAATTTCGGAACTTTAAATAGATATACGAATTCAAATGCACGAGTGCGAATGTCAATAAATACATAGATGTGGAATAATTTTAAAAGTGATTAGACCACTTAAGGCATGCTTGGAGATAAGATTCAAGCTTAAAGAATAATCTTGCAATATATACCTTTTTGCACAAATTAAAAATAATGCATAAGGTTTAGAAACTTGCATTCAATATACTGAAAGAATGAAGTTAGGGAACTTGCCTGTTTGCTCAGCTACAATAAATTTTAGCTTTAATTAATCGACCTTAGATGACCTATCATTTGGTAAAGTCGATTTATCCATTAGCATTGCATAACTGTATATCGAGGTACTCACTTATGCTATTTATTTAGCAGGTAAACAATTCACTATTTATATCTAATTACTATTTAACATCAGTTATTCGGAGATTAATTACTGACCTTTAATTATGAAAATAATAGCTAATCAGGTTCACTTATCCTTCGAGCACCCAGATTATTACCCTTAGTTGTCTCTAATATGGGTTAAAAGTCTTTATTTATTATTTATAAGATAAATAATAAATTTATTCCGGTTCAATGACAACAGAAAACAATTGATCGCTTATTTACTATTTACCTTAGGGGTAATTGGGTAATCATTAACCTTGTTCCTTATTCTACATTAATTACTTACTGTATTAATTCTACACACACTTAATTGTTATTAAATAATCCTTAAGTGTTTATTATCATTATTTATTAAGGGCCAAAAATAATTAACTCATTAATCTCCCTCATACTTAATCATTATTTCATTAATGATTAAGTAATTGTTATCCGTATTAGCTTTATTCATACCTAATTATTATTAATATTAATTAAATAATAATTAAATATTTAGTACCTTTATTTATTAATAAATAATAAATAATTATTAACTTTACTTATACTTAATTATTATTTAGGATTAAATAATAATTAAATATTTATTACCTTTATTTATTATTTATGGATAAATAATAAATAATTATTAACTTTACTTATATTTATTATTTAGGATTTCATAATAATTAAATATTTATTACCTTTATTTATTATTTATGGATAAATAATAAATAATTATTTGTTAACCTTGTTCATACTTAATTATTATTTAATATCAATCAAATAATAATTAAACATTTGTTTTCTTTATTTATTATTTATTGATAAATAATTATTTCATTAACTTTAATATTAATAATTAACTATTTATTATCTTTATTGATTATTTATTGGGAAATAATAAATAATTATTTATTAACTTTGTTCATACTTAATTATTATTTAACATTAGTTAAATAATAATTAAATATTTATTATCTTTATTTATTATTTATGGATAAATAATTATTTTATTGGTACATGACTAATAATTAATCCTATAGTATTACATCTAATTACTTATTATTAATGGTTAGATAATTATTAACCCTAGTTTATCGTTGTTAAATAACCCAATGAATTACATAACCAATTCTGGGAAAATTATTGAAACAGTTTATAATTTATTGGGGTGACTAAGCCGCCTGATTCATCCTCTCTAATTTAGCTGCAATTGACTACAATACGCATACAACACTTAGCCCAAGCATTATCACAAGAAAAACCACAGTTTGTTTTCCCTTTCTTTCTTTTTTCTTTCGGGCATTTTTGCAAACACATGGTGTGCCTCCTACAATACAAACTTGCCTAATCGCAGTGCAAAGATTTCAAGTTGCCAGGACCTCAAGGTCCTTCAGTACACAGAGTTTCAAACCAATCCATCACACAGTAACACATAATATAACAAAATCATGAAATCTTTACAACTGAATGGACTGCTTAATACATAAACCCAACAACAACACAAACTGTTTCTTACAGTCATTACCACGCACAATTGGTGGCGTATCAATGTTCTTCAGTAACTAGTAACCTTAATGTACTACCCAACCATAATCCTAGCTTATACTGTACGGCCTTCCATGGCCTTTCTCCCACAAAATTTTCCCCAACAAAGAAATGGCAGTAGAATCCAAATAAGAAGGAAAAAGAAATGGCAGTAGAAATGGCAGCTTTGGGGTTTGATGGTCCAATTTATAGAGAAAATTTTGCCCTAATTATTTGGGCAATACCCTTAGTGGCTGGTCAATGACTGACGGTAAGGAGAGGGGCAACGACCGGTCGTCCCCATCAATCACCCAGCTAGCGTCGGTCGGCACCCTCGAGCCGTGCGTCTCCACCGGTCGTGTCGCCGGATTTCTGGGACCTTTGGTCCAACCCGTGTTCGCTCGGTCGTCGACGCCCTTCTCTGCTCCAACCGTTGGTCACTCACGCTGTCGCCGGCTTCCCCCTCGACCGTCCGACTTGATTGATTGGCTTCGATCGTTCCTTGCTTGGCAGTTGATTTGAGGGCTTGAGGATTTGGTTTTTCTCAGCTCGGTTATCCCCAATTCACTCCCACCGTTTGTCCCAATTTCCTTTGCTTGGTTGCAACTCACATCAGATAACCCACCTCCCAATTTGATTGGATTCGACCCGACTAAAAAGAATTAAGGAATGGGCTCGGTTTGGTTGGGAAGGGATTGGGCTCAACCCAATAGGGTTGGGCCGGTCGAATAAAAGATGGCCCAATAAGAATTTAAAAGAAATTTGGCTTAACCCTATTGAAGTTTGGGTCAGCTAAAAAAAATTTAAGAGGTGGCCCAAATAATTTATAAACTTTATGCTCCTATCATTTCAATTAAATAACTAGTTCAATTTAACTATTTATTTAATTATTTATTTTACCAAAAATTCCTCGTTTGAATTATTTAATCCGATAATAGTAAAATGAATTTATTTATTAATTTTTCTTCCAAATTTCTTGCAAATTGAATCTTAGGGTTAACTCACTAATTTAAATCACACTATTAATGAGCCCCTTCAATGCAAGAAATTATTGGACCGTATAATTATATAATTAAATAATAATTCTCACGTGGATCCAATTAAATTCATAAAATTATATAAAATGAATTTTATTTATCAAAAATAAATTTGATACAATGTTTAAAAATTCCTGGACATTACATCCTCTCCCCCTTATAAAAATTCCGTCCTCGGAATTTCAATCTAAGGTTACTCAAATAACTGGGGGTAATTCGCTCTCATCTTCTGTTCGAGTTCCCACGTAGCTTCTTCCACCGCGTGATTTCTCCAGAGAACTTTAACAGAGTGAATGGTTTTATTTCTCAGCTTCTGCTCCTTCCGATCCAATATTTGAACCGGAATTTCCTCGTATGATAAGTCCTTCTCGACTTGAATTTGCTCATAGGAAATGACATGCTTGTAATCTGGTTTGTACGGACGCAACACTGATACATGAAACATATTGTGAATGTGCTCAAGTTCAGGAGGTAATGTTACCTCGTACGCCACCTCGCCTATTCTCCTTAATACTTCGAAAGGTCCTATGAACCTAGGGCTCAGTTTGCCCTTCTTCCCAAAACGAATCTTCCCTTTCCAGGGCGATACCTTCAGAAACACAAAGCTACCAACTTCAAGGTCTTGTTTCTGACGATGTAGGTCAGCATACTTCTTCTGGCGATCCTGGGCTGCTACTAACCGCTGTCTTATTACCTTAATAATTTCCACGGTTTGTTGAACCAACTCTGGCCCCAACAATCTCCGCTCACCAACCTCATCCCAACACAATGGCGTTCGACACTTCCTCCCATACAATGCTTCGTACGGTGGCATACCAATGCTAGCATGGTAACTGTTGTTGTAGGCGAACTCCACTAGTGGCAAGTGATCGTCCCAGCTGCCACTTAAATCCATCACAACTGCCTGAAGCATATCCTCTAGGGTCTGAATTATTCGCTCACTCTGACCATCAGTCTGAGGATGATATGCCGTACTTATTCTTAACTGTGTTCCCAGTCTCTCCTGTAGACTTCTCCAAAAATTTGACGTGAAGCGCGGATCTCCAAGAACATCTCCTTAAAGCGTTCCCATGTGATAATGCCTCCTTCCACTCGGCCCCTGTTGGCCTTCCACTAGTAGTTTGCCTCGCCCTTTAACATGAAGGTAGCAAAGCTTGTTTTCTGTTCCTCTGCCACCCGTGCTACCTCGAAGACCTTTTCTATCTCCTCTATCCAGGTATGCGCTTCGATTGGGTTAAGAGTTCCCTTGAACTCGGGTGGTCCAACCAATTTGAAATCTTTGAAATTTGCCAGATGATGCGCTGGCTCGGCTGCTGCTTGGGTTCCTCCAGGTGGCGGTCTTGATTGCATAGCTTCTGCCAGCATTTCTGCAAACATCCTCATTGGATTGGATTGATTTCCAACCTCACTCTCTGACTCTTCAACCTGTCGGTTACGTGGTCGTCCTCTTGGTGGCATGATTTGAATTCTGGCTGATTTTTACCTATAATTTTATATTTTACACAATATGTCATAAAAATCAGAAATCAAGGGTAGAAACATCTATCAAACACATTTGATTTAAATGAAACATCTGCATTTATATTGATATACCACTGTTTGTTACAAAGACTAAACCTGTGGCATACTTATATAAATGCGCCACTGTGAGCCCTATTAGCCAATAACCATTCCCCCAAGACAAAAGTGGGGAATCCTAACCTTTCATCCCTAAAGTCCACAAAAGTTGGGGTTTAACTGCTACCCCAAGCATAAATACAAATACAAAGCTACACAAGACAACATAAATACGTCCCTAATATAACAAAAAATAGGACTGACTGTACTAAAGACAAATCACTGCCCTATCAAGTCACTGCTCATCGTGACGGATCCGTGCCTGCTGACCAGAAGAGAATGCTCCATCCCCTACCCTGCGACGAACAGAGCGGCTAGACTCCCCTACCTCAGTCCGGGGCCTCCTGTAGGCTGCATCTAAAGCATGTCCTAGGGTCTCTATCCTCACTGCCCTGGCCTCCAGCCGGTCCTCTAACTGATCAACCCTCCTGGCCTCCCTGGCCTAGGCCTCCCTGACATGCATCCTCGCAGACACACCTCCCAACCCAGCCTCGAACCTCATAGCCTCCTGCTTCGCCTTCAGGTGGGCGATCTGTAGATCCCTCTGCTCCAGCCTCTCTCTCAGCTCAGCGTTCCGGGCCACTAACTGATGTAGCAGTGGTCCGATCTGCTGCGCTGAGGACTCATAACCCTGCAGCTGTACCTTCGCCACTCCCAAGTCATGCTCGAGCTGGTAGGCTAGGTCTCTATACTGGTCCTCTCTGATCTGGTGGGTCTGATTCTGCTCCTCCAGATGAGCTATCCGAGCCTCCAGCTCCTCGGTCCTGCTGGTCAGTCCCTCTATAATATCGTCGGCAGTGGACCCCATGCCATCAATATCAGCAGGTGGCTCCTCTCCCTCAATCTCGGGGTCCTCCTCCTCAGCATCTGAGTCCTGACTGCCAGACCTCATAACCCTACCTACCACCGGCTCTGGTAGCTCCCTCTGGTAGTCCTCCTCTGGCTCGGACTCCTCTAGCGGTACCCCTGGGGCAATAGGAGCATACCTCACCAGCTGCTCATCAACCACTGGAATATCTATAAATACCTCCTCCTCCTCTCGGGCTCCACTGGTCTCCCCTACGACCGCCATCCTACAAACATACCGAAAATCAACATTAGTACAGCAATAAAATATATTCATTGAAAAAATGAAATTATATTTCATTGGGTACTACTCGACTCGACGAATTTCCCAATTCATCAAAACCACATATAATAAATCTCCTTGATTTATCTTCTAATACTCAATACGAGTTTACTATGAAGGTTATAACCTAGGTTTCGCGATCCTAAAGTTTATAACCTACAACTCTGATACCAACCTGTGACGCCCCCAAATTCGGGTCTCCAAATACCCGGATCCGGTCATCACGATCCAATACAAACATTCACCTCTAACAACATATGGTAACTAAAATGCGGAATATAATAAACATACGTTGTTCATTACAAAGGTATTACTAGTCCCAAAATACAAAAAACCTTAAACACTTACACAAATCCATACCCTAAATAAAAGTTAGGGTTTTAAATTTCATTAACAGCAATTAACTATACATAAATTTAAAATCTGCTACATGAAGCCTATTACTTCATCTTTTCTTTTCCTTTGTTCTTCCCTGACGTCTCGGGTTTAGCTGCAATAAAGTCATGATATAGCAAGAATGAGCAACGAGTTTGCTCAGCAAGTTTAAAGTACAACAATAAGGATATATCATGATGAAGGGAATATAGAAGGAGAATTCAACAATTATTAGAAGCAATAACAATAAATGCTTTTAGAACAAATGGTAGTCGAATAGACTTTCAACAATAACTTCTAGAGGAGTCAATAGCTAGTTGACCCTCTGGTTACTGGCTACAGAATAAGTACTTGAGGGGATCAGCCTCGCGTACGCTATGTGTATGCATAACATTTAACTCTGCTGTTTGTACCTTATATACGGCACCTGGGGTACTCCCCTATAATAAAAGGGGTGTTCATTCAGTCTAAGAATCCTCACCATTGATTGGTTCGGATAGCTTTTATAAATTTTCATATACGTGCCTGACCGAGACAAGGGTTCAGACTTAATCATGAATAGGTCATAAAATTTCGGAACTTTAAATAGATATACGAATTCAAATGCACGAGTGCGAATGTCAATAAATACATAGATGTGGAATAATTTTAAAAGTGATTAGACCACTTAAGGCATGCTTGGAGATAAGATTCAAGCTTAAAGAATAATCTTGCAATATATACCTTTTTGCACAAATTAAAAATAATGCATAAGGTTTAGAAACTTGCATTCAATATACTGAAAGAATGAAGTTAGGGAACTTGCCTGTTTGCTCAGCTACAATAAATTTTAGCTTTAATTAATCGACCTTAGATGACCTATCATTTGGTAAAGTCGATTTATCCATTAGCATTGCATAACTGTATATCGAGGTACTCACTTATGCTATTTATTTAGCAGGTAAACAATTCACTATTTATATCTAATTACTATTTAACATCAGTTATTCGGAGATTAATTACTGACCTTTAATTATGAAAATAATAGCTAATCAGGTTCACTTATCCTTCGAGCACCCAGATTATTACCCTTAGTTGTCTCTAATATGGGTTAAAAGTCTTTATTTATTATTTATAAGATAAATAATAAATTTATTCCGGTTCAATGACAACAGAAAACAATTGATCGCTTATTTACTATTTACCTTAGGGGTAATTGGGTAATCATTAACCTTGTTCCTTATTCTACATTAATTACTTACTGTATTAATTCTACACACACTTAATTGTTATTAAATAATCCTTAAGTGTTTATTATCATTATTTATTAAGGGCCAAAAATAATTAACTCATTAATCTCCCTCATACTTAATCATTATTTCATTAATGATTAAGTAATTGTTATCCGTATTAGCTTTATTCATACCTAATTATTTTTAATATTAATTAAATAATAATTAAATATTTAGTACCTTTATTTATTAATAAATAATAAATAATTATTAACTTTACTTATACTTAATTATTATTTAGGATTAAATAATAATTAAATATTTATTACCTTTATTTATTATTTATGGATAAATAATAAATAATTATTAACTTTACTTATATTTATTATTTAGGATTTCATAATAATTAAATATTTATTACCTTTATTTATTATTTATGGATAAATAATAAATAATTATTTGTTAAACTTGTTCATACTTAATTATTATTTAATATCAATCAAATAATAATTAAACATTTGTTTTCTTTATTTATTATTTATTGATAAATAATTATTTCATTAACTTTAATATTAATAATTAACTATTTATTATCTTTATTGATTATTTATTGGGAAATAATAAATAATTATTTATTAACTTTGTTCATACTTAATTATTATTTAACATTAGTTAAATAATAATTAAATATTTATTATCTTTATTTATTATTTATGGATAAATAATTATTTTATTGGTACATGACTAATAATTAATCATATAGTATTACATCTAATTACTTATTATTAATGGTTAGATAATTATTAACCCTAGTTTATCGTTGTTAAATAACCCAATGAATTACATAACCAATTCTGGGAAAATTATTGAAACAGTTTATAATTTATTGGGGTGACTAAGCCGCCTGATTCATCCTCTCTAATTTAGCTGCAATTGACTACAATACGCATACAACACTTAGCCCAAGCATTATCACAAGAAAAACCACAGTTTGTTTTCCCTTTCTTTCTTTTTTCTTTCGGGCATTTTTGCAAACACATGGTGTGCCTCCTACAATACAAACTTGCCTAATCGTAGTGCAAAGATTTCAAGTTGCCAGGACCTTAAGGTCCTTCAGTACACAGAGTTTCAAACCAATCCATCACACAGTAACACATAATATAACAAAATCATGAAATCTTTACAACTGAATGGACTGCTTAATACATAAACCCAACAACAAGACAAACTGTTTCTTACACTCATTACCACGCACAATTGGTGGCGTATCAATGTTCTTCAGTAACTAGTAACCTTAATGTACTACCCAACCATAATCCTAGCTTATACTGTACGGCCTTCCATGGCCTTTCTCCCACAAAATTTTCCCCAACAAAGAAATGGCAGTAGAATCCAAATAAGAAGGAAAATGAATGAACTAACTAATTTATACCTTCCTGCCGATCGATTTGCTTGTCGCCTTCTTCTCCTAAAATAATCGACGAATCCAGCGGGCATTCGAAATCAATTCCCTGTTCTCTCTTCTCTTAGTGACCGCTTTCTTGCTCTAATTTGGAACCCTAATTTTTCCCTAAATTTGAGACTCACAGCAAAGGAAAATCGGCAGCTTTGGGGTTTGATGGTCCAATTTATAGAGAAAATTTTGCCCTAATTATTTGGGCAATACCCTTAGTGGCTGGTCAATGACTGACGGTAAGGAGAGGGGCAACGACCGGTCGTCCCCATCAATCACCCAGCTAGCGTCGGTCGGCACCCTCGAGCCGTGCGTCTCCACCGGTCGTGTCGCCGGATTTCTGGGACCTTTGGTCCAACCCGTGTTCGCTCGGTCGTCGACGCCCTTCTCTGCTCCAACCGTTGGTCACTCACGCTGTCGCCGGCTTCCCCCTCGACCGTCCGACTTGATTGATTGGCTTCGATCGTTCCTTACTTGGCAGTTGATTTGAGGGCTTGAGGATTTGGTTTTTCTCAGCTCGGTTATCCCCAATTCACTCCCACCGTTTGTCCCAATTTCCTTTGCTCGGTTGCAACTCACATCAGATAACCCACCTCCCAATTTGATTGGATTCGACCCGACTAAAAAGAATTAAGGAATGGGCTCGGTTTGGTTGGGAAGGGATTGGGCTCAACCAAATAGGGTTGGGCCGGCCCAATAAGAATTTAAAAGAAATTTGGCTTAACCCTATTGAAGTTTGGGTCAGCTAAAAAAAATTTAAGAGGTGGCCCAAATAATTTATAAACTTTATGCCCCTATCATTTCAATTAAATAACTAGTTCAATTTAACTATTTATTTAATTATTTATTTTACCAAAAATTCCTCGTTTGAATTATTTAATCCGATAATAGTAAAATGAATTTATTTATTAATTTTTCTTCCAAATTTCTTGCAAATTGAATCTTAGGGTTAACTCACTAATTTAAATCACACTATTAATGAGCCCCTTCAATGCAAGAAATTATTGGACCGTATAATTATATAATTAAATAATAATTCTCACGTGGATCCAATTAAATTCATAAAATTATATAAAATGAATTTTATTTATCAAAAATAAATTTGATACAATGTTTAAAAATTCCCGGACATTACAATTTTTACTAAAACAGTCCCTACGAATTTTATACTCATTATTTTTGAGTTCTACCACTTGGGTTTAACACTTAACTTATATATCTAGCACACTCGTTTGACGGATCATAAAAAGAGTGAATAGATTTCAAATGGTAACTATATAAAGTGAAAGAAAACTAAGGTTTTCTAACCCCTTTTTAAACCGAACTAGTTTTCTTTTCTTTTCTTTACCATCCAAGCACATCAATACCCAAGTTGAGCACAATCAAACACAAAACATCATACATAAATATATTTAGCATGATTCTAAACATAAACATCTTCATAATAACTTTTTTTACCATAAAAATTAAAAGAAAAGCAAGATTAGGGTTTTTAAGGTTTTTAGAACTTTTATACCTTCTCCTTTGTGATATTCTTCTTCTTTCAAGGTGGTTAATGAGCTTGGTAGCATGAGCTCTCCCCCTCCTCTTCTTCCTCTCAAACCCACGGCTCTTTCTCTCTCTTCCCTTTTCTATTTTGATTTCTTTTTCTCTCTTTATTTCTTTCTCTTTCTACGTTTGGAATAAGAAAATGAAGATGAACAAGACTATTGCTTTACAAATTAATTAGTTACTTACAATAATCTATAGATACATATATTGTATCTATCTATTTAGCCATCATTTGGAAGTATACTCATTTGACAACTTGGATGATGGGTTGTAATTAATAATTGTACTTCTTTTCTCACTCTTACAAGCAAGCTAACAAAATTTGACAACTCACCCCACATGTGTCCCTCCTTTGCCGGCAGCCCTCTCTCCTTTTTGTCCAATTTTTTCTTTTTCTTTTATTGCTTTATTAGTTTAACAAATGACCTCAATGCCCCTTTAAAGTTGGATCAAGTTTTGGTCTCCCATTTAATTTCATTGGGCTTCCAAATTAAATTGTTTGGGCTTGTATTTTAATTAGTTTGGCCTACTAATTAAAATAAACTTGGGCTTCCTTTTATTTTTAATCCATGCTTGGCTACTAATTTAATTAGATATTGGGCTAATTTTAATAAGTCCACACATTAATTATCCAAGTCCATGATTAATTAAACGAGTGGACTTAGTTAATAAACTAACTAGGCTAGTCCACTAGTATTTTCTTACTACTTAGACTATTAAATTAATCATTCATATATCACATATCTCTCATTAATTAATACCCATATTAATTAATGTACAAAATTTATTTACTTAACATATTCACTTTAATTGAATATTTAATTAACTTACTATCTTATTAATTGTTTAATACTAACATTCTTAGATTAGTCTACTAATTTAAATAACTATTAGTGGAACCTACTTTAACTAACAATTAGTCACATACCTTATTCCATATAAGTCATAACATATTTATCATCATTGATAAATAATTATTATACTCAATTAACCACATATTGTACATATTTACATTCAAATATAATCAATACTTATATTTAGTATTCGAATTTCCTTAAGAAAATAAATTCTTATTATCCCTAATACACATACATTCATTTTTAAATATAATTATATCAATAATTATATTAAGAATTAAAATCCATAACCATAGATCAAATTAGGGTTTTGATCCGCACTGTCACTTTACCACATTTACCATACTTAGTCAATTTAAAATAAATTGACTAATCTTACAAATTCATATCATAAAGAAATAATCATTTCTTAAAGTATACATTTATCATTTAAATAATATAGTAATCATATTTTTATAAATAATCATATATCTGTAATATAAAAGTTAACTTATTAACATAATATAATTTATAATTATCAACTATTTCTTTAATAAGAAATTTACTTGAAACCATATATGATCGAAATAAATATTACATATTCACATTCCCATACTTGCTTTAATATATAATAAAATAATTTTATTACATAAAAAAAAATTCATACATAAAATTTCTTATTTTAATATATCAAAATCCTTGGGTTATTACAATAATCTCAAGTCCAAGAATCACTTGTACTACAATCACTAGAGGAATTCCTATTAACAGGCAAGTAAAACTGTGACGCCCCCAAATTCAGGGCTCAAACACCCGAATTTGGTCATCACGATCCAATACAAACATCCACTTCCAAACAACATAAAATGACTAAATGCGGAATATAATAAACATATGTTGTTCATTCAAAAGGTGCTACTAGTCCCAAGATTCGATAACCTTAATACATAAATTAAAACACACCCTAAATATTAAATCAGGGTTTGAATTATATTGATAGTAAATTAAACTAGGCATAAACTAAAGTCAACTACTTGAAGTCTATCACTTCAACTTTTCCTTGCCCTTGTTTTTGCCTGAAGTCTTAGGCTTAACTGCAATAAGGTTCATGATATAACAAGGGTGAGCAACTAGTTTGCCCAGCAAGTTTGAATATAACAATAAAGGATATATCATGATGAACAAAATATAAAGAGAGGAATTCAACAATATGCATATCGGAAGCAAGAATAATACTTGGTTTTAGAACGAATGATAGTCAAGTAGACTTTGAACAATAAACTTCCAAGGGAGTCAATAGCTAATTGACCCTTTGGTTACTGGCTACAAAATATGTACTTGAGGTGATCAGCCTCGCGTACGCTATGTGTATGCATAACATTTAACTCTGCTATTTGTATCTTATATTCGATACGTGGGATACTCCCCTATATTGAATGGGTGTTCATAAAGTCCAAGATTCTGCACCATCAATTGGTTTGGATAGCTTTTAAAATCTATACCGCAAATGTCTAGCCGAACAATGGCTAAGACTTAACTATGACAATTCATCCATATTAGAACTTTAATAAAGTACAAGTCAACGTCTGCGCGTGCGAGTGTCAATAATAATGATGTGGAATAATTGTTAAGTAATTAAACCACTTAGAACATGCTTGAGGAATTAAAGGTTCAAGCTTAAATAAATAACTTGCAATAAACAATACAAGAATGGGTTCGGGAAACTTGCACAAAATGAAGTTTGGATACTTGTCATCAATGATACTTGCACAACAACATTATATTTGCACAAGTTAGTATAAGTCAAGGGAAACTTACTCATTAAAATATGAGTAAGGATAGGAAACTTGCATGTTTGCTCAGCTACAAGTAATCTAGCTTTAATTTAAATTGCGTTGAGACGACTTAACATTAACAAGCCGGTCTCTCAATTAGTAATGTGAAGACGGGTATGAGTTTAAACTTACAAGAATTTACTCACCAATACCCTACCACGTAAATCACATAAATCACTTTGTTATGACTAAGTTTATAAACATCTAACCCCGTCTTAGAGTAGAATATCTAGTTCCTATGCATCCATACAAACTTGAACACATAGCACATCAGTTTAATCATACAATACAGCTTAAGACATACATACATACATTCTGCTAGGCTTTATTCTTAATTTAAAGCAACTGGGCAAAACTGGCGACCGGCGCGGCCGCGCTAGTTTTTGCCTTAGGAGTGGCGCGGTCTCGCCACTCTCTAGACAGACCAAGAATGAAATTTCATTTAGCTGGAAACCGAGCCTATTCCCTAACATACAGGCTACTGATATAACTCAAATACACATACTCATAATGTTATTAACTTGAGTTTGAAACCTAACATGCTCATTCTAAATCCAATCCAAAGTCATAAGGCTTTATATCGGGAATTCCTACGATTTAGGCCAAACAATCCATTTCACAACTAATCCGTTATTATGGTCATAATGTCCCATAATAAGACTAGACAATGCTTAGTATGCATGCTCGGATGTAAACAACACATGCACATGCTAAACACATAGCTTACACTTGGAATTCATGCCTTAAACATACTCGCCCATGCAAAATTAATGCTTAGCTAAATGATGCTCATGCCAATCTTGTCTAGAGGCATAATGAGTCATAATAATTATGCTTATATGGTCAGAACACAACTTCCACAATATTTGACGATACTCGCCTTTAATCTCTATATTTTCCTTTGAAAATCATACTAAGGTAACTTACGCAACGTAGCTCATGCAAGACAACTTGGAAATCATAACTCGCATGCATTTGAACACATATATAAGCTACATACACATACTCAAATGGTCAGATTATAAAGAGACGCTCATTTGACAAGTTCATTGCAAAGTTCTTAAGTTTTCCTTGGAAAATACATGCTAGAATGACGTGTGCAAGTCATGGCACTCAAAGGGTCAATAGATAACATAGCAAACCTATTATCATGCATAAATAGACTAAACTAGCATGCTCAAAACATCAAAGCATAGCAACATTTTCTGGAAGCCAGCGCGGCCGTGCTGGTTTTGTCCTTGGGAGTGGCGCGACCGCGCCACTCCTGCACTGATTCAAGTTCGGCTGTACTTCTGCAGAATTCGAAAATTCATATGGCCTAACCTTTCTAAATGCAACTCAGTGCAACCACACTGGTCCCAAACATGTATATAGACCCATATAACATATTTAGACTAATCAACAAACTAATTAGCAAGAATCATGGATTTCATAGAATTTTCATGGCTAAAAATTTAAGAACACAGAGTACTTTCTTGAAGCTAATTTGAAATCCTCAAAAGCTTAATGGCAGATTACTCTCACTCTCAACAATGCTCACTCTATATATATGATTTTAACAGAGAACTTAGCAACTGGAATTGTGAAGGCAAAGGTTCCAATTTATAGAAAATTCGTTAACCAGACAAAGCATTAGTCCATGAGTTAAAGAACCAACGTGAAGAAAAAGAATCTACTGGTTAATAGAGATTAGGTAGAAAGCTGGGCATGGATCACCTCAACCCACTCCCTCCTTCATCATGTTCTTCATCTGAATAAGTAATAGGCTTGTGCATATACGCGGCTGGAGAAAAATAAGGGAGGTGACTCCACTGTTCTTTTAATGTCTGATTTCTCTCTCCTAATTTGCAGACCACGTTTGGCAATTAAATGGGATATGTCCCATTATTCTTGTCCCAAATTAATGTGACTTAGTTAAATGAACCACACAATTACAAACCCAATTAATCTAGTATACATTTATTACCCAATTCGTAATTGCATAAAAGATAGAATTAATAACAGAATCTAGTCCGCTTAGTATTAAACCTACTAATTAGACTATTAGAAGTTAGTGCCAATATTGCACACATTAATTAATAATTATAATAATTAATCTATGCACATTAAATTCCTCCACTATATTCAAGTAAATTGAATATTTAATTGAATAGGCAACTTTATTAATTCTTCTGATATTAACCCATTAAGGCTAGTCCACTAATTTAATTAAATCATTAGTGACTCCCTTTAATAAATCTTGGCAATTACGCGAAGATACATAATCACATAACTAATTAATCACACAAGATTTTAAATAATCATACAAAGCTAACTCATTAAAATTAAATTTATATTTAATTAATAGTGGATTTTAAAAAAATTCACGGTCATTACATCCTCCCCCCATTATAAAAATTCCGTCCTCGGAATTATAAAATAAGGTCACTCAAATAACTTCGGATAATTCGCCTTCATCTTTTCCTCGAGTTCCCACGTAGCTTCCTCGACTGCGTGATTTCTCCAGAGAACTTTAACGGAATGAATGATCCTATTCCTTAGCTTTTGTTCCTTCCTATCAAGTATTTGGACAGGAATCTCTTAATACGATAAGTCCTTCTCGACTTGAATTAGTTCGTAGGATATAAGGTGCTTGTAGTCTAGTTTGTATGGCCGCAACACTGACACATGAAACACATTGTGGATGTGCTTAAGTTTAGGACGTAACGCTACCTTGTACGCCACTTCACCGACTGGTCTCAAAATCTCGAACGGTCCTATGAACCTCGGGCTCAACTTTCCTTTCTTCCCAAAATGGATCTTTCCTTTCCAGGGAGATACCTTCAAGAACACAAAAATACCCACTTCGAAGTCCCGCTTTTGACGATGCAACTCAGCGTACTTCTTTTGACGGTCTTGTACTGCTACTAGGCGGTTTCTGATTAGCTTCACCGTATCTGTTGTCTGCTACACCATTTCAGGTCCTAGCAGTTTTCGTTCTCCAACCTCGTCCCTACACAATGGTGTTCGGCACCTTCTCCCATAAAACACTTCGTACGGTGGCATACCAATACTAGCGTGATAACTATTGTTGTAAGCGAACTCTACCAGTGGCAAGTGATCATCCCAGCTGCCCTTTAAGTCCATTATGATTGCTCGGAGCATGTCCTCCAGAGTGTGAATCGTGCGCTCGCTCTGGCCATCAGTTTGAGGATGATACGCTGTACTCAACCTCAACTGCGTTCCCAATCTCTCCTATAGGCTCTTCTAAAAATTTGACGTGAAGCGCGGATCTCTGTCCAATACAATTGATACTGGCACTCTATGTCGAGACACTATCTCTTTTACATAGAGTTTAGCCAATTGCTCCAGATTGTACCATATTCTGATCGGTAGAAAATGAGCAGACTTGGTCAGTCGGTCCACGATCATCCAGATGGCGTCTAAACCGTTTTGTGTTGGTGGCAGGCCCACCACAAAGTCCATGTTAATGTGCTCCCACTTTCACTCTGGAATCTCTAATGGTTGAAGCAGTCCGCTCGGTCGCTGGTGTTCTGCTTTAACTCGTTGGCATGTCAGACACCTGTTGACACACTTTGCTACTTCCCTCTTCATATTCAGCCACCAAAAGTATGGCCGCAAATCCTGATACATTTTCGTGCTACCGGGATGTACTGAGTACCTCGTACTGTGAGCTTCTTGGAGAATCTCTTCTCTTAACTCTAGATCCAACGGTACCCAGATCCTCCCTTCAAATCTTAGCAGCCATGCGCTATCAATCTTATACTTGAGTTTTTCCCCTTCGAAAATTCGCTTCCTTATGCCATCACATTCTTCATCCTTCTCCTGAGCCTCTTTTATTTTATCCAATAAGGTCGGTCTCGCTGTCACCGTACATAATTTCTCATTTGACTCTCTCGGATATTTGATCTCCAACTCGAGTCATTCAAAATCCCTTACCAACTCTTCCTAAGTGGTTAACTTCAACAACTTCTCTCTGCCTCATTTGCTTAAGGCATCTGCCACTACATTTGCTTTACCCGAATGGTACAGAATCTCATAGTCATAATCCTTGATCAATTCTAACCACCGACATTGCCTCATGTTTAGCTCCTTCTAAGTGAAGATATATTTCAAACTTTTGTGATCCGTATATATCTCGCACTTCTCTCCGTATAGGTAGTGCCTCCAAATCTTCAAGGCGAAAACTACCGCGACCAACTCCAGGTCATGAGTCGGGTAACCCTTCTCATAGTCCTTCAGTTGACGTGACGCATACACAATGACCTTGCCGTGCTACATCAACACACAACCAAGACCTTTGTGTGATGCATCGCTATACACTACAAAGCCTCCAGTGTTGTCTGGTAAGGCCAACACCGGCGCTTGACTAAGTCTCCTCTTCAGCTCCATGAAGCTTTCTTTGCATTTTTCCGTCCAAACAAACTTAATTGCTTTTCTGGTAAGATTGGTCAACGACGATGCTATCTTTGAAAAATCCTGGATGAATCTCCGATAGTATCCTGCTAACCTTAGGAAATTCCTGATCTCCGTAGGCGTCTTCAGCTGCTCCCAATTGATAACGGCTTCCACCTTTATGGGGTCCACCGAAACACCATCCTTGTCAATAACGTGCCCTAGAAACTGCACCCTCTGCAACCAAAACTCACACTTAGAAAACTTCGCGTACAATTTCTCTCTTTTGAGAGCCTCCAATGAAATCCTTAAATGTTCAACGTGCTCCTCCTCTGTCTTCGAATACACCAAGATGTCATCGATGAATACGACTACGAACTTGTCCAAGTACTGCTTGAACATCATGTTCATCATATCCATGAATGCTGTTGCTGCATTCGTTAATCCAAATGACATTACCAGAAACTCGAAATGTCCATAACGAGTTTTGAATGCAGTCTTCGGAATATCTTCCTGCCTTACCTTCAGTTGATGATAACCCGTTCTCAAATCAATCTTTGAAAAGTATTTCGCTCCCTTGAGTTGATCAAATAGATCGTCAATCCTGAGCAGCGGATACCTATTCTTAATCGTAACTTTGTTCAACTCTCGATAGTCGATACAAAGCCTTATCGAACCATCCTTCTTCTTTACAAACAGAACTGGCGCTCCCCACGGGGACACGCTTGGTCTGATATAACCCTTATCTAACAGTTCCTGCAGTTGAACCATTAGTTCTTTCATCTCTATGGTGCCATCTGGTACGACGCCTTGGATATCGGTGTCGTCCTTGGTACCAAGTCAATCACAAATTTTATCTCCCTATCTGGCGGTAGTCCGGGAATTTCGTCTGGGAAGACATCAGTGAACTCCCTTACAACAGGTATCTGACTCAGTTCATCCGTGACTCGTCGAGTATCGACCACATGAGCCAAATAACCTATGCAACCCTTTCTAAGCAACTTCCTTGCTTGCATCATCGTCAGACAACAAGATTGTCTTGGCGATTTACTACCATAGAATACCACCTTCGACTTATCTAAAGTCTGCAAGTGTACACACTTCTTCTTACAGTCGATGACTACTCCGTGACTTGATAACCAATCCATCCCAAAGATTACGTTAAACTCCCCCAAACAAATTGGCATCAAGTCCACGCTGAGCTCAAATCCTCGCAATTTGACGCAACAATTCCTATGAATGTATTCTACGGGAATAATTTCTTTGTTTGCTACTTCTACGTTCATAGGGTGCTCTAACCTTTCGCGAGGTAAGCCTAACCTTCTAGCAAATTCTTCCGAAACAAAAGAGCGAGTAGCACCCGAATCAAATAACACATATGCATCTGTATCATTGATTGGGATGATACCTGACACTACATCCTTGGACTCTACCGCATCCTTGACGGTCATATTGAATGTGCGTGCCGTTGGTCTGTTAGCTTGACTGGCTGGCCCTCCAACGCTCAGCCTGTTGTTGTGGTTGTTGTTGTTGTTGTTGTTGTTGCAGTTGCTGCTAGTTGCATCGCCCTTTCTCTTCGGGCAGTCTTTGATCTGGTGGTCGGGGGCTCCATACGAGAAACACCCTCCCTTCTGTCTATTCGAACACTGAGGAGCCAGGTGCCCCGGTTGTCCACAACGATAACAAATGCTTCTCCCTTTCATACATTCTCCTGAGTGGTTTTTTCTGCAGCTGCTGCACTTCCCACTTGACTTGGCCTCTCCCCCGCACTTGTTGCCTCCGGAGGATTGGCTCTCCATCCATTTACGCTTATTAGGGTTGCTGCCTCCGCTGCTTCCCCCTTTCGGCCCTTCCTGACCGGCCTTCTTTTCTTGCTTAAAACATGCTATGGCTTCATTGCCTCCTTCCGCAATGATAGCCCTTTCCAGCAGTTCGGAAAAATTCTTAATCTTCAACACATCGACGATTTTCTGCACCCATGGCTTCAATCCCAACTCGAACCTTCTTGCCTTCCTGGCCTCCGTGTCCACCTGATGTGGAGCGAATCGGGCTAATTCGTTAAATTTTGCCGCGTACTCTGCGACCGTCATACCACCCTATTTCAATTCCAAAAACTTTACCTCCATGTCCTGCTACATATTCTCCGGGAAGTAATTCTCGAAGAATAGTTCCTTGAATTTGTCCCATGGAATGACTCCATCACCTGCTCGGCCCTTATTGGCTTTCCACCAATAATTAGCTTCGCCCTTCATCATGAAGGTGGCGAATCCAGTTTTCTGCTCCTCGGCCACTCGTGCAACCTCGAAGACTTTCTCTATCTCTTCGATCTAAGTTTGGGCTTCTATTGGGTCGAGAGTTCCCCTAAACTCAGGTGGTCCAACTAGTTTGAAATCCTTAAAGTTGGCCAAGTGATGCGCTGGCTGGGGTGCTGGTTGTACCACTACTGGTGGGGGTCTAGCCTGCATAGCCTCGACTAGCAGTTCAACAAATATTCTCATTGGGTTAGGTTGATCTCCAACCTCACTTTCTGACTCAACGACACGTTGGTTGCGGGGTCTACCTCTTGGCGGCATTATGATCTGCTAAAGAGCAAATCTTAGATTTTCGCTTATTATGTTACGTTTTTCGCACTATGTCGGTTAAGTTAATATTCAATAGTAAAAGCATCTATCAAACACATTCGATTCAAAAGGAAATAACTGCATTTATATTCATATACCAATGTTTTAATACAGACTGACCTAACATTTGGTATATTACTATAAACGCTCAATGGCATAAACTGCCTACTGCTAACTATCCTCTATTAAACAAAAGGTGAGGATTTACTACTACCTACCCCCTATCAAAACAAAAGTTGGGGTTGACTACCATTCTAAGAATACAACAACGCATCAGAATTCTAAACATAAATCTGTCCCTATTAAACAAAAGTGGGACTCACTACCACAACCAAGTACATGCAAGGGTACTAAATCAATAAGTCAATATCTGCTACGGCAGACTGCCCGTCGGAGTGCCTGACGAGCCAACTGATCAACCACTCGACGTCTGATCATGTGCCGGCTAGTGCCCTCCTCCCGAGGGTATCTCCTAACTCGGTCCTGCAACCTGTCTCAGCTGACTGTTTTGCAACATCAGCTGCTGCACTGTGGGGCTCAACTGGGGTGTAACATCCTCTAGCTGCTGAATCTTAGCCTTCAGCTCAACCACCTGGAACTGCAGTGAGTACGCCTCTGCCTTATACTGCTCTTCCATCTCATGATGGATGGAATTCTCCTCCTCTAAATGCGCGGTACGAGCATTCTGCTGCTCAATAATCTGCTCCTACTCTATTATGCGATCGGCATAATCTCCAAGCAGGTCACCATGAAATGTGTGGAATACCGAAGATCCCTCCTCATGTACCTCCTCAGCAGCTCCACCTATCTCCATATCAATTGGGTCCTCCTCGGACTCAACATCCCTATCCTGACTGCCGGATCTCGACAATCCGCCTATGACAGGCTCCACCAAATCCATCAAGTAGTCCTCCTCTGACTCGGACCCACTCAATGGTACTACTGGGGCAGCGGGTGCATAGCCTACCAGCTGCTCCGTAGCAACAGGTATGTCAATAAATACCTCCTCCTCGCGAACTCTACTGGTCTCTCCTACGACAGCCATCCTACAAACACACAAACTAACATTAGTACAACAATAAAATATATTCATTGAAGGAATGAAATTATATTTCATTAGGTACTACTCGGCTCGATGAATTCCCCAATTCATCAAAATACCAAACATGATAAATCTCCTTGATTTATCTCCTAATGCACTCTATACGAGCTTAATACTAAGGTTATAACCTAGGTTTCGCAATCCTAACATTTATAACCTACAGCTCTGATAACAACCTGTGACGCCCCCAAATTCAAAGCTCAAACACCCGAATTTGGTCATCACGATCCAATACAAACATCCACCTCCAAACAACATAAAATGACTAAATGCAGAATATAATAAACATATGTTATTCATTCAAAAGGTGTTACTAGTCCTAAGATTCAATAATCTTAATAATAAATCAAAACACACCTTAAATATTAAATCAAGGTTCAAATTACATTGATAGCAAATTAAACTAGGCATAAACTAAAGTTAGTTACTTGAAGTCTATCACTTCAACTTTTCCTTGCCCTTGTTTTTGCCTGAAGTCTCAGGCTTAACTACAATAAGGTTCATGATATAACAAAGGTGAGCAACTAGTTTGCCCAGGAAGTTTGAATACAACAATAAAGGATATATCATGATAAACGGAATATAAAGAGAGGAATTCAACAATATGAATATCGAAAGCAAGAATAATAATTGCTTTTAGAACGAATGATAGTCAAGTAGACTTTGAACAATAAACTTTCAAGGGAATCAATAGCTAATTGACCCTTTAGTTACTGGCTACAGAATATGTACTTGAGGGGATCAGCCTTGCGTACGCTACATGTATGCATAACATTTAACTCTGCTATTTGTATCTTATATTTGATACTTGGTATACTCCCCTATATTGAAAGGGTGTTCATAAAGTCCAAGATTCCGCACCATCAATTGGTTTGGATAGCTTTTAAAATTTATACTGCAAATGTCTAGCCGGACAACGACTAAGACTTAACTATGACAGTTCATCCATATTAGAACTTTAATAAAGTACAAGTCAACGTCTGTGCGAAAATAATTGCACAATGTGTGAGTGTCAATAACAATGATGTGGAATAATTGTTAAGTAATTAAACCACTTAGAACATGCTCGAGGAATTAAAGGTTCAAGCTTAAATAAATAACTTGCAATAAACAATACAAGAATGGGTTCGGGGAACTTGCATAAAATGAAGTTCGGATACTTGTCATCAATGATACTTGCACAACAACATTATATTTGCAAAAATTAGTATAAGTCAAGGGAAACTTGCTCAAGAAAATATGAGTAAGGATAGAGAACTTGCCTGTTTGCTCAGCTACAAGTAATCTAGCTTTAATTTAAATTGCGTTGAGACGACCTAACATTAACAAGCCGGTCTTTCAATTAGTAATGTGAAGACGGGTATGAGTTTAAACTTACAAGAATTTACTCACCAATACCCTACCACATAAATCACGTAAATCGCTTTGTTATGACTAAGTTTATAAACATCTAACCCCGTCTTAGAGTAGAATATCTAGTTCCTATGCATCCATACAGACTTGAACACATAGCACATCAGTTTAATCATGCAATATAGCTTAAGACATACATACATACATGCTGCTAGGCTTTATTCTTAATTTAAAGCAACTGGACAAAACTGGCGACCGGCGCGGCCGCACTAGTTTTTGCCTTAGGAGTGCCGCGACCGCGTCACTCTCTAGACAGACCAAGAATGAAATTTCATTCAGCTGGAAACCGAGCCTATTCCCTAACATATAGGCTACTGATATAACTCAAATACACATGGTCATAATGTTATTAACTTGAGTTTGAAACCTAGCATGCTCATTCTAAATCAAATCCAAAGCCATAAGGCTTTATGTCGGAAATTCCTTCGATTTAGGCCAAACAATCCATTTCACAATTAGTCCGCTATTATGGTCATAATGTCCCATAATAAGACTAGACAATGCTTAGTATGCATGCTCGGATGTAAACAACACATGCACATGCTAAACACATAGCTTATACTTGGAATGCATGCCTTAAATATACTCGCACATGCCAAATTAATGCTTAGCTAAATGGTGCTCATGCCAATCATGTCTAGAGGCATAATGAGTCCTAATAATTATGCTTGTGACACCCCCAAATTCAGGTACCAATACCTCGAATTTGGTGCTCACGATAAAATACATCCATACACCTCTAAACAACATAAATCAACTAATGCGGAATAAAATAAACATATGTTGTTCATTACAAAAGGTTTACTACGGTCCCAAGGTCTATAACCTTAAATAAATACATCGCAGAATACATTAATAATACAAAACTATTCTACGATTACATAACGGGATAGTACATATAACTATTCCTTAAGCTTTCCTTTGCCTTTGCCCGCTTTGGAACTCTCCGGCTTAACTGCAATAGGTTCATGATATAGCAAGGGTGAGCAACTACTTTGCTCAGCAAGTTTAAAAGCAAGAAGAAGATATATCATGAATGAATGAGAATAATAGCTGCATAGATCAACAATTTATGAACATTGATGAAATAGCTGAAATGACATAATCAAGGTCCAAATGAATCAATGAATAATGATTATTTACTGCTGAGTGGTCCAACCGACCATGAACTTTTGGCCAAAGAGTCAATCATTCAACTAACTCCTTTAAAACCTGGCCCCGTCAGTTGTACTCGAGGGGATCAGCCTCTCGTACACCATGTATATGCATAACATTTAACTCTGACTGCATCGAATAACCGACACATTATAATCCCCTAATAAGGGTTGCTCCCTCAGTCCAAGAATCCGTACCAACTACTGGTTTGGATAGCTTTTAAAATAATAACCTGTACATGTCTAGCCGAAACAAATGGCGTAGACTATTTCCTTAAACAGTTCATGAACGAAGAACTTAAACGTTTTCACAATCCAACAACAAATAATGACTTCAAATGCATAAGCTGCGAATATCAATAATTATCTTAGAGATGGAGTAATTGACAATAATTAATCCACTAATATGATTCAAAAGTAATAACTCCATTTGAGTCATGAAACTTGCAACAATATACAACACCTGTATAAAATATGAAACCTGCTCAAAATATAATTCGAGTAAGGTTACAAAAACTTTCCCAACACAAGGGTTAGACAAGCATTAGGAAACTTGCAACAATATACAACACCTGTATAAGATATGAAACCTGCTCAAAATATAATTCGAGTAAGGTTAAGAAAACTTGCTCAACACAAGGGTTAGACAAGCGTTAGGAAACTTGCCTGAAGCGCTGCTACAATATTACAACACACGCTCCTTAATATCCTACACAATTAAATACATATTCACATAACAATTAGTCATATAGCAGATATCAAATAATAGTTTATACTACTCTATGATGTTTCATTCTTATTACAAACATAATATTAAACAATATTATATACACTAGTTATGGCGTTACGACGCTTGCACGTCTATATGCCCAACTTGTCTATCCGAATGCCCAAGCGACACGCAATTGTGTACGCCTAACACGCCCATTCAATTCATCTAATACTCATTGGGTAATGCTAAGTATCATTATAAATCATAAATATCATGTTATGAAAGTTAGAACATTACTTTACATTATCGGGAGCATTACATGTGCTTACGCGCATGCCCGACACCCTCCGATTGCCCCCAATTACACATCAGTCCTATAAATGGCCAATTTAAACCATGCTACAGACCTCAAATTGAAAAACTTAAAGAACGAAAGTTCTACTCGTTCTCTTTCCGAATCATCTTGAATCACCTCAATCCGAGTTCGTATGAGAAAGTTATGCCTAGTTTACTAAAGGACGTCGAAGCTGTTTGCACAGTCTCTTGTCCAGCGCCTTAGGCGCTCAAAATGGCCTATGACCAGCGCCTAGAGCGCTCTCTTGCAGTAGCTGGGCTCGTGGCCAGCCCTACCCAGTGCCTTAGGCGCTCGGCCTGAGTCCCCAACCCGTTTTGCTTCCCGGAATGCTCTGTTTTGGTGTTTTAGACCTATCTTGCTTCCAACCACCATAACTCCCTCAATACACGTTCAAATTGGTCCGTTCCGGACTCTATGGACTCCTAAGACATAGGGCTACAACATATCAAAAATTTAGAGCTATCCATTAATATTAACATGTTGAAATCCTTGACCAAAGTATCAACTCACGTTTTATTTTTGTGTTCTTGGTGTTATTGGTGTTCTTCACTAAAATGGTCACCAAATCTTCGTTTTAACACCTTTTTACTCGATTCAAGTTGGGTTAACTTTATAACCCTTGGAACTACAACATGACAACAACAAATAAACATAACAAGCAAGGAATCATAGCTACAAAGTCCTCTAAATCGTCCAACAGTCCAAAGTCCATGTTTTGTCCATTGTTCTTCATCTTCTTCATCCTCCTTAAGCATAGGTACGGATTTATTGCGTTTTTGTTCCACTTTGATGTTATTAATGGCTTATATAATCTCTTAAAAACATTTACAAACATCCAACACAAACAAAAACAACAAGAATCGCAGCAAGACCCATCCATGAGCTAAAAAGCTCCAAAAATACAAAACTTAGAAATATCTTTATCAAAATCCATGAAAATGAGTTTGGGATGAAAGATTACCTCTTGCTACTTGATCTTGAATACTAACTAGCTTGGTTTAGAGCTTTATGCTCTTGTCTTCTTCTTTGTTTGCTACCCTCCGAGCTCTTCCTTCTTGTTTTAAGACACCCACCTCCTTCTCTCTCTAGCTTCTCTCTAGTTTCTTCTTCTTTCTTCTTTGTTTCTGCAGTTTGCTTCCTTCCTCTCTTTGCAATTGGATTGATGAGGAAGTAATGAATAAGGAAGAATGGAGTGGATGAAATGGATGGGGTTTCCTTTCCTCTCCTTTCTATGTTCTTCCTCCCGTGTAACTTCTTCTTCTTCTTCCTTCAAAATTTCTGCAGCACTCTCCCTCTCTCAACTTCTAGCAACTGAACTTAGAAATGAAATGGAATGGATTGAGCAAGGAAATCTGCTGAATAGCTTTGGAGGAGGTGCAATGGGTGGCTTCGGGAGAGATGAAAGGGGTGGAGCATTTGAGAGGAATGTTTGATAAGCATGTTAGGCAAATTGGATATTCAAGGTGCATGGTGTCTAGCAATTGCTAGCTTGCCGGCACCCCCCTCCCCTAACTTAATTCCTATTGGTCCAAATGGTTGGTTGGTTCCCTCTTGGAGTAACATGCAAAAATAAATGCACAAATACACCAAAATTATACCCGAAAACTCCCACTCTTATAACCAATATGCTCAATAACTCTACCCATAATTAAAATGGGTATTACAATAAATATTGGGATGGGTAAACATAATTATTATGAGATTTGTCCATTTATTCGGAACACCCATAAATACATTTCGGATATGGATAAAATCACGTATCAGCTCAAATGAAGTTTTCGACGCTTGAAAAAATTATTCGTATGCATACACGCATTAACAAAATTATTTAACATCGAAAAAGACGAAAAATATATCTGGCATGAATAGTGCCTCGGGATACGTGTCCGTGAATAGTGATTTAGCGACACTACGCGAAATCAATTATTCACTTAAACAAAACTATAACACGAAATATTTCATGCATTCACATAATCCAGGTTGTCACACAACCTTTAAACATGCTACACAAAAATAATATTAATAAAATATAATATATTCATTAATATTCAAAAATTCGAATTACACGGTAAATCCAAAATTCCCGGTCGTTACATCCTCCCCCCTTATAAGAATTCTGTCCCCAGAATTACAACCTAGGTACGAAAAACTTAACATGGGTTCACTCAAAGAGATGCGGATAATTTTTCCTCATCTTCTCTTCTAGCTCCCACGTAGTTTCTTCAGCTGCATGGTTCCTCCAAAGTACTTTGACCAAATGAATAACCTTGTTTCTTAACGTCTTCTCTTTCTTATCTAATATTTGGACAGGAATCTCTTCATATGACAAATCTCGTTCAACATGAATTGGTTCGTAGGATATCACGTGCTTGTAGTCAGGTTTATATGGTCGTAATACAGAAACGTGAAACACATTATGAATATGCTCCAGTTTATGAGGTAAAGCTACCTCGTACGCCACTTCACCTACCCTCTTTAAAACTTCAAAAGGTCCTACGAACCTGGGACTCAATTTACCCTTCTTTCCAAATCGGATCTTCCCCTTCCAAGGTGATACCTTCAAAAACACAAAGCTGCCAACTTCAAAGTCTCGCTTCTGACGATGCAAATCGGCGTATTTCTTCTGTCGGTCTTGAGCTACTACCAATCGAGCTCTTATCACTTTAATGACATCCACGGTCTGTTGCACCAATTTAGGCCCCAACAGTCTCCGTTCACCGACTTCGTCCCAACACAGAGGTGTTCGACACTTCCTTCCGTATAATGCTTTGTATGGCGGCATGCCAATACTCGCATGATAACTGTTATTGTAGGCAAACTCCACCAATGGTAGATGATCGTCCCAGCTGCCTTTAAAATCCATCACACATGCTCTAAGCATGTCCTCAAGCGTCTGAATCGTTCGTTCGCTTTGCCCATCCGTCTGAGGATGATACGCCGTACTCAACCTTAACTAAGTTCCCAATCTTTCTTGTAAGCTCTTCTAGAAATTCGACGTGAAGCGTGGATCTCTGTCAGATAGAATAGATACCGGTACTCTATGTCGTGACACAATCTCTTTCACATATAACTTTGCTAGTTGCTCCAGATTGTACCTTATCTTGATCGGTAGAAAATGTGCAGATTTAGTTAAACGATCCACGATCACCCAGATCGCGTCGTAACCCTTTTGAGTAGGTGGAAGCCCCATCACAAAATCCATCGTGATATGCTCCCACTTCCACTCCGGAATCTCCAGCGGTTGTAGCAGTCCGCCCGGTTTCTGATGTTCTGCTTTTACCCTTTGACATGTCAAACATCTCCCAACACACTCCGCGACCTCCCTTTTTATGTTCGGCCACCAGAAATGTTGGCGCAAATCCTGATACATCTTGGTACTACCAGGGTGTATCGAATACTTTGTAGAATGAGCTTCCTGCAAAATCTCTTCTCTCAACTCCGGAACTATCGGTATCCAGATCCTCCCTTCAAACCTTAGCAGTCCCATGCTATCAGTTTTGTACTTAAATTCCTCTCCATCTGATATTCGCTTCTTTATGGCAACACATTCGTCATCCTTTTCTTGAGCCTCCTTTATCTTGTCTAATAAAGTTGGACTCGCCTCCACTGCGAACAGTTTCTCGTCTGCATTCATCGGATACTTGACTTCCAACTCTAATCTTTCCATATCCTTGATCAGTTTCTCTTGAGCTGTCAGCATCATCAACTTATCTCTGCCCTTCCTACTTAGAGCATCAGCTACTACATTGGCCTTGCCGGGATGGTATAGAATCTCACAATCGTAGTCCTTGATCAACTCCAACCATCGCCTCTGCCTCATGCTTAGTTTCTTCTGAGTGAAGATATACTTAAGATTCTTGTGGTCTGTGTATATCTCACACTTCTCCTCATACAGATAGTGTCTCCAAATCTTCAAAACAAACACTAGTGCCGCTAGTTCCAGGTCATGAGTCGGATATCCCTTCTCATAGTCCTTCAGCTGTCGTGAAGCGTACGCAATGACCTTCCCATGCTGCATCAACACGCATCCAAGGCCTTTGTGTGACGCATCACTGTACACCACAAATCCCCCTGTATTATCTGGTAGTGATAACACAGGTGCTTCACTAAGTTTCTTCTTCAACTCCAAGAAACTCTTTTCGCACTTATCCGTCCATACAAACTTTATAGTTTTCCTTGTCAAATTTGTTAACGGTGTCGCTATCTTTGAAAAGTTCTGAATAAATCTCCGATAGTAACCCGCTAATCCCAAGAAACTTCGGACTTCTGTCGGCGTCCTTGGTTGCTCCCAGTTTATTACTGCTTCTACCTTCGCAGGATCCACTGATACACCATCCTTGTCAATTACGTGCCCCAAAAACTGCACCCTTTGTAGCCAAAATTCACACTTGGAAAATTTTGCATATAGCTTCTCCATTCTTAGCGTTTCCAGGGCTATCCTCAAATGCTCGACGTGTTCCTCCTCTGTCTTCGAGTAGACTAAAATGTCATCTATGAAAATGACAACAAATTTATCTAGGTATTGCTTGAACACTCGGTTCATCATGTCCATAAATGCTGCTGGCGCGTTCGTCAGCCCAAACCACATCACCAGAAACTCAAAGTGTCCATATCGAGTTCTGAATGCTGTCTTTGGAATATCTCCCTGCCTCACCTTCAGTTGGTGATATCCCGTCCTCAAGTCAATCTTTGAAAAGTATTTCGCTCCCTTCAACTGGTCAAACAGATCATCAATTCTAGGCAGCGGATACTTGTTCTTAATGGTAACCTTATTCAGTTCCCTGTAGTCAATACAGAGCCTTAACGATCCATCCTTCTTTTTCACGAACAGTACTGGCGCTCCCCACGGAGATACACTCGGACGAATATACCCCTTGTCTAGCAACTCCTGTAGTTGAACCATCAGTTCTTTCATCTCCACCGGTGCCATCCTGTACGGTGCCTTTGAGATCGGTGCGGTTCCCGGTACCAAGTCCATCACAAATTCCACTTCTCTATCTGGTGGTAAACCCGGTAACTCATCTGGGAAAACATCTGGGAATTACCTTACTACAGGTATCTGACCCATTTCACTCCCTACTCTTTGAGTATCAACCACATGAGCCAAATAACCTATGCAACCTTTCCTTAGCAATTTCTTCGCTTACATCATCGTCAGACAACAAGATTGTCTCGGCGATTTACTACCGTAAAATACGACCTTCGACTTATTTGGGGTTTTCAGGTGTATACTTTTCTTCTGACAGTCAATCACAGCCCCATGACTAGACAACCAATCCATCCCAAGAATTACATCAAATTCTCCTAGTCGTATCGGAATTAAATTTATGCTCAATTTATACCCGTTTATATCAGCACAACAATTTCTATGGATGTATTCCACAGGAATAACTTCTTTATTAGCTACTTCCACATTTATAGGATTCTCTAATTTCTCACGAGATAAATTTAACCGTTTAGCAAAATCTTCCGAAACAAAGGAACAGGTTGCACCCGAATCAAATAACACATATGCACTGATATTATTGATTGAAATAATACCTGACACCACGTCCTTCGATTCCATCGCATCCTGCACAGTCATGTTGAAGGTGCGTGCTACTGGTCTGTTCTGTTGTGCTGGTCCTCCGATAGTCAGCTTACTGTTGTTCCCTTGGTTAGCACTGCCTGCATCGCTCTTCCTCTTTGGGCAATCCTTCTTCTGATGATCTGAAGTGCCACAAGAAAACCAACGTCCTGCCTTCGCCTTTGGGCATTGTGGGGCAATGTGCCCCGGTTGACCATAGTTGAAACAAACTCCTTTTCCTTTCATGCATTCTCCAAAGTGATTCCTTCCACATTTCTCGCATTTATTGCCCTTCTTTGTATCCCCTCCGGACTTGCTTCCTGACATCTGACTGTCGTTCCATTTTCTCTTATTTAGGTTACTTCCCCCACTGCTACCTTCCTTATGACCATCATGGCTCTTCTTCTTTTTCTGATCTTGGTTGTGCCTTGTCAAAGCTTCATTTCCTCCCTCAGCAATGATTGCTTTCTCAAGTAGCGTAGAAAATGTGTTGATCTGCAAAACCGCAACCTTACTATACACCCAAGGTTTTAGCCCTTGTTCAAATCTCTTCGCTCGCCTAGCTTCGGTGTCCACCTGATGTGGAGCAAACCTAGCTAACTTGTTAAATTTTGCGGCATACTCCGCAACTGACATGCTTCCTTGCTTTAGTTCCAAGAACTTTATCTCCATACTAGCCTACATGCTTGCTGGAAAATTTTAGAAAAACAGCTCCTTGAAACGAGCCCATGCAATCGTACCTTCCCCAGCTCGACCTTTGTTTGCCTTCCACCAGTAATTTGCCTCACCTTTCATCATGAAAGTGGCAAACGACGTCTTCTGTTCCTCGGCCACTCGTGCGACCTCAAAAACTTTCTCCATTTCTTCTACCCATGTCTGGGCTTCAATCGGATTCGTAGTCCCACGAAACTCCGGTAGCCCTACTAATTTGAAGTCCTTAAAGTTTGCCATGTGACTTCCTAGCTGATCAACTGTAGCGGCTGGTCTGCCCTGCATTGCTTCGGCTAACAAGTTCACAAAAGTCCTCATAGGGTCTGCCTGACCCTCCTCGTTATTCACCGACTCTTCTGCCCTTGTATATCGGGGTTATTTTCTCGGCGGCATTGTCTGTTTAAAAGAAAACCGTCGGCTTTTACTAATAGATTTATGCCATACGCAAAAAGTCATTTAAGTCGACAATCAAAAGTAAAAAGCATCTATCAAACACGTTTGATTTAAATAAAACAACTGCATTTATAATTATACACCACTGTTTTAATACAATCAGAGTTAACATGTGGCATGCTTCTATAAACGCTAAATGACATATGTAGACACCCAAATTTTGCACTTCGTATACTAACCTTGACAGGAGGGCAAATTCATCAAATAGATCGGCCTGCGAGAGCAAAAGATAGGAAAAGTACGGACACTCGACGCCACCATGATAATTTGCAGCCGAAATCGACATGATAGCAGGGCTATCCGAATTTGGCATTCCCGGAAGGTGTGGCGCGCTTCTCAATGATTCTCGGACTGCAGAATACGAGCCTGTCAGCGAAAACCGACGTTGCGGCACGAAAATCGAGGCGTGGCACGAAAATCGAGAAAGTCAAGCCCGCCAGCCGCGGATAGATCTGCGGCCAAGTGGGTGCGCCAGCACGGAAACCAGGAAATCAGCACTACCAGCTGAGTGCGATGGGAGGCGTGCCAGCTGGCCAGCCGCAGATCCATCTGCGGCCAGCCGCAGATAGATCTGCGGCTGGCTCTGGCCAGCCTATTTAAGCCAGCTTCAGGCAGCATACAGGAGGTTCAGCAAAAATTTGAAAGAGGAAGAGTTCCAGCGGAAAACAGCAGCAAAAAATCGGAAATAGAGAGGAAAAAACACCATAATTTTGCAACAAAATAGGAGAGAAAGGAAGGAAAAAGTGAGGATTAATATCTGTTGAGTTGATTGTATCACATATATTTCTCCTTCTATTCGAATACATCAAATTTACATTCATTTGGATATCAATCGCAAGGTGAAATCTCTTTTGTTATATCAATTTCTATTATATGATTTGATTGAATTAAATGTAGATTTCATGAAAATTATTGTGGAACAATGGATTAGGAATTATTAGAGAGGTTTCCATCGGAACAAATTTCTCCCTAATAATCCGATGATATCCATTGGGTGAGGTTTTTGCTCGTTCATAACGATATATACATTAGGTGGAATTGATCTATTTAGATTGTTAAATTTGGACCATTGTGGGGCGTTAAATAATCCGTTGTTAGTTATGTTATTGTATCTATTTGATGTTTGTGATAAATTGTGGATGTGAGCCTAGGAGCGTGACGCCATGGTCCGAATCCGATGATGGACAAATTTTGACGTATGTATTTAGGAACAATGTAATCCTTCGTTGTAAACGTGTAACCGTTGGGCCTTAAAACGACGCTAAGGCGAGAATCGTGCTTAAGGCCCTGAAATAGTGAAATTTGTGATTGTTGGCGTTCGGGGACATTTTGATGGCTTACATGCCCATGAATAGCCCCAACGCATTTTAATGCTTGATTTGATTTATGACACGAAATTGATTTCAAAGCCAAATAATGAAGACTTTCATAAAATCAATCAAAGTAGGATATTAGAATCACGAGGTTAAAATTTGAGAAGTGCTAATGAATGTCGATTCCTATCTAACGAAAAAGCTAAAGAAAATCGTTTTCAAATATCACACAAAATGATTTTGCAAATAAGTAACATTTTATTGAATCTTTGTGCATAGGGTGAAAGAGATTCTAGAAATTGCCCGATCGTTCCACGAAAGCAACGTATAGATCTCGATTCCTATTTTGACGAAGGTTTAAAACTCTTGTTTTGCCAAAACGACACCTAATGAAAATCTCATAGTTTTGATAAATTAAAATCAAACCTTTCTCATAAGGAATAAAGCTTGCTCGTGTATACCGAAAAGACATTCCGAAGCGTTATCAAATTAAAGCACGACTTTCCCTAAAAATCCAAATGATTCTTTCATACAAACTCACCCCATCATTCACATAGACACACACACCCACACACAAGCGCGCGCACACACACATTCATGAATTAAAGGATAGGAAAGCATCAAGATTGCGGTAACCGTGTTTCACGGAAGTCGAGGGGTGCCTAACACCTTCCCCTCACTTAAACAAGCCCCCGAACTCTATGAATCTCGATTCGCAGACCAATTAATTCGGAGTCACACATGAGCCAGCGATTTATAAAAAACGAAAACTCGGATGAGTTGGTACATCCATTTCAAATATACCAACTGGCGACTCTGGTTAATTGGCTCATCATAAAAATGCGATCTTTCAAAACCCCGTCGACATCAATGCCGACCTTTTCCAAACGTCATCTAAATCGAAAGGCTAAAATTGGAAAAGACTAAAAAGAGACGAGAAAGCGAGAACCCGGCGTCGACAGCTGGCGACTCTGCTGGGGACGGCGAGGGCTTAAGCCGCGTTCAAGTCTTGATGCTATCCTATCCTTTAAAATTTATAAATGTGTATGTGCGTGCGACATTTTGACTTCTTTTTATTGTTGTGTGAATGTGTGTTGTTGTCCAATGAATGAATGATTGAATGGGTTTGCTTTACTTCAAAGTAATCATTTGCATACGGTGAGGACGATGAATGTGAATGTATGTTGAGAGAGTACCTCCTCCTGAGGCGAACCCGTCGGTTACTTATTACTGGACTCGATGGGGCTGCTCCCCGGAGATGGCTCAGGAAACGCACCACTCAAATCCGCTCCAATCGAAAGGGCTCAAACGAGTAGATTGCGAAGATTTGGGAACCTTCATGCCGAAAAGCCCGTGAGAGTAACCCTAGGATAGGTCAGCCTCTGATAAACCCAACGCAGGAAAAGTCTCTTCATGCCTTTTACGTTTATATGTCTAAATGTCATGATCTCATTCAATATTCATACATCCCTTTTTCTGTGTCGAAAGAGATTACTAACCGCTGTGGATTGCAGGGAATAGTTGGGGGAGCATAATAAAGCATGTTTAGCATTGGTTATGGCACTAAAGGACTACTAACTTTCTCTTTTGCAGGGAAAGATTAAAAAAAAACCCAAAAACACACAAAAAAATTACAGTTTTAGCATGCATCCATTTTTTGCATTTCCCCGGGACTAAACTTCGAACCGTTGTCTCTGTAGGATTGCTCCTCAAACCCGTTCGCAGTCTAAGAGAGCCCAGAATTCTACATCTGAAATGGCTGATATTCCTAATCATAGTTCCATATCTCGGGAAGAGTTTGATGATTTCAAAAAACAGATGATGGAAATGGCCACAATGCTAAAGGAACAGTTCTTAATCAGACAGGATCCGGTAAACCAGGGATCACATAATATTCCACCACCAGGGGGTGACCAGAATCCTCCTAAAAATGTTGTAAACCTGGGTAAGGATGACCAACCCCAACTCAAGGACGAGCCAGTCATCCCAAAGCCCGTTCCCATACCTGGCAGGACAGTGGTTACTATCCCAGAAGAGGGGGACAATGACGACCTTCGGAGAAAAATGAAACACATGGAGGAGACCATCCAATCTCTAAAGGGCATAGGCTCCCTGGGCAGGGTTAATTACTCAGATCTATGTGTTTTCCCTGGAGCCAGGTATCCAGAAAAGTTCAAAGTTCCCGAGTTTGAAAAGTACAATGGAAAGGGAGACCCCTATACACACTTGAAAATATACATTGGAGAACTCGGGTCTTATGCCGAAGACGAGGGGTTAAGAATGCAACTATTCCAGAAAAGCTTAACAGGGGAGGCAAGAATCTGGTATGCCCGCCTCGACAACGCCCGAATCCACAACTGGGAGGAATTGGCCCATACCTTCTTAACCCAATACAGCTTTCAGGCCCAGATGGCCCCTGACAGGTACCAAATGACAAAGGTTAAGAAACAGCCTAGGGAATCCTTCAGGGAATATGCACAACGGTGGAGGGGCATGGCCGCACAGGTGACCCCCCCAATGAACGAATCAGAGATGGTGATGACTTTTGTAGACATCCAAGAGGCCCCGTATTATGAGCGGGTCATCTCAGGGATTGGAAGACCCTTTGCTGAAATGATTAAACATGGAGAGATGGTAGACATGGGGTTGAAGTCGGGTAAAATCCGGGATCTTACTGCTTTAGAAACTGCTGCCGAGCAAATACAGAATGGAAACTATGGCAGCACTTCCCGGAGGGTCCAAAAGAAAAAGGAGGAGGATGTCTCCCTCATCCTACAGGGGTCATCCAGAAAAGCAGAAAGCCATCTTCCGGTACAGGTACAGAGGGGAGGGCCATCCCGACAGCCAAATTTCACAGATCAAAGGGCAGAGGGGCGAAGAAGATATGAGGCCTCGCAGAATCGAGTATTCACCCCGCTCGGGGAGCCGCTTGAACGGGTATTAGCGGTATTAGTAGCCCAAAAGAAGATAGTTGGTCTGGCACCACCGAGTGACCCAAAGGGTAGAAGGTTTGACCCGAGTAAGCGATGTGCATACCACTCCAGTTCCCCTGGCCATGATACACAAGATTGCTGGACGTTGAAACATCGAATCCAAAACATGATAGACAGTGGGGAAATTGTGGTGGAACAACCGGACTCCCCGAATGTTAAGGCAAATCCCTTGCCAAGACATGATGGAGGGGGAGTTAATGCGACGGAGGCAAGTGAAGCTGGAGGGCCGCCAAGGTTGAACTATGTGCAGAAAGTTGAGGAGATGATCAACATGATACATGATCATGGGGATGCACGGGTAACGCCCATCAGGTTGATAGGGATAAGTACAAATGGCATGGAAGGACCTGTCAAGTTGACAGCCCCGAGGCCCATCATCCTTGCAGCAAGGCCGCAGCTCCCTATCAGTAGTCTGAGGACTATACCCTGGAATTATGGGGGAATCCCAGAGGAAGCGGCCAGTTGTGCTTCCGTGACGACCAAGGGGAACCCCTTATATCTTCCCGGGCGAGTCCTTGAGAACCAAAAGAGAAAAAATGAAGAGGTTTCCGAGGAAAGGGCCATAGAGTTTTTGAAAAGGATGGATCACCCAGAAACGAGGGGGATCCAGATTTTAAATGAGGAATCAACCCTAACATCAGTCATGGACTTGGTGTTGTCATCCAATAAGCATTGCAAAACCCTGATGAAGGTTCTTGAGGAGGCATTTGTGCCCAAAGAAATTAGTGAGGAGGGTTTCGGCCAGCTGGTAGGCCACTTATTGGAAACCGATGCAATATCCTTTACGGATGAGGACATTCCCAAAGAGGGAAGGGGGCACCGAAAACCGCTACACATCGCGGTAATCTCCTCAGGATATGTCATGAATGGGGTGCTGATCGACGGGGGATCGGCATTGAATATATGTCCTCTCAGTACGCTGAAGAAAATGAGCATCAGTCCCAAGCGCCTACGGGCCAGTCATGTGGTGGTTCGGGCTTTTGACGGATCCCGGAGGGATACCATCGGGGAGATAGAATTGCCATTGGAGATAGGGCCCTGTACTTTTGATATATCCTTCCAAGTCCTAGATATTACGGCAAGCTACAACCTGCTGTTAGGGAGGCCGTGGATACACATGGCCGGGGCAGTTCCTTCCACACTCCACCAACAAATCAAGTTGATCATCGATGGGAATCTGGTAACAATCTCGGCCGAATGTGATGACCCTTCTCCTCCCAGGAGTGGCCTACCAGTAATCAATGTGGATGAGTCAGCGGCGCCTGCCAGCTTTCAAGCACTAGAGATTAGCACTCCCCATTATAGATGCCTAGGAGCTCCAGCTGTGAAACCAAGGGTCTCTCCGGAACTCACCTTTGTGGCAAGGGAAATGATTAAAATGAACTTCCAACCTGGACAGGGACTAGGGAAAAGCAGTCAGGGAATCACCGAGCCCATCCACCTACCACAGCAGATAGGCAAAGCAGGATTGGGATACCATGTGGGCGCAGTACGGGGACACCGTCAGGGTTCGACTCCGATTCGACTAGTTGGCAGTCCAGTGACCAAAGTCGACAATAAGCAGGGGATCAGCGGACCTGTGATTGGGGCAGGGAATGAAGAGTTAACCCCCACACGTAATGAGTCGGCCCGGAGGGAAAGTTTCCTGCGGGAGGTCGCAAAAGAGTTTGAAACCAAATGCTATATCCCCGGACAATCAACAAGCAGTAAGGAGGGGACGAATGTTATCACACCACCGGGAGCCCAACGAGTTGTGCCTGTCATCGATTGGGCGGGGCTGATTATTCCTGGAAAGGATATAGAAAAGGATTCAGGCGACGTATCCGTAATCATCGGGGAGGTGTCCGATGTGAGGCCCTCCTTTATCCAGCGCATTTCATCTGACCTGACCACCGATAATTGGACCCAGAAACCAGTGATATCCAAACAAGGGTAAAGCTCGACGTCAGGGTGGTTAACCCTAGAGGATGGGGGAATGAAGAAGTTTTATTTTGTTGTTGTTTTATTTCTGCATAATTGTGTCGTTTCTTCGTGTTATTTGAAATTGCGATCGTCGTGAAAAATGATTTATATATGACAAGTATTTTGTTTCATGTCAGGTGTACCCATTTGAGTAATCCTTGCCTAACAAATGGTCTTTCAAATTTGAATGATGATTATGATTTTGACATTGAGCTGGATTTCGATTTAATGGGCATTGAACAAGACGAGACAGATTACGACGACGCACCTGACGAGATCAAAGGATGGGTCGAGGATAAACCCAAACCCAACTTGGACCAAACCATCACCGTTGATATTGGAACCCCTGACAAGCCAAAAGAACTCAAGATAGGGACAGACCTTACCCCCACCCAAAAAGCAGAAATAATTGAGTTACTAAGCCAATATGAGGATGTCTTTGCCTGGTCGCACGAGGATATGATCGGATTGTCCACCGACATTGTGGTGCACCGGTTACCCATCAAGGAGGGTTTCAGGCCTGTCAAGCAGAAACTAAGAAAGTTGAAACCTGAGTGGAGCTTAAAAGTGAAGGAAGAGATCATCAAGCAGTTCAGGGCGGGAATCATTATGGTATCCACTTATCCTGAATGGTTATCCAATGTGGTCCCGGTGGCTAAGCCTGGAGGAAAGGTGAGGGTATGTGTAGACTACAGAGATCTAAACAAGGCCAGTCTCAAGGATAATTTCCCGGTACCTTTCATACACATCCTGGTGGATAACACAGCCCAGTACGAAATGTATTCTTTTGTGGATTGCTTTGCGGGATATCATCAGATAATGGTGGCGGAGGAAGATCGGGAAAAGACCGCATTCATCACCCCTTGGGGCACCTTTTGCTATAGACGATTGGCTTTCGGTCTCACAAATGCAGGGGCTACTTATCAGAGAGCCATGATGGCCTTGTTCCACGATATGATGCACAAGGAGATAGAGGTCTACGTGGATGACATTATTGTGAAATCAAAGGTAGAATCCGATCATATAACTCATCTTAAAAAGCTATTCGATCGGCTCAGAAAGTATAATTTGAAGCTCAATCCAGCCAAGTGCGCTTTCGGAGTACAGTCAGGCAAGCTCTTGGGTTTCCTGGTTAGTGATCGGGGCATTGAGTTGGACCCAGCAAAGATTAAGGCCATTGTGGATATGCCAGCACCTCACACAGAAAAGGAGATAAGAGGATTCCTCGGGAGGATAAACTTTATCAGCCGTTTTATATCCCACTTGACGACTACATGTGAGCCGATTTTTAAACTGTTAAGAAAAGGGGTGTCCCAAGAATGGAATGAGCAATGTCAGAGGGCGTTTCAGACCATTAAGAAACAATTGACGGAGGCACCAGTGCTGGTACCCCCGAAGAATGGGATCCCTCTGTTTATGTATATATCGGTAAATGCCATCGCGATGGGATGTATGTTGGGACAGAAAAATGAGGCGGGAAAAGAGCAGGCCATCTATTACCTCAGCAAAAGATTTAGCCAATGTGAGCAGAATTACACTCCCATTGAGAAGACCTGTTGTGCTCTGGCCTGGGCTGCAGGGAGATTACAGCACTACCTCCATGGGCATACAACGTACCTGATATCAAGAATGGATCCCCTAAAATATATTTTTGAAAGGCCCATGCTGAATTGTCGATTATCAAGATGGCAGTTAATCTTACAACAGTTTGACATGGTGTACGTGACCCAGAAGGCCATGAAAGGGCAGGGAATTGCAGATCAGTTGGCAGAAGCCCCGGCAGGAGGGATGGAGCCGTTAGAAACTCCTCTCCCGGGCGAGGATATATTTTGGGTATCGCGCGAAAAATGTGATGACGAGGGACAATTCTGGAAGTTGTATTTTGATGGTGCCATGAATGCCGAGGGGGCAGGAGCCGGAGCGGTCCTAGTCTCTATCACCGGAGAACAATACCCCGTGGCCATTAAACTTCGTTTCAGCAATTCGAACAACACCGCTGAATACGAGGGGTGTATCTTGGGACTCCGATTGGCCCGTGACATGGGAGTAAAAAGACTAGCGGTGTTCGGGGATTCAGAATTGGTAATCAGACAAGCAATCGGGGTATACAACACTAAGGAGCTTCGGTTACTTCCATACCATCGTTGTGTCACCCAGCTTATGCAAGAGTTCGAAGATATCGCCTTCCGCCATATTCCTCGGGGACGAAATGATTTTGCCGATGCATTGGCGACTTTGGCTTCCTTAATCCACGTGATCAAGAGTAGGGACAGTCCACAGATTGAGATCACCGTACAGAATGCCCCGGCATATGAGGAAAATGTGGCAGTGTTGTCAAACGAGGTGGTGTTGACAAGGCGGCCCTGGTATCACGACATAAGGGAATATCTGAGAGACAGATCCCTTCCCGATTAGGCAAATCGGACTGAAAGGATGAGAATTCAAAAGATGGCGATGAAGTTTTACCTGAGTGGCGATTCACTTTACAAAAGGGATGCTGGGTTGGGACTGTTGCAGTGCGTAGATGAAACACAGGCCCGAAAGATTATGAATGAAATACATGGTGGAGTGTGTGGGCCCCATATGAGTGGTCCGATGCTGGCCAAAAAGATCTTGAGGACAGGGCATTATTGGTTAACACTGAGGGCCGATTGCGATAATCATGTCAAGCGATGTTATCAATGCCAGGCGCACGGTAATGTGATCCATACACCTCCCAATGAACTACACTGTATGACCTCCCCGTGGCCATTTTCAATGTGGGGAATGGATGTAATCGGACCAATAGAGCCCAAAGCAAGCAACGGGCACCGATTCATTTTCGTCATGATCGATTATTTCACCAAGTGGGTAGAAGCAGCCTCTTTCCCCAAAGTCACTCAGGAGGTTATCGTTGGGTTCATCAGGAATAATGTCATTTGTCGATATGGGCAACCTGAGGTTTTGGTCTCTGACAATGCCAAGAATTTAAATAACGCCCTCATGAAGGGGTTGTGCGACCAGTTTAGGATCAAACACCTCAATTCTGTTATTTACCGTCCCAAAATGAATGGGGCAGTGGAGGCTGCCAATAAGAACATCAAGAAGATCATGGCGAAAATGTCTGCTAATCATCGGGGATGGCCGGATCTGTTACCCCTCACCCTGCTGGCATACCGAACATCAACGCGTACTTCTACAGGGGCAACCCCTTACGCTTTGGTGTATGGAATGGAGGCTGTTCTACCAGTTGAGGTTGAGATGGCGTCCCTCAGAATAGTGATTGACGCTCAGATAAGCGAAGAGGATTGGATGCAAAGTCGATACGACCATTTGGCCCTAATTGATGAAAGGAGGGTGGCTGCCGTTTGGCATGGTCAACTGTATCAACAGAGGATCTCTCGATCATACGATAAGAAGATAAGACTTCGAAAATTCAAGGAAAATGATTTGGTGTTGAAAAGAGTCATGCCTTGTCAAGACGAGGCCAAGGGGAAGTTTGCCCCAAACTGGGAAGGGCCATTTGTGATCAAGAAAGTGCTATCCGGAGGGGCCCTCATATTGCAAGAAATGGATGGTGAGGTATTTCCACAACCCCTCAATTCTGACTCGGTGAAGCGGTTCTACGCTTAAATCATCAGTTCCTTTTTCCCTTGAGAGCGAACTACGTAGGACCTGATCTCCCAACTTGTGGGGGTACGTAGGCAGCCATCATGGCGCGGTCCGATCCTTCAAAAAAAATAATCCTTTCCCTAACCGAAATAAATCTTCGATAGCCAGATAAAACCTTCCTACACCCTCAAAACCTTCCCAAAACCAATTGCCTAACCAGTTTCATCCCAAAGTACATACCCTGATCCAACCAAACAGTTATCCAAAATCTGAGATTCAATCCGATGAAATCAAAAGGTGTGCGGCAATATCTGTCAAATCTCCATCAAGTCTTGAGGAAAGAAAGAAGGCGAAATGTCAAAATCATAGTCAGTTGGATAAAATGATGATCCAATGGATGGCAATGATACGACAAAAGGGGAAAATGACTAAATTTAAATGCATGTCTATATATATAAGTCGTTTTATTACAAGATTTCTCTTTCAATAACTGATGAAACCAACATAGTCTATGCAGGAAATAAAATAATCTACAAATCTGAAACTAGCCGAAGCAGGATGGACAAGGTGGTGGATAGATCTGAAGCGTCAGCATCTCCTGCAATCTGCTGTCCCATCATATCAATACGATCCAGTAAAGCAGTAGCTCGGCTGACAGTCCCAAAATGAGCATCTACCACTGCCCTGGTCTGAAATACAATGGCCTCTCTATCAGCAATGGCAGCATCTCTCGCCCGAATGGCCTCATCTCTCTCGGCAAGGGCGGCATCCCTCTCGGCTTCAGTCGTAATCAGGGCCAGGCGGAGTCGGGAATCCTCAGCGACCCGACTCGGGGCAGAATCGGCTGAATTGGGGTGGTCTGTGGTATCTTCTGTGAAAATCACTCCAGAGTCATCAAAGGCCCCAGTCCGACTCAAACTAGCCGAATCCAGGTCTCCACGCAACCACTGTACGTAGGCAAATGTCTGGATGTGACAGCTTTCACTATATTCGGCAAAGATCCTGCAATCCCAAAGCTCGTATACCTGCAGTAGATCCCTCTCTGTACAGGATGATATAAGGAATCGGTATGCGGTTGCACCCGCGAAGGGGTGTAGATCCTGTGTCTGATCAAACTGCCCCCATAACCGCCAGGGGATGATAGGTCGTCACGCCCCTCAAACCAGCAATGGGGATGAAATCCAGGTTAGGCACATGAGTCAGGAAGCTCATGAAGGAGCAATAGCCTGAGTAGACCAATAGATGAAAAGGGTCCTCAATGACAGACAAAAAGGATATCCAGGAGGTCACATCAGTACAGCTCACGGGACGAAACGAAAACTGCGCGGCTATGTTGTGACTGAAGCAAAACCCTTGGCGGCGGAAATGGCCGATGGGACTAAGATGACTCATGAACCATATGTACAACAAGGTCGAACTCCCTCTGAAGAATCTCCCTCGGAAGGACTGGCAATACGTGGCCGACATGTAGGTATCCGCCAAAACCATGGGGAGAATGGTGTGATCCTCCTGAAGGGCCCTAACGGCCGCAACAATCCGCATGTCCAAATGATCGGATCCTGCAGGCAAATACAAAACTGAGATGACACAGGCCATCAGAACGTCCACTCTCAAGGCGTCCCAGCGCTCCTCGGACACGAAAAAATCACCGAAAAATAGACGGAAACTGTCAGGTGAGCCAAATCGGTTAATCAAGAATTGAAGGGGAACCATATGGTCTGATGTGATTACCGGTAATAAGACGGCCCTCCGCAAACCGGTGAAAGTCAAGAATTGACGGCGCATGGAACCAACGGTAACCCTAGCACAGGGACCATCCAACGGCAAGCCGGTGAAGCGAGCATACTCCTCAAGGGTGGGGGTCAGCTCTACTGTCCCAAACCTAAACACCTGACGGGCAGGGGCCCAATAGCTCAGAAGACCATCCACAAAGCCCACTGGCACCCGGAAGGTTAATAAGGACCAAGAATGTCCCAAAAGACCATCTACGATAACCCTATCTGCTGGCAGTAGACTGTCCAACCAGCGGAAGAGGCTGCCAACCAACCCTGTGGGAGGAGTGGAATCCAAACGAACCACGGCATCTGAGGACGACATCTGTGAAAAAATAGTATCAAAAAAGACTGTACAGGGGTCATTCTCTACCCATAAATAAAAAGCATGCATCATACAGTTAATAATAAAGCAGGTGAATCCCATAAAGATGAAAAGAAACTGTGCATAAATAAATAAATGAGTTCAGTACATAGTGCATAAATGAAAAGAAATCTAAGCAGGTGCCGATACAAAAGGGCCCTATCCTATCCGGTCTAAATAAAATCAGTATCATCTATGAAAGCAGGATCCTCGAACTGATCCCCCAGAGTCGTCGAGCTCGGAGGACCAAAGTTCATATCAGGGATGTAGGGATGCGCTGTGGCATCAGATGAACTCGGGCCTGCATCATAACCTGCACCATCAGGATCGTAGGTGTAAGCCTCCTCCGGGGTCCGGCCCAACCCACGAATAAACAGCGACAACTGGTCCACCTGACGGGTCAATGTGGCGATCTGCTCAGCGTGGGTAGGGGTCCGAACACAGGCAGCCCAATCGGTCATAGTCACCGAGCCTGGAACCATGTCTCCAAGGAAGAAAGTGGCCCGAGTCTGGGGACCGATGGTACGAGGTACCCACCAAGTCCTGAAAGCCTCACTCGTACTGGGGCCTGTGGAAAGCATCCGACCATCCTCCCCGGTGAGCATGATCTCCGAGGGCTGAGAATCCAGCGGCCAGAAAGTAGTGAAAGAAAGGGAGTGCGGGATGCGGATCTCCCCAGTGACGCATCTGAATGCGCGCTCTCCCAGATACATCACCCAGCCTCCAACACTCTGCAAAGTGAGGCGACGGGTGGAAAGCTCAAACTCCGGGCCGGAAGGATGCCCGTCAGCAAACCCCACAGTCAGATGCTCGGAGAGGTAGGGAATCCAGACGACGTCGGCAGCCGTGATCAACTCCAGCTGAATACGACAATGTGCAAAGCTGCCCGACACGGGGACCTCCTCCAGAGTGCTGTGATGCCATCGCCGACCCCGAGGATAAGTGTCCGGGCCCAGAGTAGTGATAGGCCTCAGACATGGAAGCCGCTCATAAGCCCAGAACTGTGAATAGAAGCAAGGCAAGGCATGAGTCACTATCAAATACAGAAAAGAGATGAAAGGAAAAGAAATACAGTAAGAGAGAGGAGGAAGGGACTCACCAGCAGAAAGTGGTAGAAACCGAGCCAGGCATCAGTCTGTCCCTCCGAGCGTAGGCGTCATCATACCGTGGAGGAAATAGGCAAAGGTGAATGCCCCCCAGTCATAGTCACTGATGCGATCCACGTCTCTAACCGCTCCCACGACGCTGAAATGAATGGTGGAGGAGTTGTTCCCTAGGAAACAACCCCTCATGATCGTCAGGAACAAGCGTCGGAGTAGAATGTCGCGGGTACCCTGATCTGCTGGAATAGGAAGCGCATAGAGACCCCCGACTGCATCGACAGCCAAGGCACCAGATCGGATACTGCGGGCCTTAAAGACCCGGTCCTCAGCAGCGAAGCCCAGCAAAGCTCGAACCTCCACAGGAGTGATATCAAGATCCAAGGGGACGCAGGACCCGGTAAACTCAATGCCGGTAATGTACCTCCAGTCCCATGGGGTCAACACGACCTCGCAGTCGAGGAGATGAAGAGACTGCGTCTGGTGGAACCATCGCTCGGATAAAGCCCTCATGTAACCCCAGGGGCACTGGCGGGGGATGATAGTGAAGAAATGTCGGAAGCCCCAAGAGTCCACCATCGCCCGATAATCACTGTGCAAGGCCGCGTAAAGGGAGTAGATGTTGAACCAGTTACCCCTCGGCTGGGTAAACTCGGGTACCTGGGGCAATCACCAAGGGGTCAATCCGGATAAAAGGAGAATGGAGAAATTGAGAGTGAAATCAGAATAGAGCTGAAATATACCTCGTTAGCCACGAGAGATGCTGAAGGGTGACGACTGAGATCCCGACCCAAAAGATCGGGTATCTGCACAGAGGCGCCAGAAGGAGCCTGATGAGTAGATGGAGCCGGTGTGCTGGAGGATGGCCCCTCTACCGCGACCTCCGGAGGGACAGCCTCCTCAACGTCCGGATGACCAGGACGAATAACAGCCTCCGTCAAACGGCGAGCCTGACGGGTCCGAGGAGGAACAGGAGTGGGTGCAGCCCTACGACGGCGAACACCCGAAGTCCGAGAGGCGGAGGAGCTACTGGGCGCATCACGATCCATAGCTGGAATAGAACGGGCGAGAAAGAAGGTAAGTTTCCTTTTAAAATTTATGTAATGAACATTCTAAATTTCTAGCCTCATCATATGATTAATGCAACATGATGCATGTTAAAAAAAAAAAAAATAAAAAAAAAAAAAAATAAAAAAATCGGCAGAGTTCCGTTTGTAAATTGAACATCCCAGGCATAAGCCAAACGTGTTTTCCATCAATCAAAGCCTCAAACAGATTTAAATTGCATTCATATGTGTAAATTACATCATGTAATGCATATTTCTCTTGCAGAAAAGGAGTAACAATATGTGGGACCGCGTCATGAACATAAAATAGGACTCACATAGTTGATACATAGCATGTATATATGATGGTACATTACATAGCATTGTAAAGCATACATTTTATCTCTAAACATGGCAAATAGTCAAATGTATAGCAAAACATTGACGAAATTGAAAAGTGACCGGTCAAAGTGTTACCTGTAGCGTGTAGATCAATCCTACCGGAACAGTTTTTGCAGGAAAGTTGAAAAAATCGACAAAAAGCCCTTGCGAACAAGAAGAATCGAGAGAATCTCTTTGGATTACAAGTTGAAAGTGACAGATCTGGAGGAGCCGCGTTGGATTTAAGGTCCGATCATGGCCGCAGATGTATCTGCGGCTGGCCGCAGATCCATCTGCGGCTGGCCTTGGTGGGCCCCACCTTGCTCCTTTGAAGCCATTTGACGTGTTGAAGTGAAAAGTTCACGAGATGGATGACCGGCGACGATAACCGGCCCCGACATGACGATCGAACCGACGACGATAACCGGCGATCACGAGATGGATGACCGGCGACGATAACCGGCTCCGACAGATAACCAACCGGCGACGATAACCGGGGGTTACGCGATGGGTGACCCGGCGACGATACCCGGCCCCGACATGACGATCGACCGGCGACGATAACCGGCGATCACGAGATGGATGACCGGCGACGATAACCGGCTCCGACAGATAACCAACCGGCGACGATAACCGGGGGTTACGAGATGGGTGATCGGCGACGATACCCGGCCCCGACATGACGATCGACCGGCGACGATAACCGGCGATCACGAGATGGATGTCCGGCGACGATAACCGGCTCCGACAGATAACCAACCGGCGACGATAACCGGGGGTTACGAGATGGGTGACCGGCGACGATACCCGGCCCCGACATGACGATCGACCGGCGACGATAACCGGCGATCACGAGATGGATGACCGGCGACGATAACCGGCTCCGACAGATAACCAACCGGCGACGATAATCGGGGGTTACGAGATGGGTGACCGGCGACGATACCCGGCCCCGACATGACGATCGACCGGCGACGATAACCGGCGATCACGAGATGGATGACCGGCGACGATAACCGGCTCCGACAGATAACCAACCGGCGACGATAACCGGGGGTTACGAGATGGGTGACCGGCGACGATACCCGACCCCGACATGACGATCGACCGGCGACGATAACCGGCGATCACGAGATGGATGACCGGCGACGATAACCGGCTCCGACAGATAACCAACCGGCGACGATAACCGGGGGTTACGAGATGGGTGACCGGCGACGATACCCCGCCCCGACATTAAGATCTACCGGCGACGATAACCGGCGATCACGAGATGGATGACCGGCGACGATAACCGGCTCCGACAAGATAACCAACCGGCGACGATAACCGGGGGTTACGCGATGGGTGACCGGCGACGATACCCGGCCCCGAACGAGACGATAGATTGAAGGAGTGATCCCAAAGACTAACGAACACGGTCAAGGGGTTGATACATTGACACTCTTACGAATGTCTTGCATGCATTGCATCTTATGTTGCATCATAAGCTATATGTGTTGCATCATGTATGTATTGTCAATTCTTATGCACTGTCATTCATGTATGTATTGTCAATTCTTATGCACTGTCATTCATGCATCGAGTGTCTATTCTTTATCCTGTTCATTTCATTTAACATTTCATAAACATGATAAAGAGGGGCAGCTGTAGACACCCAAATTTTGCACTTCGTATACTAACCTTGACAGGAGGGCAAATTCGTCAAATGGATCGGCCTGCGAGAGCAAAAGATAGGAAAAGTACGGACACTCGACGCCACCATGATAATTTGCAGCCGAAATCGACATGATAGCAGGGCTATCCGAATTTGGCATTCCCGGAAGGTGTGGCGCGCTTTTCAATGATTCTCGGACTGCAGAATACGAGCCTGTCAGCGAAGACCGACGTTGCGGCACGAAAATCGAGGCGTGGCACGAAAATCGAGAAAGTCAAGCCCGCCAGCCGCGGATAGATCTGCGGCCAAGTGGGTGCGCCAGCACGGAAACCAGGAAATCAGCACTACCAGCTGAGTGCGATGGGAGGCGTGCCAGCTGGCCAGCCGCAGATCCATCTGCGGCCAGCCGCAGATAGATCTGCGGCTGGCTCTGGCCAGCCTATTTAAGCCAGCTTCAGGCAGCATACAGGAGGTTCAGCAAAAATTTGAAAGAGGAAGAGTTCCAGCGGAAAACAGCAGCAAAAAATCGGAAATAGAGAGGAAAAAACACCATAATTTTGCAACAAAATAGGAGAGAAAGGAAGGAAAAAGTGAGGATTAATATCTCTTGAGTTGATTTGTATCACATATATTTCTCCTTCTATTCGAATACATCAAATTTACATTCATTTGGATATCAATCGCAAGGTGAAATCTCTTTTGTTATATCAATTTCTATTATATGATTTGATTGAATTAAATGTAGATTTCATGAAAATTATTGTGGAACAATGGATTAGGAATTATTAGAGAGGTTTCCATCGGAACAAATTTCTCCCTAATAATCCGATGATATCCATTGGGTGAGGTTTTCGCTCGTTCATAACGATATATACATTAGGTGGAATTGATCTATTTAGATTGTTAAATTTGGACCATTGTGGGGCGTTAAATAATCCGTTGTTAGTTATGTTATTGTATCTATTTGATGTTTGTGATAAATTGTGGATGTGAGCCTAGGAGCGTGACGCCATGGTCCGAATCCGATGATGGACAAATTTTGACGTATGTATTTAGGAACAATGTAATCCTTCGTTGTAAACGTGTAACCGTTGGGCCTTAAAACGACGCTAAGGCGAGAATCGTGCTTAAGGCCCTGAAATAGTGAAATTTGTGATTGTTGGCATTCGGGGACATTTTGATGGCTTACATGCCCATGAATAGCCCCAACGCATTTTAATGCTTGATTTGATTTATGACACGAAATTGATTTCAAAGCCAAATAATGAAGACTTTCATAAAATCAATCAAAGTAGGATATTAGAATCACGAGGTTAAAATTTGAGAAGTGCTAATGAATGTCGATTCCTATCTAACGAAAAAGCTAAAGAAAATCGTTTTCAAATATCACACAAAATGATTTTGCAAATAAGTAACATTTTATTGAATCTTTGTGCATAGGGTGAAAGAGATTCTAGAAATTGCCCGATCGTTCCACGAAAGCAACGTATAGATCTCGATTCCTATTTTGACGAAGGTTTAAAACTCTTGTTTTGCCAAAACGACACCTAATGAAAATCTCATAGTTTTGATAAATTAAAATCAAACCTTTCTCATAAAGAATAAAGCTTGCTCGTGTATACCGAAAAGACATTCCGAAGCGTTATCAAATTAAAGCACGACTTTCCCTAAAAATCCAAATGATTCTTTCATACAAACTCACCCCATCATTCACATAGACACACACACCCACACACAAGCGCGCGCACACACACATTCATGAATTAAAGGATAGGAAAGCATCAAGATTGCGGTAACCGTGTTTCACGGAAGTCGAGGGGTGCCTAACACCTTCCCCTCACTTAAACAAGCCCCCGAACTCTATGAATCTCGATTCGCAGACCAATTAATTCGGAGTCACACATGAGCTAGCGATTTATAAAAAACGAAAACTCGGATGAGTTGGTACATCCATTTCAAATATACCAACTGGCGACTCTGGTTAATTGGCTCATCATAAAAATGCGATCTTTCAAAACCCCGTCGACATCAATGCCGACCTTTTCCAAACGTCATCTAAATCGAAAGGCTAAAATTGGAAAAGACTAAAAAGAGACGAGAAAGCGAGAACCCGGCGTCGACAACATAGTCTGCCAATCATTAAATATCCCCTAACAAACAAAATTGGGGAATAATAACCTTCCACCCCTCTAATAGAAACAAAATTGGGGGTCACCTACTACAAACATAATGCTAAACGTAACACATCATCGCCTGCTGTGGCGAAGTGCAACTCGGAGCTCCCGTCGAGCTAGCCTGTCGACCACTCGGCGCCTAATTATGCGCCTGCTACTCCCCTCATCCCTGGGGTACCTCCTTACCCTGTCCCTCAGTCTGCCAATGGAAGTAGTCAAGCCTAAACGGAGGGAATCAATCTCTGAAGTTCGGGATGCCAACTGCTCTATAGCCTCATCTTTCTCCAAACGAGTAGTCTCCAGCTGATCCTCTACCCGCTCTATCTGTCCTACCAACACCACATTCCTCTCTAAGAGGTCATAAACCATCACACCAAGCTGAACAGAAGCCCCACGCCGACCGTGAATCTCTGCCTCTAGCTCGGCAATCCTCTGGTCCTTTTCCTGCAACTTCTGGGTCAACTCAGCCTTTTCTCCTAAAGTCTGATACGCTAATGACCTGTACTGCTCTTCTCAATCCTGATGGTCCTGGTTCTACTCCTCTAAGTGGGATACTCGATTCTCGAGCTCCTCATTTCTAGTTGTCAGCTCTTCGATGATGTCACTAGCAGTAGTGCCCATGCCATCTGCATACTCAGGTGGCTCATCCTCCTCCATCACTGGATCCTCCTCGGGGTCCTCATCCTCCCCCTCACCGTTTACCAATCTCAGCACTCTTCCGGTAACTGGCTCTTCCTTAGATCCATACTCGGCTTCAAACTCATCCCTAGTGTCCATCATCTCTGGCTCACTCGGCTGCACCTCCACTAAATGCCTTGCGTCCACATGAATGTCTGTGAACTCCACCTCTCCAGCAGGACTGTACTCTCCCATCTTAGACATCCTACAGTCACATACAAAAACAAATAAATAGCAAGATGTCAGTGCCACAATAAAATATATTCATTGATAAAATGAAATGATATTTTATCATGCACAACTCGGCTCGATGGACTTCCACAATCCACCTCCAGACATGACCATCAAATGAATCTCCTCGATCCATCACCTAGCATACTCAATACGAGTTTAATACTAAGGTTATAACCTAGGTTTCGTATTCCTAAAGTTTATAACCTACAGCTTTGATACCAACCTGTGACACCCCCAAATTCAGGTACCAATACCTCGAATTTGGTGCTCACGATAAAATACATCCATACACCTCTAAACAACATAAATCAACTAATGCGGAATAAAATAAACATATGTTGTTCATTACAAAAGGTTTACTACGGTCCCAAGGTCTATAACCTTAAATAAATACATCACAGAATACATTAATAATACAAAACTATTCTACGATTACATAACGGGATAGTACATATAACTATTCCTTAAGCTTTCCTTTGCCTTTGCCCGCTTTGGAACTCTCCGGCTTAACTGCAATAGGTTCATGATATAGCAAGGGTGAGCAACTACTTTGCTCAGCAAGTTTAAAAGCAAGAAGAAGATATATCATGAATGAATGAGAATAATAGCTGCATAGATCAACAATTTATGAACATTGATGAAATAGCTGAAATGACATAATCAAGGTCCAAATGAATCAATGAATAATGATTATTTACTGCTGAGTGGTCCAACCGACCATGAACTTTTGGCCAAAGAGTCAATCATTCAACTAACTCCTTTAAAACCTGGCCCCGTCAGTTGTACTCGAGGGGATCAGCTTCTCGTACACCATGTATATGCATAACATTTAACTCTGACTACATCGAATAACCGACACATTATAATCCCCTAATAAGGGTTGCTCCCTCAGTCCAAGAATCCGTACCAACTACTGGTTTGGATAGCTTTTAAAATAATAACCTGTATATGTCTAGCCGAAACAAATGGCGTAGACTATTTCCTTAAACAGTTCATGAACGAAGAACTTAAACGTTTTCACAATCCAACAACAAATAATGACTTCAAATGCAAAAGCTGCGAATATCAATAATTATCTTGGAGATGGAGTAATTGACAATAATTAATCCACTAATATGATTCAAAAGTAATAACTCCATTTGAGTCATGAAACTTGCAACAATATACAACACCTGTATAAAATATGAAACCTGCTCAAAATATAATTCGAGTAAGGTTACAAAAACTTTCCCAACACAAGGGTTAGACAAGCATTAGGAAACTTGCAACAATATACAACACCTGTATAAGATATGAAACCTGCTCAAAATATAATTCGAGTAAGGTTAGGGAAACTTGCTCAACACAAGGGTTAGACAAGCGTTAGGAAACTTGCCTGAAGCGCTGCTACAATATTACAACACACGCTCCTTAATATCCTACACAATTAAATACATATTCACATAACAATTAGTCACATACCAGATATCAAATAATAGTTTATACTACTCTATGATGTTTCATTCTTATTACAAACATAATATTAAACAATATTATATACACTAGTTACGGCGTTACGACGCTTGCACGTCTATATGCCCAACTTGTCTATCTGAATGCCCAAGCGACACACAATTGTGTACGCCTAACACGCCCATTTGATTCATCTAATACTCATTGGTTAATGCTAAGTATCATTATAAATCATAAATATCGTGTTATGAAAGTTAGAACATCACTTTACATTGTTGGGAGCATTACATGTGCTTACGCGCATGCCCGACACCCTCCGATTGCCCCCAATTACACATTAGTCCTATAAATGGCCAATTTAGACCATACTACAGACCTCAAATTGAAATATTTAAAGAACGAAAGTTGTAGGTCTACTCGTTCTCTTTCCGAATCATCTTGAATCACCTCAATCCGAGTTCATATGAGAAAGTTATACCTATTTTACTAAAGGACGTCGAAGTTCTTTGCACAGTCTCTTGTCCAGCGCCTTAGGCGCTGAAAATGGCCTATGACCAGTGCCTAGAGCGCTCTCTTGCAGTAGCTGGGCTCGTGGCCAGCGCCTACCCAGCGCCTTAGGCGCTCGTCCTAAGTCCCCGACCCGTTTTGCTTCCCGGAATGCTCTGTTTGGTGTTCTAGACCTATATTGCTTCCAACTACCATAACTCCCTCAATACTCGTTCAAATTGGTCCGTTCCGGACTCTATGGACTCCTAAGACATAGGGCTACAACATATCAAAAATTTAGAGCTATCCATTAATATTAACATGTTGAAATCCTTGACCAAAGTATCAACTCACGTTTTATTTTCGTGTTCTTGGTGTTCTTGGTGTTCTTGGTGTTCTTCACTAAAATGGTCACCAAATCTTCGTTTTAACACCTTTTTACTTGATTCAAGTTGGGTTAACTTTGTAACCCTTGGAACTACAATATGACAACAACAAATAAACATAACAAGTAAGGAATCATAGCTACAAAATCCTCTAAATCGTCCAACAGTCCAAAGTCCATGTTTTGTCCATTGTTCTTCATGTTCTTCATCCTCCTTAACGATAGGTACGGATTTATTGCGTTTTTGTTCCACTTTGATGTTATTAATCGCTTATATAACCTCTTAACAACATTTACAAACATCCAACACAAGCAAAAACATCAAGAATCACAGCAAGACCCATCCATGAGCTAAAAAGCTCCAAAAATACAAAACTTAGAAAAATCTTTATCAAAATCCATGGAAATGAGTTTTGGATGAAAGATTACCTCTTGCTACTTGATCTTGAATACTAACTAGCTTGGTTTAGAGCTTTATGCTCTTGTCTTCTTCTTTCTTTGCTACCCTCCGAGCTCTTCCTTCTTGTTTTAAGACACCCACCTCCTTCTCTCTCTAGCTTCTCTCTAGTTTCTTCTTCTTTCTTCTTTGTTTCTGCAGTTTGCTTCCTTCCTCTCTTTGCAATTGGATTGACGAGGAAGTAATGAATAAGGAAGAATGGAGTGGATGAAATGGATGGGGTTTCCTTTCCTCTCCTTTCTATGTTCTTCCTCCCGTGTAACTTCTTCTTCTTCTTCCTTCAAAATTTCTGCAGCACTCTCCCTCTCTCAACTTCAGTGCCACAATAAAATATATTCATTGATAAAATGAAATTATATTTTATCATGCACAACTCGGCTCGATGGACTTCCACAATCCACCTCCAGACATGACCATCAAATGAATCTCCTCGATCCATCACCTAGCATACTCAATACGAGTTTAATACTAAGGTTATAACCTAGGTTTCGTATTCCTAAAGTTTATAACCTACAGCTTTGATACCAACCTGTGACACCCCCAAATTCAGGTACCAATACCTCGAATTTGGTGCTCACGATAAAATACATCCATACACCTCTAAACAACATAAATCAACTAATGCGGAATAAAATAAACATATGTTGTTCATTACAAAAGGTTTACTACGGTCCCAAGGTCTATAACCTTAAATAAATACATCACAGAATACATTAATAATACAAAACTATTCTACGATTACATAACGGGATAGTACATATAACTATTCCTTAAGCTTTCCTTTGCCTTTGCCCGCTTTGGAACTCTCCGGCTTAACTGCAATAGGTTCATGATATAGCAAGGGTGAGCAACTACTTTGCTCAGCAAGTTTAAAAGCAAGAAGAAGATATATCATGAATGAATGAGAATAATAGCTACATAGATCAACAATTTATGAACATTGATGAAATAGCTGAAATGACATAATCAAGGTCCAAATGAATCAATGAATAATGATTATTTACTGCTGAGTGGTCCAACCGACCATGAACTTTTGGCCAAAGAGTCAATCATTCAACTAACTCCTTTAAAACCTGGCCCCGTCAGTTGTACTCGAGGGGATCAGCCTCTCGTACACCATGTATATGCATAACATTTAACTCTGACTGCATCGAATAACCGACACATTATAATCCCCTAATAAGGGTTGCTCCCTCAGTCCAAGAATCCGTACCAACTACTGGTTTGGATAACTTTTAAAATAATAACCTGTATATGTCTAGCCGAAACAAATGGCGTAGACTATTTCCTTAAACAGTTCATGAACGAAGAACTTAAACGTTTTCACAATCCAACAACAAATAATGACTTCAAATGCAAAAGCTGCGAATATCAATAATTATCTTGGAGATGGAGTAATTGACAATAATTAATCCACTAATATGATTCAAAAGTAATAACTCCATTTGAGTCATGAAACTTGCAACAATATACAACACCTGTATAAAATATGAAACCTGCTCAAAATATAATTCGAGTAAGGTTACAAAAACTTTCCCAACACAAGGGTTAGACAAGCATTAGGAAACTTGCAACAATATACAACACCTGTATAAGATATGAAACCTGCTCAAAATATAATTCGAGTAAGGTTAGGGAAACTTGCTCAACACAAGGGTTAGACAAGCGTTAGGAAACTTGCCTGAAGCGCTGCTACAATATTACAACACACGCTCCTTAATATCCTACACAATTAAATACATATTCACATAACAATTAGTCACATACCAGATATCAAATAATAGTTTATACTACTCTATGATGTTTCATTCTTATTACAAACATAATATTAAACAATATTATATACACTAGTTACGGCGTTACGACGCTTGCACGTCTATATGCCCAACTTGTCTATCTGAATGCCCAAGCGACACACAATTGTGTACGCCTAACACGCCCATTTGATTCATCTAATACTCATTGGTTAATGCTAAGTATCATTATAAATCATAAATATCGTGTTATGAAAGTTAGAACATCACTTTACATTGTCGGGAGCATTACATGTGCTTACGCGCATGCCCGACACCCTCCGATTGCCCCCAATTACACATTAGTCCTATAAATGGCCAATTTAGACCATACTACAGACCTCAAATTGAAATATTTAAAGAACGAAAGTTGTAGGTCTACTCGTTCTCTTTCCGAATCATCTTGAATCACCTCAATCCGAGTTCATATGAGAAAGTTATACCTATTTTACTAAAGGACGTCGAAGTTCTTTGCACAGTCTCTTGTCCAGCGCCTTAGGCGCTGAAAATGGCCTATGACCAGTGCCTAGAGCGCTCTCTTGCAGTAGCTGGGCTCGTGGCCAGCACCTACCCAGCGCCTTAGGCGCTCGTCCTAAGTCCCCGACCCGTTTTGCTTCCCGGAATGCTCTGTTTGGTGTTCTAGACCTATATTGCTTCCAACTACCATAACTCCCTCAATACTCGTTCAAATTGGTCCGTTCCGGACTCTATGGACTCCTAAGACATAGGGCTACAACATATCAAAAATTTAGAGCTATCCATTAATATTAACATGTTGAAATCCTTGACCAAAGTATCAACTCACATTTTATTTTCGTGTTCTTGGTGTTCTTGGTCTTCTTGGTGTTCTTGGTGTTCTTCACTAAAATGGTCACCAAATCTTCGTTTTAACACCTTTTTACTCGATTCAAGTTGGGTTAACTTTGTAACCCTTGGAACTACAATATGACAACAACAAATAAACATAACAAGTAAGGAATCATAGCTACAAAATCCTCTAAATCGTCCAACAGTCCAAAGTCCATATTTTGTCCATTGTTCTTCATCTTCTTCATCCTCTTTAAGCATAGGTACGGATTTATTGCGTTTTTGTTCCACTTTGATGTTATTAATGGCTTATATAACCTCTTAACAACATTTACAAACATCCAACACAAGCAAAAACATCAAGAATCGCAGCAAGACCCATCCATGAGCTAAAAAGCTCCAAAAATACAAAACTTAGAAAAATCCTTATCAAAATCCATGGAAATGAGTTTTGGATGAAAGATTACCTCTTGCTACTTGATCTTGAATACTAACTAGCTTGGTTTAGAGCTTTATGCTCTTGTCTTATTCTTTCTTTGCTACCCTCCGAGCTCTTCCTTCTTGTTTTAAGACACCCACCTCCTTCTCTCTCTAGCTTCTCTCTAGTTTCTTCTTCTTTCTTCTTTGTTTCTGCAGTTTGCTTCCTTCCTCTCTTTGCAATTGGATTGATGAGGAAGTAATGAATAAGGAAGAATGGAGTGGATGAAATGGATGGGGTTTCCTTTCCTCTCCTTTCTACGTTCTTCCTCCCGTGTAACTTCTTCTTCTTCTTCCTTCAAAATTTCTGCAGCACTCTCCCTCTCTCAACTTCTAGCAACTGAACTTAGAAATGAAATGGGATGGATTGAGCAAGGAAATCTACTGAATAGCTTTGGAGGAGGTGCAATGGGTGGCTTCGGGAGAGATGAAAGGGGTGGAGCATTTGAGAGGAATGTTTGATAAGCATGTTAGGCAAATTGGATATTCAAGGTGCATGGTGTCTAGCAATGACTAGCTTGCCGACACCCCCCTCCCCTAACTTAATTCCTATTGGTCCAAATGGTTGGTTGGTTCCCTCTTGGAGTAACATGCAAAAATAAATGCACAAATACACCAAAATTATACCCGAAAACTCCCACTCTTATACCCAATATGCTCAATAACTCTACCCATAATTAAAATGGGTATTACAATAAATATTGGGATGGGTAAACATAATTATTATGAGATTTGTCCATTTATTCGGAACACCCATAAATACATTTCGGATATAGATAAAATCACGTATCAGCTCAAATGAAATTTTCGACGCTTGGAAAAATTATTCGTACGCATACACGCATTAACATAATTATTTAACATCGAAAAAGACAAAAAATATATCTGGCATGAATAGTGTGCCTCGGGATGCGTGTCCATGAATAGTGATTTAGCGACGCTACGCGAAATCAATTATTCACTTAAACAAAACCATAACACGAAATATTTCATGCATTCACATAATTCAGGTTGTCACACAACCTTTAAACATGTAACACAAAAATAATATTAATAAAATATAATATATTCATTAATATTCAAAAATTCGAATTACAAGGTAAATCCAGAATTCCCGGTCGTTACAATGCTTGTATGGTCAGAACACAACTTCCACAATATTTGACGATACTTGCCTTTAATCTCTATATTTTCCTTTGAAAATCATACTAAGGCAACTTACGCAACGTAGCTTATGCAAGATAACTTGGAAATCATAACTCGCATGCAGTTGAACACATATATAAACTACATACACATACGCAAATGGTCAGATTATAAAGAGACGCCCATTTGACAAGTTCATTGCAAAGTTTTTAAGTTTTCCTTGGAAAATACATGCTAGAATGACGTGTGCAAGTCATGGCACTCATAGGGTCAATAGATAACATAGCAAACCTATTATCATGTATAAATAGACTACACTAGCATGCTCAAAACATCAAAGCATAGCAACATTTTCTGGAAGCCAGCGCGATCGCGCTGGTTTTGGCCTTGGGAGTGGCGCGGCCGCGCCACTTCAGCACTGATTCAGGTTCGGCTCTACTTCTGCAGAATTCAAAAATTCATATGGCCTAACCTTTCTAAATGCAACTCAGTGCAACCACACTAGTCCCAAACATGTATATAGACCCATATAACATTTTTATACTAATTAACAAACTAATTAGCAAGAATCATGGATTTCATAGAATTTTCATGGCTAAAAATTTAAGAACACAATGTACCTTCTTGAAGCTAATTTGAAATCCTCAAATGCTTAATAGCAGATTACTCTCACTCTCAGCAATGCTCACTATACATATATGATTTTAACAGAGAACTTAGCAACTGGAATTGTTAAGGCAAAGGTTCCAATTTATAGAAAATTCGTTAACCAAACAAAGCATTAGTCCATGAGTTGAAGAACCAACGTGAAGAAGAAGAATCTACTGGTTAATGGAGATTAGGTAGAAAGTTGGGCATGGATCACCTCAACCCACTCCCTCCTTCATCATGTTCTTCATCTGAACAAGTAATAGGCTCGTGCCTATATGCGGTTGGAGGAAAATAAGGGAGGTGACTCCACTGTTCCTTTAATGTCTGATTTCTCTCTCCCAATTTGCAGACCACGTTTGGCAATTAAATGGGATATGTCCCATTATTTTTGTCCCAAATTAATGCTACTTAGTTAAATGAACCACACAATTACAAACCCAATTAATCTAGTATACATTTATTACCCAATTCGTAATTGCATAAAAGCTGGAATTAATAACTTAATCTAGCCCGCTTAGTATTAAACCCACTAATTAGACTATTAGATGTTAGTACCAATATTACACACATTAATTAATAATTATATTAATTAATCTATGCAAATTAAATTTCTCCACTATATTTAAGTAAATTGAATATTTAATTGAATAAGCAACTTTATCAATTCTTTTGATATTAACCCATTAGGGCTAGTCCACTAATTTAATTAAATCATTAGTGACTCCCTTTAATAAATCTTGGCAACTACGCGAAGATACATAATCACATAACCAATTAATCACACAAGATTTTAAATAATCACACAAAGCTAACTCATTAAAATTAAATTTATATTTAATTAATAATCGAGTTTAAAAAAATTCACGGTCATTACAAAAACTCCATTAGGTATTCTTACAGCGAGTCACGTTCAGTGAACTTATTCTCCAATAAGCACTTACATACTTGCTTTACTGTCTCCACACAAATGATTATGAGATCAATCATCCTCTTCCTAAGAGCAAACAAAGTATGTACTAATTTATCCGTATTCACTAATCCCCTTTTTTAGTAATCCAACGATTAGGAACGATTTTAGTTTTAAGCTTTCTAAGAATTTAGATCTCATTAGCATGATCTTCATCATGATTCTAAAAGTATTGCTCAAAACTATGAGTTTATAACATATAAAATAATAGTACTATGTAGATAAAGTAAAATGCCTTTAATAAATCAATTCTTTTATTAATAAATGAATAAGATCACAAAGTATATGCTACATCATATCAAATATGATTGGCTTGTGTGCATACTACTTTCAATCTCCCACTTGCACCAAAGCCAATCGTCATGGTATCTAATACCCATATTCTTTAAGTGATGATGAAACTGTTGTTGGATTAAAGCTTTAGTGAATGGATCTGCAATGTTGTCTTGAGAGTCCACACGCTCCAGGGTGACGATGCCAAAAAACTTGTGACGTCTCCTCTTTCAATGATCTTTCTAATCAAATGAAACACGCCGCAACACGTGTTTGGATTTCTGATGAGACCTGGGTTACTTAGCCTACGCAACAGCTCTAGTGTTGTCACAGAATAAAAGTACGGCTCCTCTAATGCTAGGAACCATTCCAAGTTCAGTTATGAAATTCTTCATCCAAACAGCTTCCTTTGCAGCTTCACTTGTGTTAGGTTTGTATATAACGCGAGCATGCAATCAAATTACACAAATATAGTAGAAGCGCGATAAAATCAGATTTTAAAATTTTATACAAACCATCATCATGATCTTTCCTTGTACTCAATTATCAATTATACGAAAGAGATAAAGTATGAGAATCATACCCTTATAGAACCGTGCTTCCACATGTACGAGTTCAACTCCAAATCCTTTGCGTTCTCTTTGAATTCACCAATTAGATTCCTTCTTTTGATCAACGTTAGCCACCCTAGTGTTTGGCGTCTATAGGTGATCCACCAAGGAATAATATGTATTCAAGAAAATGGGTGTTGGCAAAACCCTAATTTCTATCTCTATAGAAATTGTAAGTACTCTCCCAACTTTTGAAAGTGTGTCTAACTCTAATCCATAATAAGACTCCTCTTATTTATAGATATAGGTAACCCTCCTAAACTATTTAGGAATAGGATTTTATTTTAATTAAACTCTTTTAATTAATTAAACTCCTAATCCAATTAAGAATTTATGAGAGTACTTTTATTAATTAATTCCCAAACCCTTTTAGGAATTAAATAATAATAATGGTAATAATAATAATAAGACTCCTCTTATTAATTTATATTTAATATTTCCAATGTGACATCTCGAATATTTTTACGGCTAAAAATATAGTTTTAAATGATTTATGTGATAATATTGTATGGTTATCCTTAAATAAGGATAACTAATTATGTAAGAATATGGTATGGTATGTGTTAAATGCGATTAATGGTTATTTTGTAATAAACCTATACTAAGGTAATTCATTAAGTTATTCAACGATTATTGTGAAAGAGATTTAGTGAAAACGAGTAAGGGATGTTTCGTTGATTTCGGGGATGGAATCCTTATAAGGAGGGAAGGATGTGATAACCCGGATTCTTAAGAATTATTAAATAAGAATTTAGCAAATAAAATTCTTATTATGAGACGTTTTGAGTTTGAGTATGTTAGGTTTGTATATAACACAAGCATGCAATCAAATTACACAAATAGGGCAGAAGCGTGATAAAACGGATTTTAAAATTTTCATACAAACCATCACCATGATCTATCCTTGTGTTCAATTATCAATTAAACGAAAGAGAAAGAGAATAAGAATTATACCCTCGTAGATCAAAGCTTCCTCGGGTACAAGTTCAACTCCTAGTCCTTCGTGTTCTCCTCGAATTCCACCGATGAGATTCCTTCCTTTGATCAACGTTAGCCACCCAAGTGTTTGACCTCTAGAGGTGAGCCACCAAGGAAGAATAGGTATTCAAAAAGTTGGGTATAGGCCAAATCCTAGTTTCTATCTTTATAAAAATTGCAAGTACTCTCCACAATCTAATGCAAGAGTGTGTAACCATAATCTATGATAAGACTCCTCTTATTTATAGATGTAGGAATAACCCTTCCCTAAACTATTTAGGATTAGGGTTTTTATTATAATTAAACTCCTTTAATTAATTATGCTCCTAATCCAATTAGGAATTCATGGGAGAGTACTTCTATTAATTAATTCCCAATCCCTATTAGGAATTAAATAATAGTAATAGTAATAATAATAATAAGACTAATCTTATTAATTTATATTTAATATTTCCAAAATATTAAATAATAAATATTAAGTTATTTAATTTATTCTATCTCCATAGATTAAATTAAATACACATAACTTATTATTACAATTATGTCATTTACTTCTTAAATAAATATTTTCCTTTTGTGGTGTAACCCTTTAGGTTCTCCATATTAAACCGGTTGTGAATAAATCGATTAGAACAATTATAATTTTATTTAAATAAATAAATTAAACTATTTAATTTATTTAAATAAATAATATTTATTCTATAATAAGGGTAAGCCCCCTTAGTGATCAACGACTTTCCAGATAATATAGATTTCAACATTAATCACAAAAGAACCTTTCAGTGAATAGTTACCGTACAATTCAATCCTTCTACCATACAATGTCTCAATTAAATATAAGACATGGATTTACTGTCAAGTCTTATTTTATTTAATTATATGTATTTCAATTCCCAAATGCACAACTCTAAATAATGCAAATTAGAAACTCTTTTCTAATTTCATTCTGCCTTTGCCAAGGACTACTGAGTTGTCATTTATCGAATCACATAGGACATTCACATCTTTTACTAGACGAGGTAAATTCTTTGTTTATCATTCACCTATCTCCATGCACAACTTATTATACCCAATCATGCCCTTTGATATGCCCTAAAGGTCTTAAGGTACATGTCAAAGTATAACTCATCATACACAAGATACTATGATGATCTCAAGTCCAAGGATCACTTGTACTACTATCACTAGAGGAATTACTATTGATAGGCGAGTAAAACTCCATTAGGTATTCCTTAGCGAGCCACGTTCAGTGAACTTATTCTCCAATAAGCACCTACATACTTGCTTTAGTGTCTCCACACAAATGATTATGAGATCAATCATCCTCTTCTTAAGAGCAAGCAACGTATGTACTAATATATCCGGATTCACTAATCCCCTTTTTAGTAATCCAACGATTAGGAACAATTTTAGTTTGTGAGCTATCTAGAATTTAGATCTCATTAGCATGATTCCCATCATGATTCTAAAAGCATTGCTCAAAACTATGGGTTTATCACATTTAATAAAACAGCACTATGTAGATAATATAAAATGCCTTTTAAGAAAATCAATTCTTTTATTAATAAATGAATAAGATTACAAAGTATATGCTACATCATATCAAATATGATTGGCTTGTGTGCATACTACTTTCAATCTCCCACTAGCACTAAAGCCAATCGCCTTGGTATCTAATACCCATCTTCTCTAAGTGATGATCAAACTGCTGTTGTGTTAAAGCTTTAGTAAATGGATCTGCAATGTTATTTTGAGAGTCCACACGCTCCAGGGTAACATCTCCTCTTTCAATGATCTCTCTAATCAAATGAATTGCCGCAACACGTGTTTGGATTTATGATGAGACCTGGGTTCCTTAGCCTGCGCAACAGCTCCGTTGTTGTCACAGAATAAAGGTACGACTCCTCTAATACTAGGAACCACTCCAAGTTCAGCTATGAACTTCTTCATCCAAACAGCTTCCTTTGCAGCTTCACTTGCAGCTATGTACTCTGCCTCTGTTACTGAATCAGTAACTGTTTGCTGCCTGGAACTCTTCCAACTCACCGCGCCACCGTTTACGCTAAACACATACCCTGAAACGGATTTGCTATCATCTTGGTCCGTTTGAAAACTTGAGTCTATATAGCCCTCTAGTTTCAATTCAGACCCACCGTAGACAAGAAATACATCTTTAGTTTTTCTCAAGTACTTTAGGATGTTTTTCACTGCCTTCCAGTGCTCTTCTCCTGGATTCGACTGATATCTGCTTGTTACACTAAGTGCATGAGCGACATCTGGTCTAGTACATATCATACCGTACATGATAGATCCTATTGCGGAAGCATAAGGAATCTTACTCATACGTTCTCTCTCCTCAGCATCCTTTTAGATCTATCTCTATAGATCTTTATTCCCAAAATATAGGATGCCTCACCCAAGTCCTTCATGGAGAAGTGTTTAGATAACCAAATTTTGATCGACTGTAGCATAGGAACATCATTCCCTATCAGTAATATATCATTAACATATAATACAAGGAATGAAACAGCGCTCCCACTAACCTTCTTGTACACACAAGGTTCATCCTCATTTTTTATAAAATCAAACCTTTTTATTATCTCATCAAAACGGATGTTCCATCTTCGAGAAGCTTGCTTCAATCCATAAATGGATCGTTGTAGCTTACAGACTTGGTTTGTTCCAACCGTTAAAACAAAACCCTCTGACTGTATCATATATACATTCTCCTCAAGCTCTCCATTGAGGAAGGCCATTTTCACGTCCATTTGCCAGATCTCGTAGTCATAATAAGCTGCAATTGCAAGCAAAATCCGAATGGACTTGAGCATAGCTACTGGTGAGAAGGTTTCATCATAGTCAACTCCTTGTCTTTATTTGAAACATTTTTGCAACCAGTCGGGCCTTATAGGTCTCTACCTTGCCGTCCGCTCCAGTCTTTCTCTTAAATACCCATTTACACCCAATAGGCTTAATGCCGTCAGGTGGTGAAACCAAAGTCCATACTTGGTTTTCATACATGGAGTCCATCTCGGATTTTATGGCTTCTAGCCATTTCTCTGAGTCTTCACTACTTATAGCCTCTTCGTAAGTCAATGGATCATCATCATCTATGATGCGTACCTCATCATCATCCTCTATGATGAATCCATACCTTTCAGGTATCTTCGGTACTCTTCCAGATTTACGAATAGGTAATGGTATAGTAGGTTCTTCTACTTGGTCAGGTACCTGACTTTGATCCGTAGTATTTTGTGGTTCTTGAACTTCTTCAAGATATATCTTACTCCCACTGACTCCTTCGAGGATAAACTCCTTTTCCAAGAAGGCAGCGTGTTTCACTACAAACACCTTTTGATCAGTAAGATGATAGAAATAATATCCTAAACTTTCTTTAGGATATCCCACAAATCTACACTTGTCGGATCTAGTCTTCAGCTTATCATGTTCAAACCTTTTGACATAAGCTGGACAACCCCAAGTCTTAACATGCTTAAGACTACGTTTCCTCCCTGTCCATATCTCATATGGGGTCTTTGGGACGGATTTGGTAGGTACCTTGTTAAGTAGGTATGCAGCCGATTCTAGGGCATAACCCCAGAAGGATATTGGAAGGTCGGTAAAACTCATCATAGAACGAACTATGTCCAACAATGTTCGATTTCTCCTTTCAGATACACCATTCAACTGTGGCATCCCTGGTGGAGTCCATTGTGAGATTATACCATTTTCTTTGAGACAATTGAGAAACTCATTGGTCAAGTATTCCCCTCCTCGATCCGATCAAAGAATCTTAATACTCTTACCAGTTTGCTTCTCTACTTCACTTCTGAATTATTTCAACTTTTCAAACGATTCATATTTGTATTTCATTAAATACACATATCCAAATCTAGAATGATCATCAGTGAAAGTAATAAAATAAGAATACCCTCCTCGTGCATTCATTGTCATAGGTCCACATACGTCTGTGTGTATCAACGCTAACAACTCTGTAACTCTTTCTCCTTTTCCAATAAAAGGAGATTTAGTCATTTTACCCATGAGACAAGATTCACAAGTTGGATATGATTTGTAACCAGATAGCTCTAAAAGCCCATCTTTATGCAACTTGGATAATCTTGTTTCATTGATATGACCGAGTCTACAGTGCCACATAAAGGTATAATTAACATCATCTCTTTTTCTTTTCTTAGTTTGTTCAATTTGAAGTATATTTTCATGCAAGTCAAGTATGTAAAGTCCATTCAGTAGGTTCCCAACACCATATACAATATTTTTATTATAAATAGAACAACTGTTGTTCTTTATTATAATATCAAAACCATCCATATCCAATACAGAAATTGAAATAATGTTTCTAATGAGTGTCGGAACATAATAACAATTATTTAAACTAATGAACTTGCCCGAAGGCAGTGCTAAACAATAAGTCCCTACAGCTAATGCAGCAACCTTTGCTCCATTTCCCACTCGTAGGACGACTTCATCCTTGTTCAGCTTTCTACTTCTGCTTAGTCCCTGCATATTATTACATATGTGAGAACTACAGCCGGTATCCAATACCCAAGTAGAATTTTGACTTTCAGAAAAATTAATTTCAATCATGAACAAACCTAGATCGGAAGTTGAAGCTTCTCCAAGCTTCTTTTGGTTCGCAAGATACTCCTTGTAGTTCCTCTTCCAGTGTCCCGACTTATTGCAATGGTAGCAAATTCCTTTGCTATCTGGATCAGGTTTCTTTTTATCCTTTCTCTTCGCTTTGCCCTTAGCCTTCTTTTTTTTTTCTTTTCAGAAGATACCTTGGGCCTCTTTCTTTTCTTGGAAAAATCATCCACTAGTAAGACTTGGTTCTTGTTGGATGAGAAGTGACCTTCAGCAGTTTTCAGCATGTTAAGTAACTCAGGCAAGCTGACGTCCAACTTATTCATGTGAAAATTCACAATAAATTGTGAGAAGGTGTCCGGGAGTGACTGCAAGATCAAATCTTGACTTAACTCCCCATCCATCACGAACCCAAGCTGCCCAAGTTGTTCAATCAGATTGATCATCTTAAGGACATGAGTCTCAACAGCAGTTCCCTCGGTCATACGAGATCGGAAGAGCTCCTTAGATATCTGATATCTAGCAGTCCTACTTTGCTCACCATACAACTCTTTGAGGTGCAGCAATATAGTTGGAGCATCCATAGTTTCATGTTGACGTTGAAGCTCGTTACTCATGGATGCGAGCATGATGCATTGAGCCAAGATTACATCATCTTGCCACTTTCTGAAAGTAGCAATTTCTTCCTCAGAGGCTGTTTCTGCAACATTTACAGGGACTGGCGAATTTAGTACATAAGAAATCTTTTCAGCAGTGAGAACAATTCTCAGATTTCTTAACCAGTCCGTGTAATTCGGTCCGGTCTGTTTGTTAGCATCAAGTATGCTACGCAGTAATAGTGAGTTTGACATTTTTAAATTCTGCATGTGAAATAGACAACATTTTAGCATACATTCATTTAATTAATTACCAAAATAAATTAGGTCTTTATTTTAAATTGGTATCTCCCACTATTTTCATCAAATTATATTATCCTCACTTTATAGTTCGGCAAATCTAATTAAAGATTTTCTAGTGAGATTAAGGATCCCATTTCAAATGTATATAGCCTTGTGTGTGCACAATAAACTATATATAAATAAATAGGTAGACAACTATTGTCAATTACATCACTATGTAACTCCTTGTATTTTACCTCTTAGATTATAATGGTCAAGTGTGTGCACATCCGAACTAAAATAATCTAAGTTAAGTCCATCCTAGCACTTCCATATATTGGAAAGAAAAACACTGTCCTTGTGGTGACACAACAAAACAGCATCATTCAGTCTATTTATAAGCATCAAATGTGATAAAACAACATCTTAAATGTTTAATACTCGCCTTGTGTGTGCACAACAAACTCATATTAAATATTTAATACTCTATTATTTTACCATGTTAGAAGGCGACGTTCGATATTCCAAATATCTTTGAACGCTTAGGACTTAATATGATTTCTTTGAAGGGTTTATTATTATTAGTCTCATCTTGTTTAGCGCGCATGCACATATATATAAAATACGCGTCATATTATTTAACATGCGAAGCATGTTGGATAATATAATATATATATATATATATATATATATATATAGTAAGCATGCACATATAGAATACTATATTCTACCCGGATTGATTATGGACTTTTATTCTAGTTTGGTTCACTAGAGCCACCAAGTGAACCAAAAGGTCAAACCTAGGGTGCAAGAATAAAATTTTAAATATAACTATTACATTTAAACCCGGGCTCCATTACAAATGGGTCTTCATGCGCTCCTTGCTCATTTGTCTCCAATTCTTCAAAATTAATTCAAACTAGTCCTATTACAAAAACTATTTACAACAAATAGAAACCTTGATCAGCAGTCAAGGGGAAGTACATAGGAGGGAGATAGAATTTACATTAAGAAAAATTAGAGAAGACGAGGTACGAAAACCCCATTTATAAAAACCCATACATTCAAGCATCCACTAAAATAAATCCAATCACACATTAGTCAATAGTCCATAATCAATCCCTATTTATTATCATACATATCTCTATATGTATCAATAAATAACATTCATCCCATGAATAATAAAACCATTCCATATATGCATTGATATCAATTAATGGGCAAAACGTTTTGCTAATATTTAGTTTTGAAACAAAATAAACTCTTTTATTTTAATCAAAAACCAAATCCAAATTAAACTCCTTTAATTTTAGCAATCTGAAATCCTATTCCAGATAAAATAAACATCTTTATTTTAAACTTTTATCAATTAAATAAACCATTTATGTTAATTAAGAAAAATAAAAAAATTTCAAAGTCTGCACATCGGCGCGGCCGCGCTCCAAATTGAACTAGGAGCGGCGCGGCCGCGCTGCACCCCCAGAAACGTTTTCTAGGTTAGGGCGCGGCCGCGCTCCAGAATGAACTGGAAGCAGCGCGGCCGCGCCGCGACGCAGATTCAGAAAATTTTTCAACCCAAAAATCCGATAGTATCGCATATCAATTCATACATGGAATCATCAAAATCAATAATTAACACAAGGATTAGGCTCTGATACCACTGTTAGATTTGTATATAACGCAAACATGCAATCAAATTACACAAATAGGGCAGAAGCGTGATAAAACGGATTTTAAAATTTTCATACAAACCATCACCATGATCTATCCTTGTGTTCAATTATCAATTAAACGAAAGAGAAAGAGAATAAGAATTATACCCTCGTAGATCAAAGCTTCCTCGGGTACAAGTTCAACTCCTAGTCCTTCGTGTTCTCCTTGAATTCCACCGATGAGATTCCTTCCTTTGATCAACGTTAGCCAACCAAGTGTTTGGCCTCTAGAGGTGATCCACCAAGGAAGAATAGGTATTCAAGAAGCTGGGTATAGGCAAAACCCTAGTTTCTATCTCTATAGAAATTGCAAGTACTCTCCACAATCTAATGCAAAAGTGTAACCCTAATCTATGATAAGACTCCTCTTATTTATAGATGTAGGAATAACCCTTCCCTAAACTATTTAGGATTAGGGTTTTTATTATAATTAAACTCCTTTAATTAATTATGCTCCTAATCCAATTAGGAATTCATGGGAGAGTACTTCTATAAATTAATTCTCAATCCCTATTAGAATTAAATGATAGTAATAGTAATAATAATAATAAGACTCCTCTTATTAATTTATATTTAATATTTCTAAAATATTAAATAATAAATATTAAGTTATTTAATTTATTCTATCTCCATAGATTAAATTAAATACACTTAACTTATTATTACAATTATGTCATTTACTTCGTAAATAAATATTTTTCTTTTGTGGTGTGACCCTTTAGGTTCTCCATATTAAACCGGTTGTGAATAAATCAATTAGAACAATTCTAATTTTATTTAAATAAATAAATTGAACTATTTAATTTATTTAAATAAATAATATTTATTCTACAATAAAGGTAAGCCCCCTTAGCGATCAACGACTTTCCAGATAATATAGATTTCAATATTAATCACAAAAGAACCTTTCAGTGAATAGTTACCGTACAATTCAATCCTTCTACCATACAATGTCCTAATTAAATATAAGACATGGATTTACTGTCAAGTCTTATTTTATTTAATTATATGTATTTCGATTCCTAAATGCACAACTCTAAATAATGCAAATTAGAAACTCTTTTCTAATTTTATTCTGCCTTGGCCAAGGACTACTGAGTTGTCATTTATCGAATCACATAGGACATTCACATCTTTTACTAGACGGGGTAGATTCTTTGTTGATCATTCACCTATCTCCATGTACAACTTATTATACCCAATCATACCCTTTGATATACCCTAAAAGTCTTAAGGGACATGTTAAAGTATAACTCATCATACACAAGATACTATGATGATCTCAAGTCCAAGGATCACTTGTACTACTATCACTAGAGGAATTCCTATTGACAGGCGAGTAAAACTCCATTAGGTATTCCTTAGCGAGCCACGTTCAGTGAACTTATTCTCCAATGCACCTACATACTTGCTTTAGTGTCTCCATACAAATGATTATGAGATCAATCATCCTCTTCTTAAGAGCAAGCAACGTATGTACTAATCTATCCGGATTCACTAATCCCTTTTTTAGTAATCCAACGATTAGGAACAATTTTAGTTTGTGAGCTATCTAGAATTTAGATCTCATTAGCATGATCACCATCATGATTCTAAAAGCATTGCTCAAAACTATGGGTTTATCACATTTAATAAAACAGCACTATGTAGATAATATAAAATGCCTTTTAAGAAAATCAATTCTTTTATTAATAAATGAATAAGATTATAAAGTATATGCTACATCATATCAAATATGATTGGCTTGTGTGCATACTAATTTCAGTGTATATATGTGTTTCATATTGTGAAATATGTGGTTCGGTGTGAAGGAAATTATATATTCATGTAATTGGGAAGAAATGGTTTAATAATTAATTTAACCATTAAAAAGATTAAATGAAATTGTCATGAAAAGAAAATTAGTCGAATAATATTAGTTAATTTAATTAAGTTAAAATTATATTGTGAAATAATATAATTTGATTGTTATGTCTTGTGGATAATGGAAATTATTGTGAATTAAATTTCATAATAATGTGAGTGATTCACTTAATTAAAATAGTGAATTGATGTGAATATATTTGTGTGTGAAGTGTTGGTGTGATGCCCCCAAATCCGGGTACCTGAAACCCATACTTGGTGCTCCACGATACCATTCATTCAAACTGCTTAATATATTAAATAATTAAAAAGATTACATCAGAGTTCATTACATGATAGATAATGTATTATCATATTACAAACTCTAATTTTTACAAGCAACGACTTCCAACTACTCATTTAGCTTCCTTTTTTCCTTTATCCTTGTTGACTCTTCGATACGTTCCTGCTTAGCTGAAAATATTTAATTTCAAAGCAAGAATGAGCATTTAAGTGCTCAACAAGTAGTAACAGACAATAAGCATTATACGAAAGGAGTAAATGTTTTCATTGAGGGATACTTATACAACGAATCAATAGTTGTGAAATACTGAAATAATTCTGAATAATCTATCAAATCATTTATATTTTTGAAACCATATATTGACTACAGATGCTGAGTGGTCAAAAGACCATGAACTTTATTTTCATTTGCTAAAAAGGTCCTATCAGAAATTCATCTGTGAACCGACTGAACTTACGGGCACGGTGGGTGATCAACCCTTTATACCCTGCGTTGATTAACACTACTTGCGTTATTCTCACTGCCTTTAGGCATAATTAAAAGTTTTCCCAAATAAGGGATGTTCATTCTCAGACTTGAGTTCCAAATCAAAACAATCTGATTTGAAAGCTCTACTTATTCTCAATAATGTATAAAGACTTGCAAATGAGAAAGGACATTAGTCTAGCCGTAACAAAAGCTTAGACTGGTTGTTTAAATAGAACGAAAGACATATCTTTTAACATAGCTTATCAACATATACCTCGAAGGTCATATAGAAAACTTTGCAAATTATAGATAGCTTGCGCAATACGAAGTACAAAGCTAGAACGCTTGGATTTAATGACTGAAACTTGTTCATAAGTTCAAGATACTTGCACAGTATACGATGCAAGGCTAAAACACTTGCACCGTCATGAGTTTTAATACAAAGTTGAAAGAAACTTGCAACGAACTAGGATGCTTGTTAGCGCAATATAAAAGTAGTACATAGGGTAGAGATATTTGCTCAAAAATAAATAAGATCATGATACTTGCCTTGCTTGTAGTTTACGAATATAGCTTAACCTTACTTCAAATATCCTACACAATTATACATGCATACATATTCATTAGCCATATATAATTAACTTATACTCATATACACCACATATACTAAGCTTATATATCCCAAGTAAATATATATGTCAAGCATACATTAGTTATATATATCAAGTTCATATTCCAATAACACTTATATTTCAACCATTCAATGTAATTACTTTTACGTTGCTTTATTCTTATTCTTTATTTTGTTTTTAAACTTTCTTAGTCAACTTAATTCATACTTGATGATGCATTTAAAGTACTTTATTTATAAAGCATAGAAAGATCAGTTTTCATTAGGCTCTTGTTTACTCTTTGAAATATCCATATTATTTACTTTCTTTTGTTAACCTTAGTTCCACTATGCTTGATCAGTCTAAACATATCAATTGTCATGCAAAAAGATTCAAGAGACTCAAACAATCATGCACCAAGTTTCTATTTCTTTTCAAATTACAATTATCATTGATCAATCGAACTCTTTTCAAGATTTTAGAAAGAAATTCTCATTTGAGCATTTTATCAAATAACTAGGAGGCATAAAATTTAGGAATTTAAATTCATGGCATCTTAATCATGTTAAGCCCAGATTTCATGGAAATCAAATGCAAACAACACAATCAATCATTTATAATTACTTCCTAAATACTAAACTGTTTCAATCCCAAATTCATATATTAATATTATCTATCTAATATGTATATAACATATATTACCTAACATATTCATTACATATTACATATATTACCTATTACATATATTATATATTTTCCCAATATATAATATAATTCATATTTCCCTTTTTCCATAAAATAATCGATATATAATAAACATATGATCATATACTTTGAATTAATAAACTCCATTAACTCTAATATCTCATTTCTAACAATTTGCACAATGAATTTACTAAATTTTGGAAAACTTAATAAAATGAAATGGGTTACCTCAATTCAACAAATTCGATTGGTTTAAAGCTTCCAATCTCTCCTTAATGCTTCTAATCGTTTGCTTAAACTCTCAATTGCATGAAAAATTAAGGAATTTGAAGTTTGGAAATTGAGCAGAGAAAAGGAATGGTTCGGGTGGATGAGGAAATGAGCTGAGTCTGGGTCTATTTATAGAATGAATTTTGTGACAACCCAGATTTTTAGAATTTATTAAATAGGAATTTAATAAATAAAATTCTTATTATGTGACATTAGGGCTGTAAATGGTAACTGAAAAATTCGTATTCGTCCGCATTCGTATTCGAAAAAAAGCGGATATTATTCGTATTCGAGAAAAAACGGATATATCCGTATTCGGCTTAAAGGTATCCGCAAATAAACGGATACGGATACGGATATAGGCGTATTCGTATTCGTTTAATATCCGACCGTAAATATATCCGGCGGATAGCGGATATCCGGAATCCGATATTCGGATTCGTATCCGTATCCGAAATCCGTATCCGAATAAATATATATATTAATAACTTATATGCATTAATTATATATAAATAACTTACATTCATTAATGAATAACTTACACACACACACACACATATATATTAATAACTTACATATATATATATATATATATATTAAGTTACAAAATTATAACTATTAGTCTGTTACATATATGTTAATAACTTAGATTCATTAATTAATAACTTACATATATATATATATATATATATATTAACTTACAAAACTATAGATATTAGCTTGTTACATATATATTAATAACTTACATTCATTAATTAACATATATATTAACTTACAAAACAATAGTTATTAACTTATATATATATATATATATATATATATATATATATATATATATATATAACTTACGTATATATATTAACTCACAAAACTATAGCTATTAGTTTGTTGCATATATATTAATAACTTACATTCATTAATAACTTAAATTTATTAATTAATACAAATAGCTATAGTTTATATATATATATATATATTAACTTGCAAAACTATAACTTTTAGCTTGTTACATATATATTAATAACTTATGTTTATTAATTAATAACTTACCTTCATCAGTATAGCTTTACATTTATTAATATCTTACATTCATTAGTATAGCTTTACATTCAGTAATATCTAGTAATTAAATAAAATATTAGTAATTTAGCAAAATAAATTTAATAAATAATAATAATAAATTCTTAGTTTTTAAATCTGCCGGATACGGATACGAAAACGGATATTATCCGTATTCGGATATTATTCCGAATACCGGATACAGATCAAACTCTGAATACTAGATATGACCTCAAAATAACAGGGTTCAAGGTCGGCCAGTGAGACGACGGATACCAGATACGAATACGGATGCGGATTAATTTTCCGGATACGGATACGGATATACTGATATCCGTATCTGTTTATATCCGTTTACACCCCTATGTGACGTTTTGAGTTTTGAGTATGTGTATATGTGATATATATATTGTGAAATATATGATTTAATGTGAAGAGAATTATATGTTCGTGTATTTGGAAAAAAAGGTTTAATAGTTAATTAAACCATTGAATGAAGTGAAGGAAATTGCTACGAAAAAGATATTTACTGAATATTAGTAAGTTGAAAATTATATTATGAAATAATATAATTTGGTTGTTATGTCTTGTGGACAACGGAAGTTATTGTGAATTAAGTTTCATAAATGATGTGAGCAATTCACTTAATTAAAATAGTGAATCAATGTGAATATATTGGTTTTGTTAAAATTGGAGTTTAATATATATGTGTAAATGTAAAATGTGAGTTTTGTTTATAGTTAAAAATATTTATGGATTTGAATAAATATTTTATTTAGAATATTTATGGAATAAATATTCGATGGAAATTATGATAGAATAATTTGTTTAAGTATGATGATATTAAATAAATTTATAATTTATGCGTATTTTAGTACGCTAAAGTGATGATAAGATACTAATTTAATTAAAGAATTAAATTAGAAATATAATGATTTGTTAAATAAAATTGAAGTTATATTTGTTATATAATTTAATTAAATATGATTTAATTAAATTAGATGTGACAATTGTGAACTATATAATAAGTGAATGATTAAAATAAATTAAAATGGAGATTAATTGGGTGTGGCCAAACATGGCCTAAACTCTTGATTTTCCTAGCTGCTGAGAAACTGATATACGTATTTGTTAGCTTATTTTTGATTTGGCTGAGAAAAGAGAGAAAGAGAGAATGGGAGAATTCTCTGTGAATTGAGAGTGAAGGTTTGGAAATCAAAGAAGGAAGAAGGAGGATAATCAAGCCCTCCTAATTGTGTAACTAAGCCTAGAAGAAATCAAAGGTAAATTCTAAAATTGCTAGTTTTTATTTTTCTAAAACTAGTTCTCTGTAATTGGTTTCGATGATTACTTTGTTGAGAAATTGGTTATATATGTGTTGTTGGGTTGTAATAATCTAGTTTCATATTGTATATGAACGATTTTGAGTGATCAAATCCATGAGAATGTGTTTTAAAATAAAGAATTTGAGTTTTGGAAAAATTAAGAAAAAGTTAATTTAAATCCTTTGGGTTTTGTTAATTTGGTTGATTTAGGTTGTTAGAATTGTTGTAAACGTGTTGGGATTTGGTTATTCTATGTATATATCATATGTGATTGCTTAATTTAGTGATTTGGATGAAGAAATTTCGTGTTTTTGGATTGAAAATTCTGCAGTTCGCAAACTGCAGAATCTGGAATTCATGAAGCTCGCCCCGGCGAGCTCAATAAGCCAATTTCCTCGCCCCGGCGAAAGCTCGCTCCAGCGAGAGTTTTGTGTTATAATTTTTTTGCCCCGGCCGGCGGGAATTGTAGAAATGGAAATTTTTTCTTGTTTTTAATTCTTTTCTTTTTGGTTATGCTATATTACCCTAAACAAGATTTACTTATAAATATTATACATCTAATATAAAGCAAAGTTCAAGACTTGACTAAAGGTTGAGTGTCGATTAAAGTGGAACGTATTAAAATGAAGGATTATGAAATGTTAAGTAGAATTAATACTAAGTGTTGCTACGTGGCTAATAAATGATATACATGATTATATATGTCGTGTAGGATACATGAAGTGCAGATAAATATAAGCTGGTTATGGTAATTGGTAATCTACAAACCAGGCAAGTTTTTTAGTTCCTATTTATTATGTGAACTAAATGATTAACTGTTTAAAACTATGACGTATACAGCATGATGCATTTTATATATGTTACAAGTATGAAACGACAAAGTCAAAATATGACTATGTTCGTTGAATAGAGAATGTTGATTGAGTTATGGAACTCAATCTCTATTTGTTAAGTGTTGATCAGTATGTATGACATGTTTAGCCAAATGTTTATGATTTAAATAATGAGCATGTTATTTATGTGCTATGTGATGCATACAAATTGTTAGATTCTGCTGAGCTGTAGAGCTCATTCTTGCAAATAACCACTTTTATCGGTTAAAGATCTAAGGTAACATTATGTGCTGCTTGAATGGCATGATTCAGATGTCATGTATGAAGATTAATTGTTTTAGCTTAAATTATGTTTTGAACCATGTTAAATGTTCTGGTTGATGTAATTGATGATGTATTAAATGTATCAGAGGTTGAGTTGTGAAAATTTGTATTGACTTATAATTTAATTTTATCCGATGTATAAAAGGTATTGAATCTAGAAATAAGTATTATTTTATTATAACTCTGATGAAGCGAATCAAATATGATTCTAGAATATGTAAATGTTTAAAGGTTATGATTCAGGGAAAGCAAAGAAAGAAAACTGAAAAGTCTAAAATTATTCTGCATTTTTTATGATTATGTCATCGACTGGTGATATATTAGCAGAAGTTTGATGTATTGTTAATGACCGAAGTGATGAGTTGGTTTGTTTAGAATTTGGGGTCGTTACAAATTTACTTAGCCTTCAAGGATTTTTCTTGCTCATCATTGAATTTTGCTTGCTCTCCAAATCTTTCTCTTGCTTGCCACGTTTTTTTTTCTTGGAGGTTACTCCTGATCAACCGACTAGCAGCTTGCTTGTTTGGCTTTTCTTTCTTTCTTTTATCAGTTATGCATACATACATATATTACATATACATTACATACAATACATATAATATGTATTACAAAATATTACAATTACAATAAAATATATATTATATTACTTATTAAAAATATATTCCATATTAAAAAATTAATTTATTGAATGCAATCATTTTTCGTATTAAAATAATTTAATTTAATAAATCATTTTAACTTACTCAATTTAATGCATACTATAAATTTAATGAACACCAATTTATTACTTCCTCCTTCGTTAAAGATGGAAATCATATATTGATTAATATAATTAATATATCATTTCTCTCTTCTTTATTTAAATAATTCAACTTCATAAATTATTTAAATAGAGATTATTCAATATACACCCCTTAATATGCCATTAATTTAATTATTTCCTTCTCATTTCTTCTTATAAATTATCCTTACTCAACTATTTGGGATAAGTGTTAAGATGCCAGGGAAACCAAAATCTGAAAGGCAAGGTCTTGGTTTTATAGAAGTTCTATACTTGCTCCCCACAATACTTGATCATCACGTATAATAGCTTAGCTAAGTATCTTACATATGCTTCTAATAGGATGCCAGCTCCTGCTCACTTAATCTTCTGACCCGGCTCATGCTTTACATTACTTAAAGCTTACTAAAGAAACTAACCTGCTTCCTTAATAAACTGACTCAGCTACTTTCTAACTTGGTTATTACACAATACATATACATAGCATACCGTATACTATAACATATTCCATACATATACACATAAATACCTTCAGTACATAACGCACCAAAATGTAATATACCAAAATTCTTTTCCCAAAAATCTTTTCTATCAAAACGGAAGCTATTTATTAAATAAAAATATTTTATTTAATAAATAAATTTATTATATTAAACTAATTTATTTACCATAAATTCCCTTAATATTCATACTGACACACCCATCGCATTATAATTGCTTCTAGAATATATATATATATATATATATATATATATATATATATATATATTAATATTAATATTTATTACATTACATTCTATACATATATTATACCGCAATTATTCATAAAGGCAGTATAATAAATCAAATAATAGTTACGAAAATTATTTTCTTAATGGAATCAATCCATTTAATAAAATAGCATATTTAGTGAGACACGCCTACTCTCTCTCTCTCTCTATATATATATATATTAATCATCTCTCTAATCATCTCTCTATTCCCATAAATTGTTTCCTAACAATTTACATACGATAAATAAATAATAGTAATATATTTATTATCACATATAACATCGCACATAATTATTTATACAGTCAATTTACGTAGTAAGAATTTAATTCTCAAAAATTCGGATTGTCATAGTTGGTGCGTATTTTAGTACGCTAATGTGATGGAAATATTATAATTTAATTGAATAATTAAATTAGAGGATGAATGATTTATTAAATAAAATGATTTATTTAATAAAATTATAATTTGGCTAAATAGAGAGTATAATTTTATTAGTAAGGTTTAATTGAGTTTATTAATAAAATAAATTTGGTTACATTAATTGAGGTGTGACATATTTACTATATTATAAGAAGTATATTGTCGACGCCGGGAGGGATCGCTATCCTATGCTAGTTGTTACCCTTTCCAATTTTAGCCTTTTATTAGATGATTTTGGGAAAAGGTCGGCATTAATGTCGACGGGGTTTTGAAAGATCGTTTTTTATGATGAGCCAATTAACCAGAGTCGCCAGTTGGTATATTTGAAATGGATGTACCAACTCATCCGAGATTTCGTTTTTTTATAAATCGCTGGCTCATATGTGACTCCGAATTAATTGGTCTGCGAACCGAGATTCATAGAGTTTGGGGGCTTGCTTAAGCGAGGGGAAGGTGTTAGGCACCCCCCGACTTCCGTGAAACACGGTTACCGCAATCTTGATACTTTCCTATCCTTTAATTCATGAAATGTGTATGTGTGCGTGTGTGTGTACCTATGTGAATGTGGTGGTGAGTTTGCATGAAGAAACCAATTGGGTTTTCAGAAAAGTCGTGTTTTTCTTTTGGGAATGCTTTAGAATATCTTTCGGTTTATACGAGAAAGTTTTATGAGAAAATGTTTGATTTTAATTGTCAAAACTCTGAGATTGCATTAGGTGTTGTTTTGGCAAAACAAGAGTTTTCTAAATCTTTGTCAAAATAGGAATCGAGATCTATACGTTGCTTTCGTAACTCAAATGATGGGCAACCTCTAGGATCTCTTTAACCCTATGCACAAGGATTTAATAAAACATTATTTATTTTTTATAAAACCATTTTTTTGTGATGTTTGAAAACGATTTCTTTCTTTTGCCTTCTCGTTAAATAGAAATCGACATTCATTAACACCCCCAATTTCTTATCCTCGTGAGACTAATAACCTAGTTTGATTGATTTTATGAAAATCTTTATCGTTTAGCTTTGAAATCAATTTCGTGTCATAAATCAAACCTAACATTAAAATGCGTTGGGGCTATTCATGGGCATGTAAGCCATCAAAATAACCCCAAACGCCCACAATCGCATACTTTCACTATGACGGGGCCTTAACCACGATTCTCGCCTTGGCGTCGTTTTAAGGCCCGACGATTACATATGTACAATGAAAACTACATCATTCCTACTATCTACATCAAAAGAGGTCCATCATCGGATTTGGACCACGGGGTCGCTTTCCTAGGCTCACACCCAAATTTCCACACACCCACAACCGGATATTACAAGAAATAACCAACACGGATAATCTAACAATACCAAGACATCCTAAAATAGCGATCTAAAGGAACCACGCCCAATATAGCACCGTAAAACAAACAAAAAAATCAATAAATAAATATCATCGGGTTATTAGGAAGAATTTTGTTCCGATGGAACCCTCACTAATAATCCCTAATTCATTGTTCCACCATAAATTACATGAAAATTACATTTAATTTGGCCAAATGATATGATAGAAATTGCAAAAATAAGGAGATTTTCACCTTGCAAATGATATCAAAATGGATGTAAACTTGTGTATTTTGAATAGAAGGAGAAGTATATGTGATACAATCAAATCAAAAGAGTATTATTCCTCTCTTTTTTTCTCCTTTCTCTCCTATTTTTGTTGCAAAATTCTCCAATTTTTCTCTCTTTTTTCCGAGTTGATCTACTGCTATTTTTCTTCTTCTCCGTCTGCTGCTCCTTCTCTCCCTTCCCTGGATGCTGAAGGAATGAACTGAAATAAGCTGGCCAAAGCCAGCCCAGATGGATCTGCGGCTGGCTGGCCGCCAACCCTCCACTCAGCTGAATTTGGGGTTTCCGTGTTTCGAGTTCCATGTTTTCAAAAGGCGCACTCATTGGCCGTAGATCAATCCGCGGCTGGCTGGCTTGACTTTCTCGATTTTAGTGTTACGCCTCGATTTTAGTGTTGTGACGTCGGTTTTTGCTGACAGGCTCGTATTTTGCAGTCCGAAAATTACTGGGAGGCGTGCCACATCCTCCGGGAATGCTCAATTCGGACAGCCTTGTTGTCACGTCGGTTTCGGTTATAAATCGTCGCGGTGGCGTCGAGTGCTCGTACTTGTCCATCCTTTGCTCTCGCAGGCCGGTTCATTTGACGAATTTGCCCTCCTGTCAGGGTTAGTATACGAAGTGCAAAATTTGGGTGTCTACAGCTGCCCCTCTTTATCATGTTTATGAAATGTTAAATGAAATGAACAGGATAAAGAAATAGACACCCGATGCATGAATGACAGTGCACAAGAATGACAGTATATACATGATGCAACACATGTAGCTTATGATGCAACACAAGGTCTAATGCATGCGAAACATTCGTAAAAGTGTTAATGCCTCAATCCCTGGTCGCATCGTTATTCGTCGGGTTCAGTCTTCCAATCTATCGTCTCGTTTGGGGCCGGGTCTCGTATCCAGTCACCCATCTCGTAATCGCCGGGTCTCGTATCCAGTCGATCGTCTCGTCGGGGCCGGGTCTCGTATCCGGTCACCCATCTCGTAACCGCCGGGTCTCGTATCCGGTCGATCATCTCGTCGGGGCCGGGTCTCGTATCCGGTCACCCATCTCGTAACCGCTAGGTCTCGTATCCGATCGATCGTCTCGTCTTTGCCGGGTCTCGTATCCGGTCACCCATCTCGTAACCGTCGGGTCTCGTATCCGGTTGATCGTCTCGTCGGGGCCGGGTCTCGTATCCGGTCACCCATCTCGTAACCGCCGGGTCTCGTATCCGGTCGATCGTCTCGTCGGGGCCGGGTCTCGTATCCGGTCACCCATCTCGTAACCGCCGGGTCTCGTATCCGGTCGATCGTCTCGTCGGGGCCGGGTCTCGTATCCGGTCACCCATCTCGTAACCGCCGGGTCTCGTATCCGGTCGATCGTCTCGTCGGGGCCGGGTCTCGTATCCTGTCACCCATCTCGTAACCGCCGGGTCTCATATCCGGTCGATCGTCTTGTCGGGGCCGGGTCTCGTATCCGGTCACCCATCGAATTGAGGAGCCGTGTTCGACACCCCATTCATCAAAATCTCGTATTTTATCACCAAATTATGAGTCAAACGGGTTTTAGGATCGATCAAGCTTGCAATGGACAAGGGGGAGCACAGGGTCCAGCCGCAGATGGATCTGCGGCCAGCCGCAGATTGATCTGCGGCCAAGATCGGGCATATAGGCGGCCAGCCGCTTCCCAGATCTGTCACTTTCATTCGTACCCCACGCGACTTTCACACCTTTGCACGTCCTTTTCCCCGAATTTTTCAATCTTTTTGCAAAAACTGCTCCGATTAGATCGATCTACGCGCTACAGGTAACACTTTGACCGATTGTTTTCCAATTTCGTCAATGTTTTGCTATACATTTGCTATTTGGCATGTTTAGAGATACAAATGTATGCTTTGAAATGCTATGCCATGTATTATTGCATGTATATGCTATGTATGAACTGCGCAAGTCATATTTTATGCTCATGATGCGGTCCCACATATTTGTTGTTTCTTTTTGGAAGAAAATCATGCATTAGGGTCTTTTCATGTTGCAATTATCCATATAAATGCAATTTTGATCTGTTGTGGCTTGGGTTAATTGAAAAAGATGCTTTACTATGCATGGGACGCCCATTTTATAGACGAAACTCTGCCGATTTTTTTTTCATATAGTAAACGTGCATCATGCTGCATTAATTCTATGATGATGATAGGAAATTAGAATGTTTGTGACATAATTCAAATAGAATTTACCTTCCCTTTCGCCTGTTCTATTCCAGCTATGGATCCCGACACTCCTAGTAGTTCCACTGCGTCTCGGACCTCGGGTGTTCGTCGCCGTAGGGCTGCACCTGCCCCTGCTTTACCTTGGACTTGCCAGGCTCGCCGACTGGCAAAGGCTGTCATCCGGCCCGATCATCCCGATGTTGAGGAGGCTGTTCTTCCGGACGCTGCGGTAGAGGGGCCATCTTCCAGCACACCAGCTCGATCTCATCATCGCGCTCTATCTGGCGCCTCTGTTCAGATACCCGATCTGTTGGGTCGGGATCTCAGTCGTCACCCCTCCGCATCTCTTGTAGCTAATGAGGTATGCTTAAAGTACTCCTCTGAACTCATTCCCAAATTCTGTTTAGATCTGGACTGATCCATTCATTTTTTGTCACAGGTGCCCGAGTTTACTCAGCCGAGGGGTAACTGGTTTAACATTTACTCCCTCTACACGGCTTTGCACAGTGATTACCGAGCGGTGGTGGATTCCTGGGGCTTTCGTCATTTTTTCACCATCATTCCCCGCCAGTGCCCTTGGGATTATATGAGGGCTTTATCCGAGCGATGGTTCCACCAGACCCAGTCCCTTCACCTTTTGGAGTGTGAGGTCGTGCTGACTCCATGGGACTGGAGGTACATCACGGGCATCGAGTTCACCGGATCCCGTGTCCCTCTGGATCTTGACATCACTCTAGCGGAGGTTCGAGCTTTATTGGGCTTCGCTGCCGAGGACCGGGTCTTCAAGGCCCGTAGTATTCGGTCCAGCGCTTTGGCTGTTGATGTCGTCGGGGGCATATATGCGACGCCCTTCCCTGCAGATCGGGCTACTCGGGACATTCTGCTCTGGCGCCTGTTCCTGACCATCATGAGGGGTTGTTTCCTAGGGAACAACTCCTCTACCATTCATTTCAGCGTCGTCGGAGCTGTCAGGGATGTGGATCGGATTGGCGACTATGATTGGGGGTCCTTCACCTTTGCCTACTTCCTCCACGGTCTTCGTCTACGCTCGGAGGGACAGACAGATGCTTGGCTCGGATTCCACTTTCTGCTGGTGAGCCTTCTCTTCCTCTTTTCTTACTGTACTTCCCATCATTTCATTTCTCTTTTCTGCATTTATTGGTTACTCATGCCTTTCCTTATTCTTGTTCACAGTTCTGGGCCTACGAGCGACTCCCCTGTCTGAGGCCTGTCACTACCCTCGGTCTGGATACCTATCCCCGGGGTCGTCGATGGCATCACAGCACCTTGGAGGAGGTGTCGGTGTCTGGCAGCTTTGCCCACTGTCCCATTCAGCTGGAGCTGATCACTGCTGCGGAGGTCGTCTGGACTCCCTATCTTTCTGAGCATTTGGCTGTGGGGTTCACCGATGGATATCCTTCCGGCCCGGAGTTCGCACTTTCCACCCACCGCCTTACTTTGCAGAGTGTCGGGGGCTGGGTGATGTATCTGGGAGAGCGCGCATTCAGATGCGTCAGTGGAGAGATCCGCATCCCGCACTCCCTTCCCTTCACTACCTCCTGACCGTTGGATTCTCAGCCTTCGGAGATTATGCTTGCGGGGGAGGATGGCCAGACACTATCTTCGGGTCCCAGTACGAGCGAGGCCTTTCGCATCTGGTGGGTGCCCCGCACCATCGGTCCTCAGACTCGGGCCACATTCTTTCTTGGAGACATGGTTACCGGCTCGGTGATGATGACCGATTGGGCTGCCTGCGTTCGGAGTCCCACTCACGCTGAGCAGATTGATACTTTGACCCGCCAGGTGGAGCAGCTATCGTTGTATCTTCGGGTGCTAGGTCGGACTCCAGAGGACGCCTATGCATATGATCCTGATAGTACGGGTTTTGACACAGGCCCGAGCTCGTCTGATGCTCCAGTACCGCCATATATCCCAAACATGAACTTTGGGCCTCCGTCATCGACGACTCCAGGGGATCAGTTCGAGGATCCCGCCTTCTTAGATGATCTCACCTTTGACTAGATCAGGCTAGGATAGGGCCTTTTGTACCTGGACCTGTTAGATTTATTTTTTTTCATTTCATGCACTATGTATTGAACTCATTTATTTATTTATGCACAATTTTTTTTTTATCTTTATGAAATTCACTTGCTTTATTATTAACTGTACGATGCATGCTTTTTATTTATGGATAGAGAATGACTCCTGCATAGTCTTTTTGATACTATTTTTCACAGATGTCGTCTTCAGATGTCGTGGTACGTTTGGATCCCATTCCTCCCACAGGGTTGGTCGGCAATCTTCTCCGCTGGTTGGACAGTTTATCGCCGGCCGACAGGGTTATCGCAGATGGTCTTTTGGGCCATTCTTGGTCCTTATTATCCTTTCAGGTGCCAGCGGGCTTTGTGGAGGGTATTCTGAGCTATTGGGCCCCTGCCCGTCAGGTGTTCAGATTAGGGACAGTAGAGCTGACCCCCACTCTCGAGGAGTATGCTCACTTTACCGGCTTGCCTTTGGATAGACCCTGTGCCAGGGTCACAGCTGGTTCCATGCGCCGTCAGTTCTTGACTTTCACCGGTTTGCGGAGGACAGTCTTATTATCGGTGATCACATCAGACCATCTAGTTCCCCTACATTTCCTGATTGACCGATTCGGCTCACCCAATAGTTTTCAACTATTTTCTGGTGATTTTTCCGTATTCGAGGAGCGCTGGGGTGCTTTGAGATTAGACGTTTTGATGGCCTGTGTCATCTCAGTTTTGTACTTGCCAGCAGGACCCGATCAGTTGGACATGCGAGTTGTCGCGACCGTCAGAGCCCTTCAGGAGGATCACACCGTTCTTCCCATGATATTGGCAGATACTTACACGTTAGCCTCATATTGTCAGTCTTTCCGAGGCAGAGTATTCAGAGGGAGCTCGACCTTATTGTATATGTGGTTCATGAGTCATCTCAGCCCCATCGGCCATTTCCGTCGCCAAGGTTTTTGTTTCAGCCATGACATAGCCACACAGTTTTCGTTTCGTCCCGTGAGCTGTACTGATGCGGCCTCCTGGATATCATTTTTGTCGGTCATTGAGGATCCTTTTCATCTCCTGGTCTATTCGGGTTATTGCTCCTTTATGAGCTTCTTGACTCACGTGCCCAACCTGGATTTCATCCCTATTGCTGGCTTGAGAGGTGTGACGACTTATCATCCTTTGGCGGTTACAGGGCAGTTTGATTAGACACAGGATTTTCACCCTTTCGCGGGCGCAGCCGCCTACCGATTCCTTATATCATCCCAGACAGAGAGGGATCTACTGCGGGTATATGATCTTTGGTCTCGCAGGATCCTTGCTGAGTATGGTGACGGTTGCCCCATCCAGACATTCGCTTATGTGCAATGGCTGCGCGGAGACTCGGATACGGTTGGTTTGAGTCAAACTGGGGCCTCTGATGATTCTGGAGTGGTTTTCCCCGGTGATGCCGCAGATCATTCCATCTCAGCTGATTCTGCCCCTAGTCGGGTTACTGAGGATACCCGACTCCGCCTGGCCTTGATTACCACTGAAGCTGAGAGGGATGCCGCTCTTGTTGAGAGAGATGGTGCCATTCTGGCTAGAGACGCTGCCATTGCTGACAGAGACGCCATTGTATTTCAGACCAGGGCAGTCATAGATGCTCATTCTGGGACTGTCAGCCGAGCCACTGCTTTATTGGATCGCATCGACATGATGGGGCAGCAGATTGCAGGGGATGTTGATGCTTCCGATCTATCCACCACTTTATCCATCCTGCTTCAGCTAGTTTCAGATTTGTAGATTATTTTATTTCCTGCATAGACTATGTCAGTTTCATCGGTTATCGAAAGAGAAATCTTGTAACAAAATGACTTATATATACAGACATGCATTTAAATTTAGTCATTTTCCCTTTTTGTCGTATCGTTGCCTTTCATTGGATCCTCATTTTATCCAGCTGACCATGATTTTGACATTTCGCTTTCTTTCTCTTCTCAAGTCTTGATGGAGATCTGACAGATATTGCCGTTCCCCTGTTGATTTCATCAGACTGGGTCTTAGATTTTGGCTAACTGTTTTGGTGGGATAAGGGTTATGTCATCTGAGATGAAGCTGATTGGTCGACTGGTTTTGGGAAGGTTTTGAGGGTGTAGGAAGGTTTATCTGGCTGTTGGGAATTGGTTTTGTTTAGGGAAAGTATTATTTTTAAGGAATCGGACCGTGCCATGATGGCTGCCTACGTACCCCCACAAGTTGGGAGATCAGGTCCTACGTAGTTCGTTCCTCAAAGAAAAAGGGAAACTAATGATTTAAGCGTAGAACCGCTTCACCGAGTCGGAATTGAGGGGTTGTGGAAATACCTCACCATCCATTTCTTGCAATATGAGGGCTCCTCCGGATAGCACTTTCTTAATCACAAAGGGTCCTTCCCAGTTCGGGGCAAACTTCCCCTTGGCTTCGTCTTGACATGGCATGACTCTTTTTAGCACCAAATCATTTTCCTTGAACTTCCGAGGTCTGATCCTTTTGTCGTATGATCGAGAGATCCTTTGTTGATATAACTGACCGTGCCAAACAGCAGCCAACCTCCTTTCATCAATTAGGGCCAATTGGTCGTATCGACTTTGCATCCAATCCTCCTCGCTTATCTGAGCATCGATCACTATTCTGAGGGACGCCATCTCAACCTCAACTGGCAGAACAGCCTCCATTCCATACACCAAAGCGTAAGGGGTTGCCCCTGTAGAGGTACGCGTCAACGTTCAGTATGCTAGCAGGGTGAGGGGTAGCAAATCCGGCCATCCCCGATGATTAGCAGACATTTTCGCCATGATCTTCTTGATATTCTTGTTTGCAGCCTCCACTGCCCCATTCATCTTAGGACGGTAAATGACAGAATTGAGGTGTTTGATCTTAAACTGGTCGGATAATCCCTTCATGAGGGCGTTGTTCAAATTCTTGGCATTGTCGGAGACCAAAACCTCAGGTTGCCCGTATCGACAAATGACATTATTCCTGATGAAACCGATGATGATCTCCTGAGTTACTTTGGGGAAAGAAGCTGTTTCTACCCATTTAGTGAAGTAATCGATCATGACGAAAATGAATCGGTGTCCGTTGCTTGCTTTGGGCTCTATCGGTCCGATTACATCCATTCCCCACATTGAAAATGGCCACCGGGAGGTCATACAGTGCAGTTCATTGGGAGGCGTATGGATCACATTACCGTGCGCCTGGCATTGGTAACACCGTTTGACATGATCATCGCAGTCGGCTTTCAGTGTTAACCAATAATGCCCCGTTCTCAAGATCTGTTTGGCCAGCATCGGTCCACTCATGTGTGGCCCACACACTCCACCATGTATTTCGTTCATAATCCTTTGGGCCTGCGTCTCATCTACGCATTGCAACAGTCCCAACCCAGCATCCCTCTTGTAGAGTGAATCCCCACTTAGGTAAAACTTCATTGCCATCTTTTGAATTCTCATCCTCTCAGTTCGGCTTGCCTGGTCGGGAATGGATCTATCCCTCAGGTACTCCCTTATATCGTGATACCAAGGCTGCCTTGGCAGAACCACCTCGTCTGATAATACTGCAACATGTTCCTCGTATGTCGGGGCGTTCTGTACTGCTATCTCAATCTGTGGAACATCTTTTCTTTTGATTATATGGATCAAGGAAGCCAGAGTTGCCAATGCATCAGCAAAATCATTCCGTCCCCGGGGGATATGTCGGAACGCGATATCTCCGAACTCTCGCATCAATTGGACAACACATCAGTGGTATGGAAGCAACCGGAGCTCCTTTGTGCTATACTCCCCGATCGCCTATTTGATTACCAACTCTAAATCCCCGAACACTGCCAGCCTTTTCACTCCCATATCGCGGGCAAAACGAAGTCCCAATATACATCCCTCGTACTCAGTTGTGTTGTTCGAATTGCTGAACTGCAATTTAGTGGCCACAGGGTATTGCTCTCCGGTGATAGAGACCAGGACTGCTCTGGCTCCTGTCCCCTCGGCATTCATGGCACCATCAAAATACAGCTTCCAGAACTGCCCCTCGTCGTCACATTTCGTGTGTAGTACCCAAAATATATCTTCGCCCGGCAGAGGAGTTTCTAACGGCTCCATCCCTTCTGATGGCGTTTCTGCCAACTGATCTGCAATTCCCTGCCCTTTCATGGCTTTCTGAGTTACGTATACCATGTCGAACTGCTGTAAGATTAACTGCCATCTTGATAGTCGACAGTTCAGCATGGGCCTTTCAAAAATATATTTCAGGGGATCCATTCTCAATATCAGGTACGTAGTATGCCCATGGAGGTAATGCTGTAATCTCCCTGCAGCCCAGGCCAAAGCACAACAGGTCTTCTCGATGGGAGTGTAATTCTGTTCACATCGGCTAAACAGCGGGATTACATTTAATTTGGCCAAATGATATGATAGAAATTGCAAAAATAAGGAGATTTTCACCTTGCAAATGATATCAAAATGGATGTAAACTTGTGTATTTTGAATAGAAGGAGAAGTATATGTGATACAATCAAATCAAAAGAGTATTATTCCTCTCTTTTTTTCTCCTTTCTCTCCTATTTTTGTTGCAAAATTCTCCTATTTTTCTCTCTTTTTCCGAGTTGATCTGCTGCTATTTTTCTTCTTCTCCGCCTGCTGCTCCTTCTCTCCCTTCCCTGGATGCTGAAGGAATGAACTGAAATAAGCTGGCCAAAGCCAGCCCAGATGGATCTGCGGCTGGCTGGCCGCCAACCCTCCACTCAGCTGAATTTGGGGTTTCCGTGTTTCGAGTTCCGTGTTTTCAAAAGGCGCACTCATTGGCCGTAGATCAATCCGCGGCTGGCTGGCTTGACTTTCTCGATTTTAGTGTTACGCCTCGATTTTAGTGTCGTGACGTCGGTTTTCACTGACAGGCTCGTATTTTGCAGTCCAAAAATTACTGGGAGGCGTGCCACATCCTCCGGGAATGCTCAATTCGGACAGCCTTGTTGTCACGTCGGTTTCGGTTATAAATCATCGCGGTGGCGTCGAGTGCTCGTACTTGTCCATCCTTTGCTCTCGCAGGCCGGTTCATTTGACGAATTTGCCCTCCTGTCAGGGTTAGTATACGAAGTGCAAAATTTGGGTGTCTACAGCTGTTAAAATAATTTTAAAAAGATGTTAAAAAGGGTGTTAGTCAAACATGGCCTTGTGACCCTTGATATTTGTAACTGTCGAGACCCTTGGTTTGTATAACTGCTAGCCAGTTATTATATATGTGATATTGTCAGTTAGATCTTAGAAGGCTGAGAAGAAGAAAGGAAGAGAGAAATTAAGAAACAAAGAGAAGAAATTCTCTATGAAATTGGAGAGGAACTTTGGAAATCAAGGAGGAACAAGTCTCTTCTTCATCATCTATCTAAGCTTAGGATGATCAAAGAGGTAAGAAATCAACCCTAAAGCTTTAAACTTCCAATTTTTGAGTTTTCTATTTTTTTATGCCATGGTGTTATGAATTGGAGAAGAATTTAATTATGTGAGTTCACTTGGTTAATAAACTGAATTCGTTCATCATGTTACCATAATGTTTGTTAATTTGTCAAAAGACGGAAAAATATGAGAATTAATAAAATTTTGTGATTTATAAGTATGAAACTGTGATCATACTAACTTGGTAAACCTCTGAATAGGTTATAGTACATGATATAATAGCAAAACTATAGAAAGATAGGGTGGGATTTTGAGTTCTGCAGTTGAAATCTCAGAACAGAGTCTATCCCGAAGTGGCGCGGCCGCGCCACTTTCAAGTATAAAACCAACTCGCCCGCGCTGGTCTGCAGAAGTCTCAAGATTTTTTTTTTGTGTACTGAACCTTTAAGCATACATGGTTGAGTCTTCTAGGCTCTAATATGTGTCTCATATGATGATCAAGATAGCTAAGCATGTAATCAACTATCTTAGCAAGTCTTAGCATAAGTTTTTAAATGAAAACTATAAGATTTTGTAAATAAAGCTTAATGAGCCTAACTTGGTTTAAATCACTTAATAGTCTTGTGCAAATGTGAAGTGTTTAGTTGTTGAAAGAGCCTAGTATGCTAAGCATTGAACAGAGTTGAAAAACTCAGTTCTGTGCTAAAAAGGGAGTAGCTCGGCCGCGCCACTGCCAGGCTTAAATGCAGCGCGACCGCGCCGTGCTGCAGAGTTGCTAAGACGTTTTATTTAAACCAAGCTTTGGGGCATGTTTGTTTAAGTCCTATAAGCAAGAATACATGTCAAGTATGGTGTCTAGTATGTCCAAGTATAGAATGACTATGTCAAGCGAAGAGTGAATAAGAAATTTCTAAATAAAAATAAAGAATTTTTAAAAATAAAAGCAAGCTAGAATGTAAATACAATTACATGACTTATGTGAGACTAAGTATAGAATATATCTATGATCAGGTTTGATATGCCAAACGAAGCAAGATTACAAGTTTCAAATGTAAACGGATAAGGCAAGCTTAGGAAGAATGTAGATTGTAGTTACCTTAATGGTATTGTGACACCCCCAAATTCAGGTACCAATACCTCGAATTTGGTGCTCACGATAAAATGCAATCATACACCTCTAAACAACATAAATCAACTAATGGAGAATAAAATAAACATATGTTGTTCATTACAAAAGGTTCACTACGGTCCCAAGGTCTAAAACCTTAAATGAAATACATCGCAGAATACCATAATAATACAAAATGATTCCACGAATTACATAACAGGATAGTACATATAACTATTCCTTAAGCTTTCCCTTGCCTTTGTCCGCTTTGGAACTACCCGGCTTAGCTGCAATAGGTTCATGATATAGCAAGAGTGAGCAACTACTTTGCTCAGCAAGTTTAAAAGCAAGAATGAAGATATATCATGAATGAATAAGAATAATAACTGCATAGATCAACAATTTATGAATATTGATGAATTAGCTGAAATGACATAATCAAAGTCCAAATGAAACAATGAATAATGATTATTTACTGCTGAGTGGTCCAACCGACCATAAACTTTTGGCCAAAGAGTCAATCATTCAACTAACTCTTTTAAAACCTGGCCCCGTCAGTTGTACTCGAGGGGATCAGCCTCTTGTATACCATGTATATGCATAACATTTAACTCTGACTGCATCGAATAACCGACACATTATAATCCCCTAATAAGGGTTGCTCTCTCAGTCCAAGAATCCGTACCAACTACTGGTTTGGGTAGCTTTTAAAATAATAACTTGTACATGTCTAGCCGAAACAAATGGCGTAGACTATTTCCTTAGACAGTTCATGAATGAAGAACTTAAACATTTCACAATCTAACAACAGATAATGAATTCAAATGCATAAACTGCGAATATCAATACTTATCTTTGAGGTGGAATAATTGACAATAATTAATCCACTACTATGATTTAAAGGTAATAACTCCGTTTGAGTTATGAAACTTGCGACAATATACAACCTGTGTAAACGATAGGAAACCTGCTCAATGTAATTTGAGTAAGGTTAGGGAAACTTGCATAACATACACCTGTTTGCACGAAATAAAAAGAATAGTGCATAAGGTTTAGAAACTTGCCCAACACAAGGGTTAGACAAGGGATAGGGAAACTTGCATAACATACACCTGTTTGCACGAAATAAAAAGAATAGTGCATAAGGTTTAGAAACTTGCCCAACACAAGGGTTAGACAAGGGATATGGAAACTTGCCTGAAGCGTTGCTACAATAATACAACACACGCTCCTTAATATCCTACACAATTAAGTACATATTTACATAACAATTAGTCACATTCCAAATAATGGTTCAAAACGGACGCTGCATCACTAAAACACACTAATTGCCACTACGACTACCCAGTCGGGGGTCTCGCTCGCCGGTGAGCTGGCGGGGGTCGGGGGGCAGCGCCCCCTGGAAACCAAGCCTAAATTGCAATTAGATTATTCAATTTCTGCCTTAAGACAATAACAATCTGGTTGACATTTGGGAAATAATTAAGCATTTAAGGCTTAACAAAATATGCTTAGTTAACCTGTCTAATCATTTAATACAAGGAAAGATATAAGTGTTGGACCCATTAGAAAAGGATTCATTAGGTCTGACCCGACCCGATCCGGTCTGACGGACCTGACCCAGGCCGGACACGGCACTGGCGCTGCAGCGCCAAGCTTTAGCACTGGGCCTCACGCTGCAGCGTGAGCCCCGTGTTTTCTCCATGACCGGCTTCGCGCTGCGGCGTGAGCTCCGGTCTATTCCCATCTTTGCCCCTCACTGCAGCGTGAGCTACAGGGCTTATGAGTGGCGCTGCGGCACGACTCTCCAGTAGCCGGATTCTGGGTTTCTACCCAGTTCGCGACTCCGGCCTCCGGCCATTCCAACCTCCATAACTCCTCCAATACTCAAGCAAATTGGTCCATTTCAGACTCTATATACTCTTAACTCATAGGGCTACAACATATCAAAAATGAAGAGCTACCCATTAACATTAACATGGTCAAATCCTAAGCCAAAGTGTAAAGTTCATACTCTGTTCTTTGAGTTCTTGACATGTTTTACAAAAATCATTACTACGAACTCGTTTTAACACCTTTTTGGTCCATTCCAACTGGGTTAGCTTCGTAACCCAGGGAACTACAATACCATAATAACAAACAAAATTAACAAACACGAAATCATAGCTTTACAGTCCTCTAAAAAGTCCGAATATTCAAGTTTATGTCCAAAGTCCATTGTTCTTGCTCCATTAAGCCAAGGTAAGGATTTCTTGCGTTTTTGTTCCACTTTAAAGGTATTAATAGCTTACATAATCTCTTAACAACATTTACAAACAATCACAACAAACAAAAACACCAAGAATCGCCATAAATTCGACCCACAAGCTTAAGAGCTCAAAACTAAGAAAAACTTGAAAATCTTAAGAAGAAATCGAATGGAAAGGATTTGGTTAGTGTTTACCGCTGTAAATCCTTCCTAGAGGTTAAGAGGCTTGGCTAGGCTTGATTTTGAAGGTCCTTCTTGCTTGGTTCCTCCACCCGTGCCTTCTTCTTCTTCCTCCTTTCTTTTCCGGCGAGTTCTTCTCTTTTTCCGGCGAACTCCGGCGAACTCCTTCTCTTCCTTCTTCCGGCGAGTTCTCTCTCTCTCTCTCTCTTTTTGCAGAATCTGAAATGGGTTTGAAGGAGGAGCTGATGGATTGCAAGAGAGAAATGAAGTGGTTGAATTATTTGGGAGAAGTGGAGGAAATTAAAGAGAAGTGGGAGAAATGGGTGTAAGGCTCAAGGTGGCCAAATTTTTCAAAGGCTTGTCGGCAATGCTCTCCGCAAGCTCTCATTTGATTGGTTGAAAGTGGTTTGGTGGTTCCCACTTGAAGCAATAAGCCAAATTAAATACCCAAAAATTCTAAAAATATATCCGAAAACTCTCACTTTTGTACCAAAACTGGTAAATAACTCTACCCAAAATTAAAATGGGTATTACCATAAATATTGGGATGGGTAAAAATAATTATTATGGGATTTGTTCAAATATTCAGAACACCCATTTAATGCATTTCGGATACGGATAAAATCACGTATCAGCTCAAATAAAGTTTCCGACACTTAGAAAAATTATTCGTACGCATACACGTATTTATGAAATTTATTAACATCAAAAAAGACACAAAAATATTTGGCATAAATAGCGCCTCGGGAAACGTGCCCCGTGAATAGTGATTTAGCGACGCTACGCAAAATTAATTATTCACTTAAACAAAATTATAACACGTAAAATTTCATGCATTCACATAATCCAGGTTGTCACACAACCTTTAAACATGCAACACAAAATAATATCAATAAAATATAATATATTCATTAATATTCAAAAATTCGAACTACAAGGAAATTTCAGAATTCCCGGTCGTTACAGGTATGACTAATTATATGTCTTGAATGTATAACTGATATTTGGTATGCGTGGTTGTACGCTATGTAAGATTCGTGAAGCACAGGTAGCGGTAGTTGTAATCAACTCCCAAGGCAAGTCTTCCAGTTCCTATTTGTTATATGAACATTATGTTTGACTTATTGAAATCTATACTGTAAAGAGCGTGTTGAATTGCCTATGTTTTAACATGAATTGCGAAAGTCAATATATGACTATGCTGATTGAGTAAGGAACTCAATCTTATTATATGATATGTGAGATGCGGCATGTAAGGTATTGTAATATCCCAGATATTTCGAAAATTTAAAATAAGAATTTAATAAATAAAATTCTTATTAAGGGATGAAGTAGATTTGGACATATATGTATATATGTGTTTCATATAATGTGAAGTATGTGATTTTGTGTAATAGATTAAATGTGTATATATAGATGTGAAATATATACATATATTGGGTAAAATTAATTAATTAATATTAATTGATTGAGATTAAATTGAAATTATATTATGAAATAATATAATTTGAATATTGAGCCTTAGACGATGATAGAATTATTATGAACTAAATTTTCATATATGAGTTAATTAATTCACTTAGTTAAAATTAGTGAATTAATGTATGTACTTTGTTCTAATAAAATGAAGTTTATATGGATAATATTTTGTGTAAGTGTGATGAGTAAATAAATATATGTGATATATATTTATTTGCTAGTATGTGTGTTATGTATTTGCAAGTAAGAAATTAATCTAGGTTGCAAGCCCAATCTATAAAATAGTTGTGGAGAATTTAGTTGGCCCAAATTTTGGTCTAACTTTATATGAGAAAAGTCCAAAGAATTATAGTGTTAAGCCCAAATTTTAAAGAATTAAGATGACTCAAGTTATTTAATTAAAAACTTGTGACAAGTCCAATGAAGAAGCCCAATGAGAATTTAATTTAGTAGCCCAAAATAATGGGACATGTGTTAGTAACTATAGTTAGGAACTAACCATGTTTGAGTTAAATGTAGAAAATTATGAGAAATGATTATATTATCCAAGAGAAAGTGATTAATGACTCATGTGTCCTAAGAAGGAAATTGCTAGGAAGTTTCCTAGTAATTGAAGAATGACTATTTTGTCCCAAAAGAAAAGTATTAATGACCATGGTATCCTTGAAGGAAATTTCTAGGAAATTTCCTAATAATGAAGGAAAGACTATTTTGTCCTTAGAGAAAATTATTAAAAACCACTATGTCCTAAGAGGAAATTGCTAGGAAGTTTCCTAGTAATTGGAGAATGACTATTTTATCCCAAAAGAAAAGTATTAATGACCATGGTATCTTTGAAGAAAATTTCTAGGAAATTTCCTAATAATGAAGGAAAGACTATTTTGTCCTTAGAGAAAATTATTAAAGACCATTATGTCCTAAGAGGAAATTGCTAGGAAGTTTCCTAGTAATGGGGGAATGACAATTTTATCCTTGAATAAAATTGCTTATGACCATTGTGTCCTAGGAGGAAATTTCTAGAAAATTTCCTTGAGATGTTTTAAAGACCATTATGCCCTTCCCTAGTAATGGTTGATGACCATTTTACCCTTGATGTCTCTTATGTAATTGAGCCTAATAAGGCAAAAAATTTCAGCACTTCTCTATTGTCATACTCCTTCCCGAATCAAAATTTTCAGCAAAGTAAGAGAGAGAGAGAGAGAGAGAGAAGGGAGAGAAGAAGAGAGGAAGAAAGAAGAAATGAAGAAAATAAAAAGGTAATTCTTAAATCTTAAGTAAACTTTTGATGTAGATGTTAACTTTTATGGAATTTTTATAAGGAGGATATGTTTAAGTTGATATGTGATGGTTTAGCCATGGATTAGCAAGAATCTAACAAAAGAATTCAAGGAAAGAAAAGAAATGAAAGAAGAACAAAAACAGTTTTTAAGCTCAAAAGTCCTAAATTTCAGTCCACTTTGGACTTTTATCATTTGAAATATATAATTTCTTTTTGTGATCCGTCAAAGAGTAGTGTTAGATCTATGAGTTATCTGATGAACCCAAGTAGAATTAATAAAAAATATTAAACGGATCAACCGTGGTGTAATTTTTGGCAAAACACTTCCTGCCAACAAAAATCTAGAAAAATAAATGAGTCTCCTGGCCAGTTTCTTTCGTGGGCTGTTTCTGTCACTTTTGTTACTCTACAAATTCTGGTCTTTTATGGTATGTTAGTATATCAAGTTAACTAGATGCTGTCCAAAGATGAGAATTTTTCGATGTCCTGAGAGGGAGTTATGGCTTTTATAAGAAAATGCAATTTTAAAAGTAAACTGTTTTAACGCAGCGAATACAACCCAGAAAATTATGAAAAGTTAACTGGGATCAGTATATAGTAACATGAGTCTACCATATAAATTTCATAATTTTTGAACAAACGGATAATTTATGATAAATGTAGCCATTTTGGACTGTTTTAGCCTATTTAAAAATAGGAAACAAAATTAAAAAATTGTAGAAAAATTATTTTGTAACTAAAATACCATATACTGATATTCTCCAGAAGATATAAAAATAATAAGTTGTTTTGGTATTTTTTTCATATCTTTAATCAAGTTAAGAACAAATGAGTAAATTAAGTTATGTTAAGTTAAAAAATGTATTAATGTGATTTTATTGCTTAATGACATTTAATATGATATATTAAGATTTTATATGGGTAATTTGGTCATTTTTAATTAAATATTATGTGTATGACCAAATATGTATGTTAACTAAATTAAATAGTAAGGATAAACAATTAAATTAAATTGTTCATGAGTCTAATAAATGATTAAAATATTATTAAATAATTAATAATATTAGATTAAATTATTATTAGATGATTAAAATATTATTAAATGATTAATAATATTTGTAATGATTAAGACATTAATAATTGATATTAAGTGATCAAAATATTATTAAAGGGTTAATAATATTTGAAAGTGAATTAAAATATTATTGAATGATTAATAATATTAGAAAGTATATAAAATATTATTAAATGATTAATAATATTAAGAAGTAATTTTGAATATTATTAAATGATTAATAATATTAAAGTGTGATTAGAATATTATTAAATGATTAATAATATTTCTAAGTGCCTAAGATATTATTAAAATATTATTAAATGATTAATAATATTAGACGAGAGTTTTAAGATGTTGATTAAGTGATTGAAATATTATCAAAGGACGATAATAATATTGATGGTTTAAGGTGTTATCTAACATTTGATTATGTGGCTAAATGTTAGATGATTTATTTATAGAAGTAGCACTATTATGTGGTATGATATGATATGCTGATTGAAAGATCAATCTTATTATAAATAATAGGTCTTTCATAAGAGATTAAATTAGATTGTGTAGCAGTAATCGACGGACGAGGCAAGTTCTTAATCCTAAACTTCTTACGTTATTGCAAGTTTCCTAACTCAAACTTGAGTTAATATTTTCAAGCATGCTAGTGGTTTAATTATTGGCAATTATTCCACATCAATGAAAGTTATTGTTTAATCACACTTAGTGCAAGTTGCATATGTTTACCTGGTATGAAAGACTGATCACCTTGATTACCAAATTTGTTCATGGTCATTGTTGGCCACTCAGCGTTATTGATTCAGTTATTCATTTATTGAAATTTGATTATCGTTCTTTCACAATTATTATATATTGTTGAAAATTCGAAAGCCTATTCTTTTTCAATCATGATATATCTTTCTTGTATTTAAACTTGCTGAGCAAAATAGTTGCTCACTCTTGCTATATCATGATAATATTTCAGTTAAGCCCAAGTGCTTCAGGAAGGACAAAGCCAAGAGGAAACGTTCTACAAAAACTTAATATGTGTTAACTATTATGATATCTTATGAAAATGATTATGTAAATCTTTTGAGTTATTAAGGTATGAATTAAGTTAAATGTTGTAGACCTTGGGAAATTTTGTAGAATACTCTGAAATAAACAATGTATGTTTATATTTTTCGCATTAGTTATAGAACATATATACGAAGATGATGTATCGTGACGCACCAAGTTCGAGGTTCAAGGGACACAGATTTGGGGGCGTGACAGGTTGGTATCAGAGCTGATAGGTTATAAACCTTAGGTAGGAGTACCTTAGGCTATAACTAAGTGAGACTTGTAAATAACCCAAAAATTTATGAGACTTGTAAATAAGATCTCGAATAATTAAATAAAGATTTAAAGAATAAAACCTAGATTTGAAAATAGAGGAGTATAATAAATAGCGATGATTATGCCTTAATTTCGAGGACAAAATTCTTAGAAGAATGGGTGAATGTAATATTCCAGATATTCCAAAAATTTAAAATAAGAATTTAATAAATAAAATTCTTATTATGAGACGTATCAGATTTGAATGTAAAAAAATATATATGTGTTATATATATTTATGTGATTTATGTGATGAACTTAATGTGTATATATAAATATTAAATATATACATATATTTGGAATGAAAGAGTTAATAGTTAGTTAATGTAACGATCGTGAATCACGGGTAGCTTTGTAATTCGAGCTGGTGAATATTATTGAATAAATTAACTCATATATGAAAATTTAGTTCATAATAATTCTATCATCGTCTAAGGCTCAATATTCAAATTATATTATTTCATAATATAATTTCAATTTAATCTCAATCAATTAATATTAATTAATTAATTAATTTTACCCAATATATGTATATATTTCATATCTATATATACACATTTAATCTATTATACAAAATCACATACTTCACATTATATGAAACACATATATACATATATGTCCAAATCTACTTCATCCCTTAATAAGAATTTTATTTATTAAATTCTTATTTTAAAATTTTAAAATATCTGGGATATTACATTCACCTCTTCTTCTAAGAATTTTGTCCTTGAAATTAAGGCATAGTCATCTATATGCATTCTACTCCTCTATTTTTAAATCTAGGTTATATTCTTTAACCTTTATTTAATTATTCGAGATCTTATTTATAAGTCTCATAAATTTTTGGGTTATCACAGGTATGCAATAATTAAAATGTTTATGATTGTATAAACTGAGCATATTGTTTATGTGCTATATGATGCATGAAAACTGTTAGATTTTGCTCAGCTGTCGAGCTCATTCTTGCAAATAACCACTTTTGCAGGTTAAAGATACAAGGTAACGTTATATGCTACTTGAATGACATGAATCAGATGTAATGTATGAAGATTAAATGTTGTGGCTTAAATTAATATTTTTGAACCATGATTAAGGCTCTGGATGATGTATTTGATGATGTATTAAATGTAACAGATGTTGAGTTATAAAATTCGTATTGACTTGTAACATAATTTTATTCGAGGTATAAAAGGTTATTAAATCTAGAAGTAGTTTTATTTTATTATAACTCTGATGAAGCGAATCATAAAGTAAATATGATTCTAGAATATGTAAGTGGTTTAAGGTTATGATTTAGGGAAAACAAAGAAAGAAAACTTAAAAGTTTAAAATTATTCCGCATTTTATTAAGTTTAACACTGAATGATGTTGTAAAGTCAGAATGAAGATGTAATGATAACGGCCGATGTTGAGAGTTAGTTTGTTCAGAATTTGGGGTCGTTACAGTTGGTATCAGAGTTGATAGGTTAGAAACCTTAGGTAGGAGTACCTTAGGCTTTAACCGTAGAAAAGACGATAGGGATGATGAGGAATGAACTCGAATAGAGTAAGCGATATAATACGAGAATAAGAAGTTAAGTATAATTATGGTGCAATCGTATTCTTTAATAGTTGATATATGGTATCTGGGCTAAACAATTCCTTCAGAGAGCGGAGGTTGATACGAACTAGCAACCGATCTAACTCGCTGTGAAAGATAGTGTAGACGAGACGAAAACTAGTTTGTTAGTTGTTTATGGGAAACTATTTGATGAGTGTAAATCCTAAGTCATTTTGGTTGGATTTATGTGTTTTTATCTTATTGTTATGTAATGTAGTTTTGTATTGGTTTTATATGTTTTTGTATGCTTTTATGTGTTTTTCATGTTGTTTTGTAGGAATTGAAATAAAAGCTCCTTGGAATCAATACCCATAACTTGCTTTTCGGTATTGTAGCTGCTTGTTTCCTAATTTCACCCATGATCCAATCTGAATCTCTTAAAACTCAAAGAACGAAAGTTGTAGATATTTGTCTTAGCTTTCCAGAACATCTTGAATAATCCAATTTGAAGTTCGTATGAGAGAGTTATGGCCATTTTACCATCGAATTTGGCATGAATTTTACACAGCAGTTGCTTCGGGCTCAATTTGAGCCTTTCTCTGGATATTTTCTCGTCAAGCTCCAGTTATAAACGTTGTAGAGCTATGTCTTAGCTTTCCATATCCTATATACATGCCTAAATCCAAGTTCAGACGAAGAAGTTATGACCATTCTACCATCAGGCAGCTAGCGCGCGCGGCGTGGGCGTGCTGTGGATGCGTGGCATGGCCAGGGGGCTGGGCGCGGCGGGCAGCGTGCGGGAGCGCCCGGGCGTGTTGAGTGCGATCTTTTGAGCTCCTAGTGCGATTCCAGCTCACTTTTTGACTCAAAATCTGATGTTTGGCTAGGGTTTTTCATGGAGGCACTATATAATATCTCATTGGGGCTTCATATTTCATAACTAGGGATTGGGAGGCTACACTAAAACATCAAAATTGAGAGGAAAAGTGCTGCAATACAAGGAAAAACTCAGCACAAGCCAAAGAACCAAGAAGGAAAGGATTGTCAAGGCATATCTAAACCTTGGGAGGCTGCACATACATCATCAAGAAATGCTTAAGGGCTACAATTCAAGGAAATTGCCAGCACAAGCAAAGGAGCAAAAAGAGAAAAGAATGCCAAAGGAAGAGGAAAAGCTAGAGATTGTCATCAACCAAGCAAGCAACATATGAATATCTTCTAATTGGGTTTATCATCTCTTGCTTTACTTTGAATTTGTAATTCTAATTTATGATGAACACCATGTGTTTGATGTTTTGCTTAGCTACCATGAACTAGACCTTAATTTCTAAGATTTCAATGGAACCCAACACATAGTTTGAATTGATTTCTCTCTCTTTGTTATTAATTACTCATTTGTGAATTGTATGTCATAATTTATTCTTCATATATTAATTGCCTAGCTAGTAATTACCGTGGGAACCTATATGAACTTGACGAACAGATTATAGTGTTTAGACCTTGTTATGATATTATGTGAGAGTTAAAGATTGTTGTGGGTAATTAATTGAGATTTAGTGACGTGTGTCTTGTTGATTATCCTCAATAATAGGTAACTTGATAGTATTTAGGATAGACCTATACCTAGATACCGTGTGCAACCAGTGGAGAATCTATTCTTAATGACTTCCTATGTGAAAGTTGGTAATTGAAAGGACGTTTAATGAGATTTAGTGACACGTGTCTTGTTATTGTTCTTGAAATTGGTCTCTTGATAGTGTGTAGGATAGACATATACCTACATGCCGCATTAGGAAGATTCGAATTTGACCATCGACAGAGGCTTATAAGTAGCTTTGATTTCTCGGTTGACATTTCCATGTTGTTAATTAGTTCAAATGAGAGAGTTAGGATATTCAAATGAAGTGTTGGGGGAAATTGCAATCTTAGACTTGTTAATATTAGAGTTTCATTATTTTAACGCTTTCCATATCCCTTATTATTACAAAATAACAACAAATTCAAATCATCAATTGTCTAAATAAAATCGAGACGATATATAGTTGGTACTTGGGATACACTAGAACAATTTCCTGTGGGTTCGACAACTCTCTTATCATTATATTACTTGTTGACCGCGTATACTTGCGCGTATTTTTCGGTTGCGAAATCGACCAACACCACTCAGGTGCTGTACTGAACACTATTGGAGACTCGATGTGTACCGAGTATAGAATTATGGATGCGTATAATTAAGAAGTGATTCTTTTCATATAGGTAGATGCATGAGATGAGTTAAGTCCTAGAAACGTTACAGGAAGAAGATGTGAATGACGCGAAGTGAACTTGAATAAAATATTGAATAATATGAATAAAGTTAGAGATTCTTAAAGGAAGAATTGATATATAAACAAGAAGATTCAAAGAAGAATCTTGAGGAGAACCAGGAGTTACCTAACTCTAATAATCAAGATGACGAATAATAACGAATAGATGATGTCTATAAGATGAGACTGACATAAATGATAAGGATAAGCTCCAATAGAGTTTAGAGAATTTATCTAAGATAAGATTATGATAAAATGATTAGGTTCAAAGAAGAACCTAAAGTGCTAAAAGATCAGGGAACACATGAGTTGAGTAATCATACAACAACATGACTAAAGAATCGTAAGAAGAGTTGATGATAGAATACGGTCACGATGTGATCTGTTTAAGTTGTAAAATGATAGATGATTTGTAATGATTGAATAGTTATAGCATAATGCTATAAAAAGATTGTATTATGAAATAGTATGAATGATGAAATACGAAAATTTCGTAATGAGCAAAGAGTAGGATAAGAGCAAGATAGAAATAGATAGAATTTCAACTGAGGACTCGTGTGATGGCTTAGTTATACAAACCTTTGTATGGACCAGGGTTTTGTGTTTACACTTAGTTTATTACATTGATAATCGTTGAAATTTTGATTGACGCGCTATTGATATACATATGGTGAGAAGTTGATTCTTTTCTCATATTTATATCTGATAGTTAAATAATATTAAGATTAGGTGCGAGTTCTTTAAACTCATACGTATGGTAAGTTCGTGACTTATAATCGTATGGTGGAACCCCTCAGCGAATGGATGATTTTTGTCTGACTATGATAAGTTCATAAACCCATATGATTGTGGGAAGTTCCTGAACTTCCAAAGTGTGGTAAGTTTGATGAACTATATTGGGTATAGAAAAGTTATGGTATAGAGAGCATTGATAGTATAGAAGATTGATAGAATGATTAAAAAATGAATCATTGGAGTAAGATTGAAGTTGATGGAGAGAAATGGATATTTCAAATCTTCTAGCTATGCTAGATTTTTGAAATTTATTGACATCGTGTTGATATTTGCAATTTTGTGTTCTCGAAAATATATTGAGTCAAAGTTTGAACCAATAAGTTTTAAAAATGTGCTATTTTTCTTATGTCTATGCTAATTGATTCAGCTAGACAAAAATGATTTAAAATATCAAAATGTATTTTTAAATAGTCATTTATGCATCATGTAACCTGGTGTAGAATGACAGATGATAGAGTCATCAATGCAGATTAACCCAGTATTGGATGTAATCTAAGGATCGTCATCCCACTATGGTATGATGTAGTATGATGAAGTCATTAATGATAGAATTTTCAACGTACTGTTTAAACGGTACGGTATTATGACGTCATAAAAACGATTTTTGGCTTTCTTAGTTTATAAAAAAAAATTAAATTATGCCAGTTGAATTGGCTAACTATTTTGATTGATGTCTGAATTATTAATGTAAGTCTAAGCTATTTGTTTCGGCTAGACACCTTTGATGGGAGATGAATCCAAATTTTCTTAGTACGGACTATGATGATAAGATTGAGGATGAACAACCCTGATTGCGGGGTAACCGATATCGGGCATATAGTCCCAATTAAAAATGTAAATGTTGTGCACGACATAGGGTACGATAGGTTGATCACCTAAAGTACTTGCGAAAAATGTTTTTCAGTCTTTGTGATTGACAAATATTCTGATGGTTTTCGATGAAACATTGTTCAAGGTTTTTATGACCCCTCGGCATGATGGTAACATTTTTCTTTCCTCGTTATTCATACTGCTTCACAATTATTGGATAAATGTGAAGACTCAAAAGAAGCGATGTTTAAAGGTGAAGATTGATGAGATATTCTCAAAGGAGGAAAGTGATGAGTAGCTGTTATAGTAAAGATGGTTAGGTTAACTTGAGAACCTAGTTTTGATGGGTAGAATGAATAGAGATGACTATGCCTTAATTTCGAAGACGAAATTCTTAAAAGGAAGGGTGAATGTGACACCTCAAATATTTTTACGGCTAAAAATATAGTTTTAAATGATTTATGTGATAATATTGTATGGTTATCCTTAAATAAGGATAACTAATTATGTAAGAATATGGTATGGTATGTGTTAAATGCGATTAATGGTTATTTTGTAATAAACCTATACTAAGTTAATGCGTTAAATTATTCAACGATTATTGTGAAAGAGATTTAGTGAAAACGAGTAAGGGAGGTTTCGTTGATTCCGGGGATGGAATCCTTATAAGGAGGGAAGGATGTGACAACTCGGATTCTTAGGAATTATTAAATAAGAATTTAGCAAATAAAATTCTTATTATGAGACGTTTTGAGTTTGAGTATGTGTATATATATGTTTCAAATTGTGAAATATGTGGTTCGGTGTGAAGGAAATTATATATTCATGTAATTAGGAAAACCATTAATTTAACCATTGAAAAGATTAAATGAAATTGTCATGAAAAGGAAATTAGTCGAATAATATTAGTTAATTTAATTAAGTTAAAATTATATTGGGAAATAATATAATTTGATTGTTATGTCTTGTGGGCAATGGAAATTATTGTGAATTAAATTTCATAATAATGTGAGTGATTCACTTAATTAAAATAGTGAATTGATGTGAATATATTTGTGTGTGAAGTGTTAGTGCGTATTTTAGTACGCTAATGTGATGAGAATATTATAATTTAATTAAATAATTAAATTAGAGGATGAATGATTTATTAAATAAAATAATTTATTTAATAAAATTATAATTTGGCTAAATAGAGACTATAATTTTATTAGTAAGGTTTAATTGAGTTTATTAATAAAATAAATTTGGTTACATTAATTGAGGTGTGACATATTTACCATATTATAAGACGTATATTAAAATAATTTTAAAAAGATGTTAAAAAGAGTGTTAGTCAAACATGGCCTTGTGACCCTTGATATTTGTAATTGCTGAGACTCTTGGTTTGTATAACTGCTAGCCAGTTATTATATATGTGATATTGTCAGTTAGATCTTAGAAGGCTGAGAAGAAGAGAGGAAGAGAGAAATTGAGAAACAAAGAGAAGAAATTCTCTATGAAATTAGAGAGGAACTTTGGAAATCAAGGAGGAACAAGTCTCTTCTTCATCATCTATCTAAGCTTAGGAAGATCAAAGAGGTAAGAAATCAACCCTAAAGCTTTAAACTTTCAATTTTTGAGTTTTCTATTTTTTTATGCCATGGTGGTATGAATTGGAGAAGAATTTAATTATGTGAGTTCACTTGGTTAATAAACTGAAGTCGTTCATCATGTTACCATAATGTTTGTTAATTTGTCAAAAGACGGAAAAATATGAGAATTAATAAAATTTTGTGATTTATGAGTATGAAATTGTGATCATTCTAACTTGGTAAACCTCTGAATAGGTTATAGTACATGATATAATAGTAAGACTATAGAAATATAGGGTGGGATTTTGAGTTCTGCAGTTGAAATCTCAGAACAGAGTCTATCCCGAAGTGGCGCGGCCGCGCCACTTTCAAGTATAAAACCAGCGCGGCCGCGCTGGTCTGTAGAAGTCCCAAGATGTTTTCTTTGTGTACTGAACCTTTAAGCATACATGGTTGAGTCTTCTAGGCTCTAATATGTGTCTCATATGATGATCAAGATAGCTAAGCATGTAATCAACTATCTTAGCAAGTTTTAGCATAAGTTTTCAAATGAAAACTATACGATTTTGTAAATAAAGCTTAATGAGCCTAACTTTGTTCAAATCACTTAATAGTACTGTGCAAATATGAAGTGTTTAGTTGTTGAAAGAGCCTAGTATGCTAAGTATTGAACAGAGTTGAACAACTCAGTTCTGGGCTAAAAAGGGAGTAGCGCGGCCACGCCACTCCCAAGCTTAAATGCAGCGCAGCCGCGTCGTGCTGCAGAGTTGCCAAGAAGTTTTATTTAAACCAAGCTTTGGGGCATGTTTGTTTAAGTCCTATAAGCAAGAATACATGTCAAGTATGGTGTCTAGTATGTCCAACTATAGAATGACTATGTCAAGCGAAGAGTGAATAAGAAATTTCTAAATAAAAATAAAGAATTTTTGAAAATAAAAGCAAAGCTAGAATGTAAATGCAATTACATGACTTATGTGAGACTAAGTATAGAATGTATCGATGATCAGGTTTGATATGCCAAACGAAGCAAGATTACAAGTTTCAAATATAAACGGATAAGGCAAGCTTAGGAAGAATGTAGATTGTAGTTACCTTAATGGTATGACTAATTATATGTCTTGAATGTATAACTAATATTTGGTATGTGTGGTCGTACGCTATGTAGGATTCGTGAAGCGCAAGTAGCGGTAGTTGTAATCAACTCCCAAGGCAAGTCTTTCAGTTCCTATTTGTTATATGAACTTGATGTTTGACTTATTGAAATCTATACTGTAAAGAGCGTGTTGAATTGCCTATGTTTTAACATGAATTGCGAAAGTCAATATATGACTATGCTGATTGAGTAAGGAACTTAATCTTATTATATGATATGTGAGATGCGGCATGTAAGGTATGTTATAATTAAAATATTTATGATTGTATAAACTGAGCATGTTGTTTATGTGCTATATGATGCATGAAAACTGTTAGATTTTGCTGAGCTGTCGAGCTCATTCTTGCAAATAACTACTTTTGCAGGTTAAAGATACAAGGTAACGTTATGTGCTACTTGAATGGCATGAATCAGATGTAATGCATGAAGATTAAATGTTGTGGCTTAAATTAATATTTTTGAACCATGATTAAAGTTCTGGATGATGTATTTGATGATGTATTAAATGTAACAGATGTTGAGTTGTAAAATTCGTATTGACTTGTAACATAATTTTATTCGAGGTATAAAAGGTTATTGAATCTAGAAGTAGTTTTATTTTATTATAACTCTGATGAAGCGAATCATAAAGTAAATATGATTCTAAAATATGTAAGTGATTTAAGGTTATGATTCAGGGAAAACAAAGAAAGAAAACTGAAAAGTTTAAAATTATTCCGCATTTTATTAAGTTTAACACTTAATGATGTTGTAAAGTCAGAATGAAGATGTCATGATAACGGCCGATGTTGAGAGTTGGTTTGTTCATAATTTGGGGTCGTTACATCCAAAATATTAAATAATAAATATTAAGTTATTTAATTTATTCTATCACCATAGATTAAATTAAATATACTTAACTTATTATTACGATTGTGCCATTTACTTTTTAAATAAATATTTTTCTTTTGTGGTGTGATCCTTTAGGTTCTCCATATTAAACCGGTTGTGAATAAATCAAGTAGAACAATTCTAATATTATTTATTAATAAATAAATTAAATTATTTAATTTATTTAAATAAATAATATTTATTCTAAAATAAGCGTAAGCTCCCTTAGCGATCAACGACTTTCTAGATAATATAGATTTCAACATTAATCACAAAAGAACCTTTCAGTGAATAGTTACCATACAATTCAATCCTTCTACCATAATCGAATCAAATATAAGGCATGAAATTACTGTCAAGTCTTATTTTATTTGATTATATGTATTTTCGATTCTCAAATGCACAACTCTAAATAATGCAAATTAGAAACACATTTCTAATTTCATTCTGCTTTGGCCAAAAACTTCGGAGTTGTCATTTATCGAATCACATAGGACATTCTCTCCTTTTACTAGAAGTGGTAGATTCTTTGTTGACCATTCACCTATCTCCATGTACAACTTATTATACCCAATCATAACCTAAAGGTCTTAATAAATAAAATAACCTATAGTTATTTTATTTATTAATATGAATTAGTCTTTTTATTGAGATTACAATGGAACTCGATGTCTAGCTTTTATTAATTTATTCTCTTGTTGATTAAGGTTGATCATATATGAATTGTTCGTCATATTTTGTGCTTCATGAATGATTGTCTATCTAGCAATCATATTTGGTAACCTATATGAAATTGGAAGATGGAGTATGGGTTTAGACCTAAATATGATGACATGCGAGAGTTTATTCTATTTAGGGTAATGAACGAGATTTTTATATAGGATAGGAATATACCTGTAATGTCCAGAAATTTTTGAACATTGTACCAAATTTATGTTAATAAATAAAATTTATTTATAATTTATGAATTTAATTTGGATCCATTATTATTTGATTAAATAATTATATGGTCCAATAATTGTCTTGCATTAGAAAGGGCTCCTTAATAGTTTGATTTAAATTAAGTGGGCTAACCCTGTGATATTAATTTCAAGAGAATTTGGAAGAAGAATAATAAATAAATTCATTTTACTATTATAGGATTAAATAATTCAAACGAGGAATTTTTGGTAACATAAATATTTAAATAGTTAAATTGAACTAATTATTTAATTGAAATAATAGGGGCATAAAATTATAAATTATTTGGGCCATCTTCTATTCATCCGACCCAACCCTATTGGGTTGAGCCCAATCCCTCCCCAGCCGAACCAAGCCCATTCTTCATTCTTACCGGTCGGGTCATATCAAGGACAATTGGGTTGATCCAAATGAATTGGGGAAAAACAAAAAACTCAATCGGTGGGACTCATTTGGGAGAGAACCGAAACTAAGAAGAACAAACCCCTCAACTCAGTTAATCCGTAGAAATCTCTAGCCTCTCAAAATCAATAGCCGAACCTAGCAACCCCCCAAACCTTCAATCAATCCATCAACCAATAAGGGACAGGAAGAAGAAGGCGTCGGCGACACCTTGGGTCTACCAACGGGGAAAAGAGTGAAGCCATGAGTGACCGAGCAACAAGCGGCTAGGACCAACGGTCCCAGAATTCCGGCGACGCGACCGGCGAAAGTGCGCATGGTTCGAGGACTGCCGGCGTCGTCAGTGAACTGGATAGGTACCATCGGCAGCCACCCTTCTCCTACCATCGGTCAATGACCAGTCGTTTAGGGTAATACCCAAGCAATTTGGGGAAAAAATCTCTACTATAAATTGGACCCCCCAAATCCTGAAACTGCCAATTTTTCTTTTGTTCGAAAGTTCCCAATTAGAAATTAGGGTTTTGAAGTAGCAAGGAAGTATAGAGAGAGGGGGGATACAGAGGAAGGCCATTGTGAATGTCCGGTTTTGTTTCGTATTTTGGAAGAAGGAGGAGACAAGCGATTCGATCAGCCACAAGGTATAGCAACGAGGTCATTAAACCACTGTAATAGTTTTTCTATTTAGGTTTGTATAAATTTCTTTCTTATAAATTGGATTTGAGTTGCCAACAATGCTTGTATTGGTTATAATAATTTTAGTTGGTTAATTAGAGACCTGGTATGGTGGTAGTAATGGTATTGGGTTGAATTCTCTTTCTTTTCTCTGATTTCTTGGTTGAGTCGACCTGGGTTATGAGGGTATCTGGCCACCTATAGTAGTTGAAAGTAATTACACATAACAAATGGGATAACCAAGTGTGTTTTGAATCTGTCATATTATGCTGTTCTCGGTATTGGGATGATTATTCCTGCAACCATTTAACTGTCTTGGCTTTATTTTGGGAAACCTGTGTATGAAATTAATTGTTGGTTGAATCGATTTTGTTGCTGAATTGTTTGGGGAAAATCTGGGTGAGGAAGAACCTTAAGGTTCGGACAACCTGATTGTTGTAGAGGGCATGGGTCAGTGTCAAGTCTTCATGCCCATTAGGAGTTTGTTATAATGCCTAAACAAGGTTGTGATTCAATGTTCTTGTTAAATGTTCTGTGGACAGCTTGCTCATGTGAAACCCGACTTTTAAAATTGTTCATAGGACTGGGGAACCATTGTTGCCATAAATCTATTTGGGATTCCCAATAAGTGTTGAACAATGTTGTAGTTGGCTTGAAATAAATTGCAGGAGCTTAATATATCACTAGGGACTGTGATACCTCAACTATACTAATTGTGCTATCTTTGGCTCAAACTTTGGTTATTACATTGAAACTAATCCTGCACTTATAAATTAATTAGTTAATATACTAATAAATGCAAATAATAAAGTAATTAATTATTCTCAATAAATAAAATATTTAATTTTTATTCAATTATTAATATTAAATAATAATGAAATTTATTATTTAATAATAAATAATAAATATTTAATTATTATCTAATAATAATAATAATTAAATATGAGTAGAGTTAATAAAATAATTATTTATTATTTAATAATAAATAATAAATAAAGATAATAAATATTTGATTATTCAATAATAATAATTAAATATGAATAAAGTTAATAAAATAATTATTTATTATTTAATAATAAATAATAAATAAAGATAATAAATATTTAATTATTATTTAACAATAATAATAATTAAATATGAATAAAGTTAATAAAATAATTATTTATTATCTAATAATAAATAATAAATAAAGATAATAAATATTTAATTATTATTTAATATTTAATGATACTTAAGTAGTAATAAAGTTATTAAATAAGAAGGGAATTAACTACTTAATCATTAATGAGATAATGATTAAGTATAAGGGAGATTTATAAGTTAATTATTTAGCATTGACCCTTAATAAATAGTGATTATAAACACTTAATGATTAATTAAATATATTAAGTGTGTCAAGTATTAAATCAATGTTGAATAAGAGACAAGGTTAATGATTACTAAATTACCCCTAAGGTAATGGTAATTAAGAGTAAACTGAATAAATGATCAATGGTTTCTTAAACCAAAATAAATTTATTTTATAAAGTTTGCTAAACCATACCTAGCTACTATTAAAGGATATAAATTGAGTATTCAATGATAGTGACTGTGATTTATTATTATAGCTAAGGGTCATTAATAAATTTCCGTTTAACTAATGTTAAATGGTAATTATAGATGATGAATTCTTTATTTGCTAAGTAAATAGTATAATAAAGGGTGCCAAGATACAATCATGTTATAATAATTGATAAGCCGACTTTATCCAATGATAGGTCACTCGAGATCAATTAATTAAAGCTAGAATTTATCTGTAGCTGAGCAATCAGGCAAGTCCTCTATCCCGAACTTTGATTTCTGCAAGTTCCTAACCCTAAACTCCTTACATTGTTGCAAGTTCTTCTTACTCAATCTTTACATTGAGCAAGCTTTTAAACCTTATGCATTGTTCTATTCGTGCAAAAAGGTATATATTATTGCAAATTATTTCTTAAGCTTGAATTTTATTTCCAAGCATGCTTTAAGTGGTCTAATTACTTTCAAAGTTATTCCACATCTGTATATTATTGACATTCGTGCATTTTGAATTCGTATATTAAATTCAGAAATCTGCAAACCATTCATGGTTAAGTCTGAACCCTTGTTCGGTCAGACAATTATGTGAAATTTTATAAAAGCTATCCGAACCAATCAATGGTAAGGATTCTTAGACTGTATGAACACCCCTTTATTTATAGGGGAGTACCCCACGTACCGTATATAAGGTACAAATAGCAGAATTAAATGTTATGCATATACATAGGGTACGCGAGGCTGATCCCCTCAAGTACGTTATTCTGTAGCCAGTAACCAGAGGGTCAACCAGCTATTGACTCCTCTGGAAGTTATCGTTCAAAGTCTATTTGACTATCAATTGTTCTAAAAGCATTTATTGTTCTTGCTTCTGATTTATTCTATTGTTGAAATCCCTTTTTATATCCCTTCATCATGATATATCTTTGTTGTTGTACTTTAAACTTGTTGGGCAAACTCGTTGCTCATTCTTGCTATATCATGACTTTATTGCAGCGAAACCCGAGACTTCAGGGAAGAACAAAGGAAAAGAAAAGATGAAACAATAGATTCCTTGTAGCAGACTTTATAATCATGTGTAATTTAATTTCTGTTCATGTAATTTAAACCCTAATAGTTACTTAGGGTATGGGTTGATGTACTTGATTAAGGTTAATTGTATTCTGGGACTAGTAACACCTTAAATGAACAACCTATGTTTATTATATTCCGCACTTTTAGCTATCATATGTTGTTAAAGGTGAAGATTGTGTTGGATCGTGATGACCAGATCCGGGTATTTGGAGACCCGAATTTGGGGGCGTCACAGGTTGGTATCAGAGCCAGGTTATAAACTTTAGGATCGCGAAACCTAGGTTATAACCTTCATAGTAAACTCGTATTGAGTGTTAGGGGATAAATCGAGGAGATTTATCATATGTGGTTTTGATGAATTGGGGAATTCATCGAGTCGAGTAGTACCCAATGAAATATAACTTCATTTCTTCAATGAATATATTTTATTGTTGTACTAATGTTAGTTTTTGTGTGTTTGTAGGATGGCTGATATAGGAGGGACCAGTGGAGCCCGTGAGGAGGAGGAGGTATTTATAGACATCCCAGTAGTTGATGAGCAGCTGGTGGGGTATGCTCCTACTGCCCCAGGAGTACTGCTAGAGGAGTCCGAGCCGGAGGAGGATTACCAGAGGGAGTTACCGGAGCCCGTTGTGGGTAGAGTGATGAGGTCGGGCAGTCAAGACCCAGAGGAGGAGGACCCTGAGACCGAGGGGGAGGAGCCACCTGCTTATGTGGACGGCATGGGATCCACTGCTGACGATATTATCGAGGGACTGACCAGCAGGACCGAGGAGCTGGAGGGTCAGATTGCTCATCTGGAGGAGCAGAACCAGACCCATCAGTATATGGAGGACCAGTACAGAGACCTGGCCTACCAGCTCGACCATGACTTGGGAGTGGCCAAGGTACAGCTGCAGGGCTACGAGTCCTCGGCACAGCAGGTCGGACCACTGCTACATCAGCTAGTGGCCCGAAACGCTGAGTTGAGGGAGAGACTGGAGCAGAGGGATTTACAGATCGCCCACCTGAGGGCGAAACAGGAGGCTATGAGGTTCGAGATTGGGCTAGAGGTTGCTGAGAATGACCGAGTAAGGGATGCCTGGGTCAGAGCAGCAAGTAGAGTTGACCTATTGGAGGACCGGTTAGAGGCTGGGGCGGTGAGGATAGAGACCCTAGGCCATGCCCTAGATGCAGCCTACAGGAGACCCCGGGCTGAGATAGGGGAGTCCAGTCGCTCTGTTCGTCGCAGGGTCGGGGATGGAGCATTCTCTGGTCAGCAGGCTCGGATCCGTCGTGATGAGCAGTGATTTGATGGAGCAGTTGATTTTCTTTAGTACAGTCAGTCCCACTTTTGTTATATTAGGGACGTATGCATATTTGTATTGTGAAACATTTTATTTGCTTTCTTGTTGGGGTAGTAGTCAAACCCCAACTTTTGTTGCCTTAGAAATGGGCAGTATCATTCCCCACTTTTTGTTTTAGGGGATGTTTGGTAGGACACAGTGGCGCGTTTATAGCAGTATGCCACAGGTTTCGTCTTGTAACAAACGGTGGTATATGAATATAAATGCAGATGTTTCACTTAAATCAAATGTGTTGATACATATTTTACCTTTAATTGTTTATTTTAATAACATGTCATGTAAAATATAACACTATAGGTAAAAGTCAGCGGATTTTCCTTATCCAAACATGCCGCCAAGGGGACGACCACGTAACCGACAGGTCGAGGAGTCGGAAAGTGAGGTTGGAGACCAAACCAACCCCATGAGAATGTTCGCGGAGATGCTGGCCGAGGCTATGCAATCCAGACCACCACCTGAAAGAACCCAAGCCGCAGCCGAGCCAGCGCATCATCTGGCAAACTTTAAAGATTTCAAATTGGTCGGACCACCTGAGTTCAAGGGAACTCTTAACCCAATTGAAGCGCAGACCTGGATAGAAGAGATAGAAAAGGTCTTTGAAGTAGCACGGGTGGCAGAGGAACAGAAAACAAGTTTTGCCACTTTCATGCTAAAAGGAGAAGCCAACTACTGGTGGAAAGCCAACAGAGGCCGAGTGGAAGAAGGCACTGTCGCATGGGATCGCTTTAAGGAAATGTTCTTGGAAAATTACTTTCCAGAGAGCATGAAGCAGGAGATGGAGATCAAATTCCTAGAGCTAAAACAAGGAAACATGTCTGTGGCTGAGTACGCGGCTAAGTTTAATGAGTTGGCACGGTTTGCAGCTCACCAAGTCAGCACCGAGGAAAGGAAAGCTCGCAGGTTTGAGCAGGGGTTGAAACCATGGTTATACCGTTCGGTGGCGGTATTGAAAATCAGAACATTTGCAGAATTGATGGAGAGGGCAATCATTGCAGAAGGTGGCAGTGAGGCCCTGGCCAAATACAATCAAGAGAAGAAGAAGGGACATGAGGGCCCTAAGGCAGGAAGCAGTGGGGGCAGTAACCCCAACAAACGGAAATGGAATGAAAGTCAATCTTTCGGGAGCAATAAACCCGGAGGAAACCCGTCTGGAGGGGAGGCAAGGAAACCAGGCAGGTGCAGTAATTGTGGTAAGAACCACACGGGGGAGTGTATGAAGGGAAAGAGCGTTTGCTACAAATGCGGGCAACCGGGGCACATGGCTCCCCAATGTCAGAACAAACCAAAGGGGGGATGTTATTCATGTGGAGCACCTGACCACCAAATCAAGGACTGTCCGAAGAGGAAAGGTGACCTCGGGAGTGGCAACAGGAACAACAACGGCAATAGCGGGAACAATAACCGGCTGAGCTATGGGGCACCAGCCAGTCAAGCTAACAGGCCAACAGCTCGCACGTTCAACATGACAGTCCAGGATGCAATGGAATCCAAGGACGTGGTGTCAGGTATCATCCCAATCAATGATATAAATGCATATGTGCTATTTGATTCGGGTGCTACTTGTTCTTTTGTTTCCGAAGAATTTGCTAGTCAGTTACATGTACCTTGTGAAAAGTTAGAACACCCTATGAACGTAGAAGTAGCAAACAAAGAAATTGTCCCCGTAGAATACATTCATAGGAATTGTTGTGCTGAGTTGCGAGGATTTAAGCTCAACGTGGATTTGATACCCATTCGACTGGGAGAGTTTGATGTAATCCTGGGAATGGATTGGTTATCAACCCACGGAGCAGTTATTGATTGTAAGGAAAAGTGTGTACACCTGAAGACTCCTAATAAGTCGAAGGTAGTATTTTACGGCAGTAAGTCACCAAGACAATCTTGCTGTCTTACTATGATGCAAACAAGGAGGTTATTGAAGAAAGGTTGCGAGTGTTATTTGGCCCATGTGATCGATACTCGTCAGGTCGGGGATGAAATGGATCAAATACCAGTCGTGAAAGATTTCACCGATGTCTTTCCCGATGAACTTCCGGGACTGCCACCGGACAGGGAAACCGAGTTCGTTATCGATTTGGCACCGGGAACCGCACCAATATCGAAGCCGCCGTATCGAATGGCACCGGTAGAAATGAAAGAATTGATGGTGCAACTACAGGAACTGTTAGATAAAGGCTATATCAGACCGAGCGTGTCCCCGTGGGGAGCGCCAGTTCTGTTTGTAAAGAAGAAAGACGGTTCGATGAGGCTTTGTATCGACTATCGGGAGTTGAACAAAGTTACGATTAAGAATAGGTATCCACTTCCTAGAATTGACGATCTATTCGATCAACTCAAGGGAGCGAAGTACTTTTCAAAGATCGACTTAAGAACAGGCTATCATCAGTTGAAGGTGAGGCAAGAAGATATCCCGAAGACTGCATTCAGAACTCGTTATGGTCACTTCGAGTTTCTGGTCATGTCCTTTGGATTAACGAACGCACCAGCAGCATTCATGGATATGATGAACAGAGTGTTCAAGCAGTACTTGGACAAGTTCGTAGTTGTATTCATTGATGACATCTTGGTGTATTCGGAGACAGAAGAGGAGCATGCTGAACATTTGAAGATTGTATTAGAAGCCCTCAGGAAGGAGAAGTTGTATGCGAAGTTTTCTAAGTGTGAGTTTTGGTTGCAGAGGGTACAATTTCTGGGTCATGTCATAGACAAGAATGGTGTTTCGGTAGACCCAGCCAAGGTGGAAGCAGTTATCAACTGGGAACAGCCGAAGACGCCAACAGAGATCCGGAGTTTCTTGGGATTAGCGGGATACTATCGGAGATTCATCCAGGATTTTTCAAAGATAGCATCGCCGTTGACCAATCTCACCAGGAAAACAGTCAAGTTTGTTTGGTCGGAGAAGTGTGAGGAGAGTTTCATGGAGTTGAAGAAGAGACTCAGCCAAGCACCAGTGTTGACCTTACCGGACAACACTGGGGGTTTCGTAGTGTATAGCGATGCATCACACAAGGGACTTGGCTGTGTACTGATGCAACATGGCAAGGTCGTGGCGTACGCATCACGGCAACTGAAGGATTATGAGAAGGGTTATCCGACTCATGACTTGGAGTTAGCCGCAGTGGTTTTTGCCTTGAAGATTTGGAGGCACTACTTATATGGGGAGAAGTGTGAGATATATACAGATCACAAAAGTCTGAAATATATTTTCACTCAAAAGGAGCTGAACATGAGGCAACGCCGATGGTTAGAATTGATCAAGGACTACGACTGTGAAATTCTGTACCATCCGGGCAAAGCAAACGTAGTAGCTGATGCCTTAAGTAGGAAAGGCAAGGTGGAATTGATGCAGCTAACAGTCCAGGAGGAATTGATACGAGACTTTGAACGTCTGGAGCTAGAAGTTAGGTATCCAATGGAGGTGGACGAAAAGGTGTTCGCCGTGACGGTAGGTCCAACTCTACTGGATAAGATACAGGAGGCTCAGGAATTTGACGAAGAATGCATTGACATTAAGAAACAATTATCGGAGGGAAAAGCATCGAAGTACAAGGTTGACAGCGCGGGATTACTGAGATTCGAGGGAAGGATCTGGATACCTTACGTACCAGACTTAAGGGAAGAGATTTTGCAGGAGGCCCACAATACGAGATTTTCGGTACATCCGGGTAGCACCAAGATGTACCAAGATCTTCGTCAACATTATTGGTGGCCGCATTTGAAAGGGGAAGTTGCAGAGTTCGTTAGCCGGTGTTTGACTTGTCAACGGATCAAGGCTGAGCACCAACGGCCGAGCGGATTGTTGCAACCTTTGGAGATTCCAGAATGGAAGTGGGAGCACATTACTATGGATTTTGTGGTAGGACTCCCGACGACTCAAAAGGGTCTAGACGCCATCTGGGTGATCGTAGATCGTTTGACCAAGTCTGCCCACTTTCTACCAATCAAGATCAGGTACAAATTGGAACAGCTGGCGAAACTTTATGTGAAAGAGATAGTATCACGACATGGAGTGCCAGTATCTATTGTGTCTGATAGGGATCCGCGCTTCACGTCGAATTTTTGGAGAAGCCTACAGGAGAGACTGGGAACACAGTTAAGAATGAGTACGGCATATCATCCCCAGACTGATGGTCAAAGTGAGCGAACAATCCAGACCCTAGAGGATATGCTTCGGGCAGTTGTGATGGATTTAAGTGGTAGCTGGGATGATCACTTGCCCCTGGTAGAGTTCGCCTACAATAATAGTTACCATGCTAGTATTGGTATGCCACCGTATGAAGCGCTATATGGGAGAAAGTGTCGAACGCCGTTGTGTTGGGATGAAGTTGGTGAACGAAGATTGTTGGGGCCAGAATTGGTACAACAAACCGTGGAAATTATTAAAGTAATAAGACAACGGTTAGTAGCAGCCCAGGATCGCCAAAAGAAGTACGCCGACTTACATCGTCAGAAACGAGACTTTGAAGTTGGAAGTTTAGTGTTTCTGAAGGTATCTCCCTGGAGAGGGAAGATTCGTTTTGGGAAGAAGGGTAAATTAAGCCCTAGATTCATAGGACCGTTTGAGATTTTGAGGAGAATAGGCGAAGTGGCGTACGAGGTAGCGTTACCTCCTGAACTTGAGCACATCCACAACGTGTTCCATGTATCAGTGTTGCGTCCGTATAAGCCAGATTACAAGCATGTCATCTCCTATGAACCAATACAAGTCGAAAAGGATTTATCGTACGAGGAGGTTCCTGTTCAAATACTGGATAGGAAAGAGCAGAAGCTGAGGAATAAAATCATTCACTCGGTGAAAGTTCTCTGGAGAAATCACGCGGTGGAAGAAGCCACGTGGGAACTCGAAGAGAAAATGAGAGCGAATTTCCCCCAATTATTCGAGTAACCTTAGATTTAAATTCCGAGGACGGAATTTTTATAAGGGGGAGAGGATGTAATGTCCAGAAATTTTTGAACATTGTACCAAATTTATGTTAATAAATAAAATTTATTTATAATTTATGAATTTAATTTGGATCCATTATTATTTGATTAAATAATTATATGGTCCAATAATTGTCTTGCATTAGAAAGGGCTCCTTAATAGTTTGATTTAAATTAAGTGGGCTAACCCTGTGATATTAATTTCAAGAGAATTTGGAAGAAGAATAATAAATAAATTCATTTTACTATTATAGGATTAAATAATTCAAACGAGGAATTTTTGGTAACATAAATATTTAAATAGTTAAATTGAACTAATTATTTAATTGAAATAATAGGGGCATAAAATTATAAATTATTTGGGCCATCTTCTATTCATCCGACCCAACCCTATTGGGTTGAGCCCAATCCCTCCCCAGCCGAACCAAGCCCATTCTTCATTCTTACCGGTCGGGTCATATCAAGGACAATTGGGTTGATCCAAATGAATTGGGGAAAAACAAAAAACTCAATCGGTGGGACTCATTTGGGAGAGAACCGAAACTAAGAAGAACAAACCCCTCAACTCAGTTAATCCGTAGAAATCTCTAGCCTCTCAAAATCAATAGCCGAACCTAGCAACCCCCCAAACCTTCAATCAATCCATCAACCAATAAGGGACAGGAAGAAGAAGGCGTCGGCGACACCTTGGGTCTACCAACGGGGAAAAGAGTGAAGCCATGAGTGACCGAGCAACAAGCGGCTAGGACCAACGGTCCCAGAATTCCGGCGACGCGACCGGCGAAAGTGCGCATGGTTCGAGGACTGCCGGCGTCGTCAGTGAACTGGATAGGTACCATCGGCAGCCACCCTTCTCCTACCATCGGTCAATGACCAGTCGTTTAGGGTAATACCCAAGCAATTTGGGGAAAAAATCTCTACTATAAATTGGACCCCCCAAATCCTGAAACTGCCAATTTTTCTTTTGTTCGAAAGTTCCCAATTAGAAATTAGGGTTTTGAAGTAGCAAGGAAGTATAGAGAGAGGGGGGATACAGAGGAAGGCCATTGTGAATGTCCGGTTTTGTTTCGTATTTTGGAAGAAGGAGGAGACAAGCGATTCGATCAGCCACAAGGTATAGCAACGAGGTCATTAAACCACTGTAATAGTTTTTCTATTTAGGTTTGTATAAATTTCTTTCTTATAAATTGGATTTGAGTTGCCAACAATGCTTGTATTGGTTATAATAATTTTAGTTGGTTAATTAGAGACCTGGTATGGTGGTAGTAATGGTATTGGGTTGAATTCTCTTTCTTTTCTCTGATTTCTTGGTTGAGTCGACCTGGGTTATGAGGGTATCTGGCCACCTATAGTAGTTGAAAGTAATTACACATAACAAATGGGATAACCAAGTGTGTTTTGAATCTGTCATATTATGCTGTTCTCGGTATTGGGATGATTATTCCTGCAACCATTTAACTGTCTTGGCTTTATTTTGGGAAACCTGTGTATGAAATTAATTGTTGGTTGAATCGATTTTGTTGCTGAATTGTTTGGGGAAAATCTGGGTGAGGAAGAACCTTAAGGTTCGGACAACCTGATTGTTGTAGAGGGCATGGGTCAGTGTCAAGTCTTCATGCCCATTAGGAGTTTGTTTATAATGCCTAAACAAGGTTGTGATTCAATGTTCTTGTTAAATGTTCTGTGGACAGCTTGCTCATGTGAAACCCGACTTTTAAAATTGTTCATAGGACTGGGGAACCATTGTTGCCATAAATCTATTTGGGATTCCCAATAAGTGTTGAACAATGTTGTAGTTGGCTTGAAATAAATTGCAGGAGCTTAATATATCACTAGGGACTGTGATACCTCAACTATACTAATTGTGCTATCTTTGGCTCAAACTTTGGTTATTACATTGAAACTAATCCTGCACTTATAAATTAATTAGTTAATATACTAATAAATGCAAATAATAAAGTAATTAATTATTCTCAATAAATAAAATATTTAATTTTTATTCAATTATTAATATTAAATAATAATGAAATTTATTATTTAATAATAAATAATAAATATTTAATTATTATCTAATAATAATAATAATTAAATATGAGTAGAGTTAATAAAATAATTATTTATTATTTAATAATAAATAATAAATAAAGATAATAAATATTTGATTATTCAATAATAATAATTAAATATGAATAAAGTTAATAAAATAATTATTTATTATTTAATAATAAATAATAAATAAAGATAATAAATATTTAATTATTATTTAACAATAATAATAATTAAATATGAATAAAGTTAATAAAATAATTATTTATTATCTAATAATAAATAATAAATAAAGATAATAAATATTTAATTATTATTTAATATTTAATGATACTTAAGTAGTAATAAAGTTATTAAATAAGAAGGGAATTAACTACTTAATCATTAATGAGATAATGATTAAGTATAAGGGAGATTTATAAGTTAATTATTTAGCATTGACCCTTAATAAATAGTGATTATAAACACTTAATGATTAATTAAATATATTAAGTGTGTCAAGTATTAAATCAATGTTGAATAAGAGACAAGGTTAATGATTACTAAATTACCCCTAAGGTAATGGTAATTAAGAGTAAACTGAATAAATGATCAATGGTTTCTTAAACCAAAATAAATTTATTTTATAAAGTTTGCTAAACCATACCTAGCTACTATTAAAGGATATAAATTGAGTATTCAATGATAGTGACTGTGATTTATTATTATAGCTAAGGGTCATTAATAAATTTCCGTTTAACTAATGTTAAATGGTAATTATAGATGATGAATTCTTTATTTGCTAAGTAAATAGTATAATAAAGGGTGCCAAGATACAATCATGTTATAATAATTGATAAGCCGACTTTATCCAATGATAGGTCACTCGAGATCAATTAATTAAAGCTAGAATTTATCTGTAGCTGAGCAATCAGGCAAGTCCTCTATCCCGAACTTTGATTTCTGCAAGTTCCTAACCCTAAACTCCTTACATTGTTGCAAGTTCTTCTTACTCAATCTTTACATTGAGCAAGCTTTTAAACCTTATGCATTGTTCTATTCGTGCAAAAAGGTATATATTATTGCAAATTATTTCTTAAGCTTGAATTTTATTTCCAAGCATGCTTTAAGTGGTCTAATTACTTTCAAAGTTATTCCACATCTGTATATTATTGACATTCGTGCATTTTGAATTCGTATATTAAATTCAGAAATCTGCAAACCATTCATGGTTAAGTCTGAACCCTTGTTCGGTCAGACAATTATGTGAAATTTTATAAAAGCTATCCGAACCAATCAATGGTAAGGATTCTTAGACTGTATGAACACCCCTTTATTTATAGGGGAGTACCCCACGTACCGTATATAAGGTACAAATAGCAGAATTAAATGTTATGCATATACATAGGGTACGCGAGGCTGATCCCCTCAAGTACGTTATTCTGTAGCCAGTAACCAGAGGGTCAACCAGCTATTGACTCCTCTGGAAGTTATCGTTCAAAGTCTATTTGACTATCAATTGTTCTAAAAGCATTTATTGTTCTTGCTTCTGATTTATTCTATTGTTGAAATCCCTTTTTATATCCCTTCATCATGATATATCTTTGTTGTTGTACTTTAAACTTGCTGGGCAAACTCGTTGCTCATTCTTGCTATATCATGACTTTATTGCAGCGAAACCCGAGACTTCAGGGAAGAACAAAGGAAAAGAAAAGATGAAACAATAGATTCCTTGTAGCAGACTTTATAATCATGTGTAATTTAATTTCTGTTCATGTAATTTAAACCCTAATAGTTACTTAGGGTATGGGTTGATGTACTTGATTAAGGTTAATTGTATTCTGGGACTAGTAACACCTTAAATGAACAACCTATGTTTATTATATTCCGCACTTTTAGCTATCATATGTTGTTAAAGGTGAAGATTGTGTTGGATCGTGATGACCAGATCCGGGTATTTGGAGACCCGAATTTGGGGGCGTCACAATACCTACATGGTGGCATGCATCAAGTTAATTGTCAAAAGATTGAATAGCTTGCTAGTGTTTAGGATAGGAATATACCTAAATACCGTATGTAGCCAATTTCAGAATCTGTTCCTAATGAATTTATTCTCCATTGCTTCGCATAGGAATATAGTGAAATAATGTGAATAAATATGTTATATAATTACTTGTGAAAGTGTTATATACCTAATCAATAATTATCGGTTAACAATTCGTTATGACTATTCATTGATAAGAGAATGAAGAGACTTAAGTGAACCATTAGGTGGAATTGTAAGCTCAGTCTTTTAATCTGTTAATATCTTCGTAATTTAGTTAATCTTTTAATCTCAACTGTTTAAATAAAATCGAATTGATTATGAATTAGTAGTTGGATTAATTAGTTATTCTTATTCCTCATGGGATCGACAACTCAACTTATCATTATATTATTTGTGAACGGTGTATACTTGCACGTAAATTACTAGTATAGATTTCGGACAACAAGTTTTTGGCGCCGTTGTTGGGGAATAGTTAATAATTATTGTTCCAATATTAATTTACGTCGATTTGGTTTTAGTATAAACATTTCTTTTTATTTTTGTTTTAATTATGTTTTTCCAAGATACGCAGGCACCAGAAACTATGGCAGTTTATAATGATCAGTGGCCTATGGCAAGGATGAATCAGCTAGAAGCAGCTAGGATTAATGAATTCAACGTATTGTCTGCATTGGCTGTACAAATAGATAAGATGACGAAGAAGATGGAGGCATTAGAAGCGCAACAGATTCAGAATGCACAGTATGGTGGCAACTTCGGGGACTACTCCAACGAATACGCCTACCACAACAACTACAATCAGGATTGGGGAAATCAGCCGAAGTATTCTTTAAGCAACAATCAAGTTCAAACTTTTAAGTCATGCCAAACATACAACTCGGAAGTTTATGATCATGTATCTCCTCAATAGAAAAGGGAGTCAAACTCCAAAGATCTCATCTCCAATTACATAAATATGAACGAGGAGAGGTTACAAAAGCTCAAAAATCAAGTGAATCAGTTGATCAATATCGTCACTAATCACCTTCCAGATATTAAACCAAGCCGCATAGTTTCCAAGAGTGATAGAGAAGCCACAGTATTGCTACAAATTGCTATGGAAAAAGATGAGGATGATGTAATGGAGGAGGTAAAGAGTGAGGAATCGGTAAAGAAGGAAATAGAAGATCTTGATTCGAGTAGTGATACAAGGACTTAGATCCATATGTTGAACCTTGTGCCTCACTGAAGCGTAATCAAGAAAGGAAGTGAGATGAACAAGTGCATGAGTACTCGAAATTAGTTAAGAATCTTCCCGTCATCATCGTGCTTGTGGAATCATGGGAACAAACGAATAGCTCCGTGGAGTTCATGTAGAAAAGTTTAGCTAAAACGAACGAGCTAGGAAAATTTGAATTAATATCTTGTGTAAAGGAAAAGCCCTCAAATATAACAGTGTTACTAGCGGATGGGGGATCAATCACATTTCGAAGGGGAATTGGATAGCAAAATTGACAAAGTCAAGCTGATGACTATGAACCAAGCGCTATTGGTAGGCAACCTATTGGTTCATTAGAATTAGTCTTCATTTTAATTTCATTTGTAAGCATGCAAGTTGTTACAATTATTTAATTTAAATCATGATAGAAAATTAATGCAAGTTTATGAAATTTCAGGAGATATAGGAATCAAATTTGAAAAGTTGAGAAATAGAGAGGAAGAAGACATAAGCAAATCATGGTTTGGTAAAGAAATAAAGAAAAATAGTTAAGGGGCGGTGAGAATGCAAGGAATTGGACTAGCAAAGCATTAGCAATCAGAAGATGATGGGTTGAGGCACAACTAGAGAAGGGCCACAACATCCCCTCATGAGCCGCGACATTGGAATTTAAGGGTCGCGGTGCCCAGGGTGAATCAACATTCAATAAGCCAAAGTGCACAAGCCAAACAGAAAGATATGTGCTGCGACGCACAAACATAAGGGCCGCGACATTCGACTTCGAGCCGCAACATTCAAGAGACGAGACGCGACGCTCATGCACGGATTAGCAAGACAAAATCTGTAATGCCCCTAAATCTGGGTCTACCTTCAAACCCAGATCTGGTGCGTCACGGTACTATTCATACAACATATCACCCATATAATCTTAAGACATAAATATTATTTAAATATATTATAATATGTCACCTTCTAATCCCAGGTTCTAAGACCTTTATATCTTCATATCGTAGAAATAATGAATATTACATCATTTATCTATTACATCAAAACATTTGTAACTTATATCTATCACAACAAATACATATAATTTAACAGGTACTACTTCAAACCAAATACTTGATCCTTTCGTTAATCTTCACCTAGTTCCTCGGTTCGTTCTAGCTTCACTGAAAATATTTTATTTAAAGCAAGGGTGATCATTCAATTACTCAACAAGTCATAGCAGTTGAATAAACAATTAACAACAAAATGAATATCAATATATTCCCTGGAAACTTCAACAACTGAAAAATAGTTGTGAAGCAGCTTTGAATAAATAGGAATAACAATTTCCTTTCGTTTAACATTTTTGAAACGACATATTGACCAATCCTCAAGACCTTACCCTTTTTCTCTGTTCTTTCTTAAATTTAACACCTACTATGTCTACCGCATTACTATGACACAACCTGTTTCTATTTTAACTCAATTCAATACCGTACCATTTGTCTAGCCGAAATAAATGACAGCGACACTCTTCTTATATAATTCGTGAATAACAGAATTTACACAACTTGAACAGTTCAACAATTAAACAGTTCATTTCAAAAGCACATTAGTGTAGATAATTGACACAAAGCACAATTCATAAACATACATCTTGTACAAACACAACACAATTGTACAAAAATAGGAAACTTGCACAAAATAATTATCTTAGTAAGTTTAGGAAACTTGCCTTCTACGCGATTTACCGGAACGCTATCTGTGACACCCCCTAAATCCGAGTACTTCATTTCCTCAGGATTTGGTGTTCACTATCCATAAACATCACATCACATCTAACTACCCATTCAATCATAATGGAAATAATGTTAATTAAAAAAATAGAAATCTCCCATTAAAGGGTTATAACATCATTCATAAATAAATCCCAGGTCATCTAACCTTAAATAAACATCAGTGCGGAACATAATTTAAGCCTATTACATAAACATCATTTAAACAATTAAAAATAAGTCTTCATCACTTGTTTGCTTTTCCTTTGCCCTTACTAGTAGATGGCTCATCAGTTCTTTCAACTTTAGCTGCAATGTTATTATGCAAGGGGTGAGCAACAATTGCCCAGCAAGTGACACCACAAAATAGTAATAATAACATGTGAATAAACACTAGGTATCGAATAATCAAAGATTCAGCTTTTGAGTCAAGAATAAAAGACAAGATTCAAAAGAACATCTGAGGGTCTTAAGACCACGAACTATGTCCCAGGTTATCAAGTATTTCTACTTTAAACCTTTAACAGTCGTAAGACTATATGGACCTTACTTCTCGTACTTAGGGAGATCACCCCTTTGTACCATGTATGTGCACAACATCTTAATGCTAACGCGTAAATAAAATCCCTATATAAGGGTTGTTCATCTCAGTTTAACATCGGAGTCCGCACCAAAGGAAGTTTGGTTTGGATTTACTTCAATAACGTTTCTAGAATTTAGAACGCTTATCAACTATGGACTAATCGAATCAATAAGGGTTCACTAGTCAATCGATGTGATAACCCGGATTTTCGAAAATTATTAAAATAAGAATTTAATAAATAAAATTCTTATTATGAGAAGTGTTGTGTTTGAATGTATAAATATATATGTGTCATATATATTTATGTGATTTATGTGATAGATTTAAAATGTATATATAAGTATGAAATATATATACATTTATTGAAAAGTAAGATTTAATAGTGGATTTAACTATTAAATTAATTAGTTTGAGTTAAATACAAATTGAAATGTGGAGGTGAAGAAAGTTAATCAATTAATATTAATTAATTGAGATTAGATTGAAATTATATTGTGAAATGATATAATTTGAAAATTAAGTCTTGAACGGCAATAGAATTATTATGAATTAAATTTTATAAACAAGGAGATTAATTCACTTAAAAAAATAGTGAATTAATATAAGTATTTTTATAAGAACGAGGGAGTTGGTTAAACTCATTGGTTATACATATTACATATAAATGTAGTATATTTATATAATGGCTTAATATATTGTATTATGACAAATGAATATAATGTAAAAATGGAGTGAGATCAATAGTTCACTATTTGAAAATTAGTGAACTAATATATTTGTTAATTGAATAAAGAAAATTATTTTCTTTTAATTAGTTGATAATATGTTACTAAAACGTAACATATAGTGGAATAATATTTAATATTATACCAAATAGATGTGAATTAAAAATATGAGGGGAGGGACCAATATATATGAATATTGATGTTAAATTAGTAAATTAAATCAATATTTAGTTTGAGATGAAATATATAAGTTAAATAAATTGTTTTGGAAACAATTTATGGAAGGAATGTATAAATTTAATTTAATTATACAATATTAATTGTATAAATTAAATTAGTTATTATTTAATGTAATGTTCATTACATAAAAAATGTTAATTTTATTATGGATTAATTCCATAATTAGTGGGATAATTTTTATACATAATTATAAATGTATAATTACTTAAGTTTAATTAATTAAAATACATGTAATTAGAAGATTTGAATTGTATTATATGTGAGTATAGAAACATGTATAATGTACTAATATATTAAATGGGAGTATAATAAAGCAACATATGTATCATGTGTGCTGAAAAGAAAAAGCAACGTATATTAAGTGGGAGTAGTAATATATTAAATGGAATGCATGTAATTAGAAGATATGTATGCTTGAAAAAAAAGAAGAAGCCATGTTATAACCCCCAAACCAAGCTACATGTACCACCTTTCATGCAACGTGTTGAACTGCATGCAAATGAGGTGTTGATCAGTTGGATATTATGAGGACAACTAAGCATAGCTCTTTGACTAGCACAAGTACATATAGAATTCAAATAGGAGATGTGGACACGTGCCACTTGGAGATCAAAAAAAAAACCCAAAAAGAGCAAAACAATAATAAAAGAAAGACTAAAAACAGAACTCACTCCCCTGCTATACCTCCACTCGTTCCATAACTTGATTTTCTCTAAACAATTAAACTTCTATATTGTCAACCCTTCAATAATTTCTCTTGATCTCGGTTGGAGCTAGCAAAGGAATTGAAGATGCTAGTTAAATTGGGAAGGAAAAAAAACTAAAGCTTATTTTCAGCAAGAGGAAGACTAAAATCAGCCCACATCAAAATTATAGCAATCAAAAAGGTAAGGCATAATATCCTTGCTAAATTCATAAAATTGAAGTAACTATTAACTATTATTACTATGTTTGGTTGTGGGAGGTTGAATGAATTGGGAATCACAAAGGATTCCGGGGTATAAGGTGGATTATTGTAAGGAGATTTGGTGTTTATATGTTTGACTGTTTATAAAAAACATCAAATCAAGTCTTTTAAGTATGCATACTAGGTGTTCGACTAAATGCCTTAATGAGGCTATTTTACGAGAGCATGAGAATTGATTGATATTCTTATGTTGGAATGTATTTTTTTAGATTTCTTATTTTCAATTTTCTTAACGTTTGCCTTGATTTTTATGGCGGCATGGTGTTAATTGTGATTGATTCTATGATAAATGTTAATTTGTTTAAAATGCTAACGGTAGGTATACATGCATGTACATATTAGTATATGTTGTATAAAGTGTTTCCTGACCTCCTGGGTATATAACCCGCACCAGAGCATCAATATCTTTTAGGAAGAAAAAGGGGGTCATATGTATATATATTATATATAATTCATGATTACAATATATAATATATATTAACTCCCATGCCAATCAATTTCCATAAAGTTTACTGATGTTCCTTCTAAAGAATGAATATTTAATTTGCTAATGTTATTCTATTAAAATAAGAATAAAAGTTAATAATATCCATACCTAACTTTAGTTAATAAGTCTTAGATTTTTCTACCATCTCTAATTCTCCGGCTATAGAAGGAACCCAACTGTACATAGTGGTTAACTCCACTTCAGTTTTAGTGTACAAAATAATCCTACTTGATAAAATATGATGCTTGTGGAAAAGAAGTGGGAGAGTTCAATTAATTCAAAAAAGGGGTATTTAGTTCATTTTTCATGATGGAGTTTGTGGACCTTAAAAATGGAAATACAGAGACGTTTATAGAGTTATTTCATGCTCATGAAATTTATTTTTTTTATAGTTTTTAATTTGCAGCAGTTTGTTAATTGGAGAGGGCTTATGTTAGTAGTGTAATAATAAGTAACCTATTTATATATAATGAACAAGTTAATTTAGGACTTGATTAGAGATTAGAAATTAATCTATGTAGTATATTAAGTTTTGTTAGAATTTCTAAACCTATGATATATTGTAGCTATGTAATGACGTGGTTAAATTACATAGGTTATGCGGCAAATGAGAACAAATAAATGTTGTTAATCAATGAATTGAAGTTGATCATGGACGTTTGTTGACCATATAACGATAAACGCAAATCAAGGCAAGTTCTTTCACTACTTCGTGAATTGTTGCTATGTGAAAATGTGATATATTGTGATGTTAAATCATGAATATGTGATGGTTAATTAAATTTGTTGTTATATGTGAACAAGTTGAGGGTGAAATGCTATTTGGTTATAACTGAAGTTGTTGATTGATGAATTCTAATAACTGAGGATAGTTAAAAGAAAATGCACATCATCTGAAGCATGTATACAGTGCACATCATGAAATGCATGTTACACAAATAAGTATAAAGCATGTATGTTATGTGAACCATGAAATATGTTAACTGTTAGACTTGTTGGGCCGTCGTGCTCATTCTTGCAAATAACTTATTTGCAGATTAGAGGATGAACTATCGGATGATCATGACAATAAAGATTTAAGGCTCGTTACAAAAGAAAAGTTAATTATTTTCTTTAGTTGAAGTTATATTAGTTCAAGATGATTGTTTGTAATATAAATAGATTAAGTTGTGTTAAATTGGAGAATATCGAATAAAAGATATTTATTAGATTTGATTAGAAAACTTTACCTTTAAAATTGTAATGTAATATAATGTGATTGAAATAATGTATATAAAATAGTATATGTTATATATATGGCTTGTTGTATTGAGAGTTCAGATTGCGGTTTTAGAAATCTAACTTGTTATGTAATTCATTTAACTTGTTGAATTACAACGAATCATATAGAAAACTTTGTCAGATATTCAAAGTTGAATTTTATATTCATAATTGACGTCTGAGACAAAACATAAAATATATGAAAATAAAAAGTGATAATGAATTGTAAAGGTTGCGATTTTGGAACCGATGAATTGTAAAGTTTTAAATAACTGAATTGTAATATCTATATTGGTATCAAATGTTGAAAAAGTTTTAAAAATATACGTGTTTTATCGATTATAATACTGATAATGACATAAAATGGGAACGATGTTGTCTTTTAACGCAGAAGATCGGATATGAAAATGGTCTGAATTTTGGGGTCGTTACAGTTGGTATCAGAGCTGTAGGTTATAAACCTTAGGTAGAAGTACCTTAGGCTATAACCGGAGTGAAAATGATAGACATACTACAGAAATAAACCCAAATAGAGTTTAATTGTTAAAGAATAAACTTAGACAAAGTTTAAATAATAAGAAATAAATTTAGAATATTTATAAAGAAATAGATTAAGATATATACTAGAAGATTCAAAGAAGAATGTCGAAGAGCTATAATAAAGTAAAAAGAAGAGTATTAGGGAACACCTAACTCGAATTATAGAAATTCAAAGAGATAATGATAAATATAAGCTGAGGCGTATATGGAATCATAATATAACATGATTAAATAAAAAAGTAAGAAGACCGTAGGCCGAAACGACCATAAGGTAAGAAAGATCGTAATGTAAAAGGATTATGAAATAAGATCACGACGTGATCAGATTGAATTGTGGAATGATAGATAATCTATTAAACAATTGGAAAGTTATAGTCTGACGCTATAAGGTACTATGAAACAGTACGAGGTAAACTTAGGAAGAATGATAAATGATAAAATATGAATTAAGAAAATTCGTATTGATCGAGTAAAGAGAAGATTGGGATTTTGTGGAATTGTTAATGATGAAAAGTTGAGATGAAAATTAAAAAAAAAAATTAAGTTGATGGAGAAAGTTGAAGTTCATGGATACTCCAAATCTTCTAGCTATGCTAGATTCGAAATTTCTTGACATCGTGCTGAAAATTTACACTTTTTCGAAAAATGTTTAATCGGGTTATTAAACCAATAAGTTTTAAAAGTTCAATTATTCATTTATCTATGCTAAATTGTTTCGGCTAGACAAAAATAATTTCAAATTATCAAAATGTATTTTAAACGATGGAGCCATCAATGCAATTTAACCTGGTGTTGGATGTGATCATAGGATCGTCAACCCACTATGATATGATGTAGTATGACAAAGTCACAAAATGACGGAATCTTCAACGTACTGTCGAGACGGTACGGTATTATGACGTCACAAAATAATTTTTGGTTTTCTTTAAAATGATGGAAAAAAAATATGCCAGTTGAGTTGGCTAAAATATTTCGATTGATGATCGAATTATTGATGTAATTCTAAGCTATTTGATTCGGCTAGACGATTATTGAAAGATGTTTATGAGATTCAAGCGTTCTTTAAGAATTTATGCCAAACCAAATTGCTTTGGTGCAGAATTTTATTCTAAGTTTGAGGTGAACCAACCCTGTAATGGGGATACATGTTATCGGAGACTATAGTTCCGAGGTACGCATTATGCGCTAATACGTTGTGCACGACGTAGAGTACAAAAGGCTGATCACCTGGCGTACGATGGGATTTGTCCATAGTCTTATGACTGTTAAAGGTTACGATAGAAATACCTGTTAACCTAGGATAAGGTTCACAGTCTCTACGACTCCTCAGCATAATATCAAAAGGAATCTTTTTAATTCCTGGTTATTCATACTATTTCACAATTATTGACCAATTGTTGAATATTTCTATTATTCTGAAAATTGAATGAGGGAAAGATGATTTTTCCTGGAAAAGAAGTAGTCGTAGAATGCGAAAGCTCTAAAATGAATTATTGAAGGAGGAAAGCGTAAAAGTTATTTTGAAGAAGTGAAATTCTTAGACAAAAGTGTGCGTAAAATACATTAATTTTAAAAAGATCCTTAGAAAAGAGAATTGGTCATAGAACCCGATGAATGAGTAAGGATTAATATGAAAATTTATTTTCATGAAATTCCTATCATTCTAAAATCTTAGAATTTCGAGGACGAAATTCTTAGAAGAACGGTGAGTGTAATATCCCAGATGTTTATGTGATTAGTAACTATTATTGTTAAATGGTTATGACAATTGTGGCATGCGATGATCCGTAGAAAATGATGTTGATGGACTAGATAAAAAGATAACACTCGAAATATAATAGGGTTTGATTAATGTTTAAGATATAAAACCGATAAGCATTCATTGAGAAAATGGAAGAAATAGGTATTATAATACCTATGTTAACGCAGTACAAATTAGTCAATAGTTAAGCTACGAAAGAAATTAGATGAAAACCGAGTAAGAAACTGTTAGGTTTGTATATTACGCAAGCATGCAATCAAATTACATAAAAAGAGCGGAAGCGCGATAAAATCGGATTTTAAAATTTTATACAAACCATCACCATGATCAATCTATGTGCTCAATTAACGATATAAACGAAAGAGAAAGAGAATAAGAATTATACCCTCGTAGATTAAAGCTTCCTCGGGTACAAGTTCAACTCCTAGTCCTTCGTGTTCTCCTCGAATTCCACCGTTGAGATTCCTTCCTTTGATCAACGTTAGCCACCCAAGTGTTTGGCTTCTAGAGGTGATCCACCAAGGAAGAATAGGTATTTAAGAAGTTGGGTATTGGCAAAACTCTAGTTTCTATCTTTATAGAAATTGTAAGTACTCTCCACAATCTAATGCAAGAGTGTGTAACCCTAATCTATGATAAGACTCCTCTTATTTATAGATGTAGGAATAACCCTTCCCTAAACTATTTAGGATTAGGGTTTCTATTATAATTAAACTCCTTTAATTAATTATAATCCTAATCTAATTAGGAATTTATGGGAGAGTACTTCTATTAATTAATTCCCAATCCCTATTAGGAATTAAATAATAGTAATAGTAATAATAATAAGACTCCTCTTATTAATTTATATTTAATATTTCTAAAATATTAAATAATAAATATTAAGCTATTTAATTTATTCTATCTTCATAGATTAAATTAAATACTCTTAACTTATTATTACAATTATGCCATTTACTTCTTAAATAAATATTTTCCTTTTGCGGTGTGACCCTTTAGGTTCTCCATATTAAATCGGTTGTGAATAAATCAATTAGAACAATTCTAATCTTATTTAAATAAATAAATTAAACTATTTAATTCATTTAAATAAATAATATTTATTCTACAATAAGGGTAAGCCCCCTTAGTGATCAACGACTTTCCAGATAATATAAATTTCAACATTAATCACAAAAGAACCTTTCAGTGAATAGTTATTGTACAATTCAATCCTTCTACCATACTATGTCCCAATTAAATATAAGACATGGATTTACTGTCAAGTCTTATTTTATTTAATTATATGTATTTCGATTCCCAAATGCACAACTCTAAATAATGCAAATTAGAAACTCCTTTCCAATTTCATTCTGCCTTGGCCAAGGACTACTGAGTTGTCATTTATCGAATCACATAGGACATTTCACATCTTTTACTAGACATGATAGATTCTTTATTGATCATTCACCTATCTCCATGTACAACTTATTATACCCAATCATACCCTTTGATATACCTTAAAGGTCTTAAGGGACATGTCAAAGTATAACTTATCATACACAAGATACTATGATGATCTCAAGTCCAAGGATCACTTGTACTACTATTACTAGAGGAATTCCTATTGACAGGCGAGTAAAACTCCATTAGGTATTCCTTAGCGAGCCACATTCAGTGAACTTATTCTCCAATAAGCACCTACATACTTGCTTTAGTGTCTCCACACAAATGATTATGAGATCAATCATCCTCTTCTTAAGAGCAAGCAACGTATGTACTAATCTATCCGGATTCACTAATCCCCAATTTAGTAATCCAATGATTAGGAACAATTTTAGTTTGTGAGCTATCTAGAATTTAGATCTCATTAGCATGATCACCATCATGATTCTAAAAGCATTACTCAAAACTATGGGTTTATCACATTTAATATAACAACACCATGTAGATAATATCAAATGCCTTTTAAGAAAATCAATTCTTTTATTAATAAATGAATAAGATTACAAAGTATATGCTACATCATATCAAATATGATTGGCTTGTGTGCATATTACTTTCAATCTCCCACTTGCACTAAAGCCAATCGCCATGGTATCTAATACCCATCTTCTCTAAGTGACGATCAAACTGTTGTTGTGTTAAAGCTTTAGTAAATGGATCTGCAATGTTGTCTTGAGAGTCCACACGCTCCAGGGTGACATCTCCTCTTTCATTGATCTCTCTAATCAAATGAAACCGCCGCAACACATGTTTGAATTTCTGATGAGACCTGGGTTCCTTAGCATGTGCAACAGCTCCGTTGTTGTCACAGAATAAAGGTACTGCTCCTCTAATGCTAGGAACCACTCCAAGTTTAGTTATGAACTTCTTCATCCAAACAGCTTCCTTTACAGCTTCACTTGCAGCTATGTACTCTGCCTCTGTCACTGAATCAACAACTGTTTGTTGTTTGAAACTTTTCCAACTCACTGCGCCACCGTTTAAGGTAAACACATACCCAGAAATGGATTTACTGTCATCTTGGTCCATTTGAAAACTTGAGTCTGTATAGCCCTCTAGTTTCAATTCAGACCCACCGTAGATAAGAAATACATCCTTAGTTCTTCTCAAGTACTTTAGGATGTTTTTCACTGCCTTCCAGTGCTGTTCTCCTGGATTCGACTGATATCTGCTTGTTACACTAAGTGCATGAGCGACATCTGGTCTAGTACATATCATACCATACATGATAAATCCTATTGCTGAAGCATAAGGAATCTTACTCATCCGGTCTCTCTCCTCAGGTGTCTTTGGGGCCTTTTTCTTGGAGAGATGTATTTCCTGGCTCATCGACATGAGACCTCTCTTGGAATCTTCCATGCTAAACTTCTTTAGCATCGAGTCAATGTACTTTCCTTGGGTCAAGCCCAGCATCCTTTTGGATCTATCTTTATAGATCTTTATCCCCATAATATAGGATGCCTCACCTAAGTCCTTCATGGAGAAGTGTTTAGATAACCAAATTTTGATCGACTGTAGCATAGGAACATCATTCCCTATTAGTAATATGTCATCAACATATAATACAAGGAATGAAACAGCGTTCCCACTAACCTTCTTGTACACACAAGGTTCATCCTTATTTTTGATAAAATCAAACCTTTTGATTATCTCATCAAAACGGATGTTCCATCTTCGAGAAGCTTGCTTCAATCCATAAATGGATCGTTGTAGCTTACAGACTTGGTTTGTTCCAACCGTTGAAATAAAACCCTCTGGCTGTATCATATATACATTCTCCTCAAGCTCTCCATTGAGGAAGGCCGTTTTCACGTCCATTTGCCAGATCTCGTAGTCATAATAAGCTGCAATTGCAAGAAAAATCCGAATGGACTTGAGCATAGCTACTGGTGAGATGGTTTCATCATAGTCATCTCCTTGTCTTTGTTTGAAACCTTTTGCAACCAGTCGGGCCTTATAGGTCTCTACCTTACCATCTGCCCCAGTCTTTCTCTTAAAGACCCATTTATACCCAATAGGCTTAATACCCTCAGGTGGTGAAACCAAAGTCCACACTTAGTTTTCATACATGGAGTCCATCTCGGATTTCATGGCTTTTAACCATTTCTCTGAGTCTTCACTACTCATAGCCTCTTCGTAAGTCAATGGATCATCATCATCTATGATGCGTACCTCATCATCATCCTCTATGATGAATCCATACCTTTCAGGTATCTTCGGTACTCTTCCAGATTAACGAATAGGTTGTGGTACAGTAGGTTCTTCTACTTGGTTAGGTACCTGACTTTGATCCGTAGTATTTTGTGGTTCTTGAACTTCTTCAAGATATATCTTACTCCCACTGACCCCTTCAAGGATCAACTCCTTTTCCAAGAAGGTAGCGTGTTTCACAACAAATACCTTTTGATCAGTAGGATGATAGAAATAATACCCTGATGTTTCTTTAGGGTATCCCGCGAATCTACATTTATCGGATCTAGTCTTCAGCTTATCATGCTCAAACCTTTTGACATAAGCTGGACAACCCCAAGTCTTAACATGCTTAAGATTTGGTTTCCTCCCTGTCCATATCTCATATGGAGTCTTTGGGACGGATTTGGTAGGTACCTTGTTAAGTAGGTATGCAGCCGATTCTAGGGCATAACCCCAGAAGGATACTGGAAGGTCGGTAAAACTCATCATGGAACGAACCACGTCCAACAATGTTCGATTTCTCCTTTCAGATACACCATTCAACTATGGCGTTCCTAGTGGAGTCTATTGTGAGATTATACCATTTTCTTTGAGACAATTGAGAAATTCATTGGTCAAGTATTCCCTTCCTCGATCCGATCGAAGAATTTTAATACTTTTACCAGTTTGTTTATTTACTTCAGTTCTGAATTCTTTGAACTTTTCAAATGATTCAGATTTGTATTTCATTAAATACACATATCCAAATCTAGAATGATCATCAGTGAAAGTAATAAAATAAGAATACCCTCCTCGTGCATTCGTTGTCAAAGGTCCACAAACGTCTGTGTGTACCAACGCTAACAACTCTGTAACTCTTTCTCCTTTTCCACTAAAAGGAGATTTAGTCATCTTACCCATGAGACAAGATTCACAAGTTGGATATGATTCGTAATCAGATAGCTCTAAAAGCCCATCTTTATGCAACTTGGATAATCTTGTTTCATTGATATGACCAAGTCTACAGTGCCACATAAAGGTATAATTAACATCATCTCTTTTTCTTTTCTTAGTTTGTTCAATTTGAAGTATATTTTCATGCAAGTAAAGTATGTAAAGTCCATTCAGTAAATTGCCAACACCATATAAAACATTTTTATTATAAATAGAACAACTGTTGCTCTTTATTATAATATCAAAACCATCCATATCCAATACAGAAATTGAGATAATGTTTCTAATGAGTGTTGGAACATAATAACAATTATTTAAACTAATGAACTTGCCTAAAGGCAGTGCTAAACAATAAGTCCCTACAGCTAATGCAGCAACCTTTGCTCTATTTCCCACTCGTAGGACGACTTCATCTTTGTTCAGCTTTCTACTTCTGCTTAGTCCCTGCATATTATTACATATGTGAGAACTACAACCGGTATCCAATACCCAAGTAGAATTATGACTTTCAGAAAAATTAATTTCAATAATGAACAAACCTAGATCGGAAGTCGAAGCTTCTCCAAGCTTCTTCTGGTCCGCAAGATACTCCTTGCAGTTCCTCTTCCAGTGTCCCGATTTATTGCAATGGTAGCAAATTCCTTTGCTATCTGGATTAGGTTTCGTTTTATCCTTTCTCTTCGCCTTTCCCTTAGCCTTCTTGTTTTTCTTCTTTTCAGAAGATACCTTGGGCCTCTTCCTTTTCTTGGAAGAATCATCCACTAGTAAGACTTGGTTCTTGTTGGATGATGTAACGCCCCCAAATCCAGGTCTACCTTTAAACCTGGGTCCAGTGCATCACGGTACTACCCATTTATCACAATAATATTGACATAAATGCAATTACTATATTATTACAATATGTCTCACTCAAATCCCAGGTTCTATAACCATTACATCATTCATCGTCATAATAATAATAAATATTACATCATTCTTAAGAATAAATCCTTCATAATATAAACTATTACATATTAGGATAATATAATCCTATTCGTTAACTTTTCCTTTGCCTTTGTCCCTTCGGGAACCTTCGGCAGTCTCGGTTTTAACTGAAAATATTTGATTTAAAGAAAGAAGGAGCATTTAATTGCTCAGCAAGTATAACAGTTTAATAACAACAAATTCAAGAATCATATCATCATTATTCAACAACTGAACAATAGTTGAGAAATATTCTGAATAAACTGGAATAACAATTTACTTTTGTTTGAATTAATTTTCGAAACGACATACTGAGCGGTCATAAGACCTTGAACTTTTATTTTTATTCATAAAAAGGTTTCACCGTATTTAAACCGCAAACCGATATGCTTACGAGCACTTCTAGGTGATCAGCCTATAGTACTCTATGTTGATCAACACTCTATTTTAAACGACTATATGCGTTTGGTTTAGGCACCTCACGGCCTTGTCGGATTTAACCGATTAAAACTGCCCCTAATATTAGGGTTGTTCATCTCATACATGCATTAGAATCCTAACCAAAACAATTCAGTTGGATAACTCTACTTAACATCAATAATATTTCAAAGATTTATAATTCAATTGATAGAATATTTAAACATTTGTTTAGCTGAGTCAAATAGCATCGACAATCATTCATAAGCAGTTCGTGAATAATAGAACTTGAAAGCTTTAACAGATTATGCATAGCATAGCTTGAATAATTGTGAAAAGTTTAGGAGTACTTGCATTCAATATAGAAATCAAATGAAGTTGGGATACTTACTCAAATATAAAGATTGAGAAAGTTTAGGAAACTTACATTCAATACATAAATCGAATGAGAGTTAGAAACTTGCCTTATGCGTTCTTTAAGGATTACACTAAATTGCTTTTCAATTGTCCTACACAATATCAATCACATAGACACACCAATTAATCATCACATGACTCTTATTATAACTTCTTCGTTTCAAAACATTTTTGGGTGATTCTTAATTCTGTGTTTAGCTTACTTCCAGAGCTTTCTTTTGATATAAAAATCACATGTTAACTCTTTATACATTAAGAGTTATGAAGCTTATAAAAGCATATTAAAAACTGCTCCCGCGGAAATATTGACAGCTAGACCCAGCAGCACTAAAACAGCCATAACTCTTTCATACGAAAACATTTTTAGGTGATTCTTGAGCCTATTCTCATTAGAATTTTCCCCTCTACAACTTTCTTTTATAAATCAGAAGCATATTCAGACTTTACAGTTTCGAAAAATGGACAGAAAGGTCAGAAGTGTGATTTGTTCATAACGTCTTCATTTCATTTGATAAAATATGATACCACAAACATCAAAATGTTATGTTATCATGTTCTAACACTCAATTAACTTCAATAACATAAAAATAACTAAATTATAAACCTACTTATATAGAGTTTTATGACTTTTCTCAAGAACATGAAGAACACGAAGAACACGAAGAACATATGAAAACTAAGTTCCATCATTCTTCATTTCGATTACTTAAAACTTGATGACACAAGCATTAATTAGCTAGGCCATCATGTTCTACCACTTATAACATCAAATAAGAAAATCATAAACATACTTATATAGAGTTTTATGACTTTTGCTCAAGAACACACGAAGAAACACTTAGTCGAAAAAGATCGTACATGGTAACCACTTATGTTCTTGAGCTTTTCAACTATAAAATGAAAGAAAATTGAATATAACAACGACTAGGAATTCTACCTCTTGTAGTTGCAAGCTTAACTATTTCTTTGCAACTTCAATACATGAAATATATATCTAGAGAGTAACTTTGCTCTTTGATTTTGTGAATTAGCAAGTTGTTTTAAGCTTGCAAAGCTTCATATTTATAGGCTAGGTAGAGTTAGGGCAAAATAGTCTTTTCGCATCCATGACATCATTATGACATCATGATGACATCATCTTCCAACGTGACATCATCGTTCGCATCATTGTCCAATGTGACATCATTATGACATCATGATGACATCATATTTGTGCTTCTTTGAAGATGATGTCATGGTTACATTATGCTTGCATCTGATTGGTCGAAAACAATTCACTTGGATTCCTAGTTACATATTCGTATATACTACGTATAATATTCGTATTCTACTCGTATTATACCTCGTATTAATCTCGTATTCTACCGTATAATATTTCATATTATACTCGTATTTATTCTTTCATTCTTTCATATAATATTTCGTATTATACTCGTATTCTAACGAAATTCATTCCACAGTCGAAAAATTACGTTTTTCGTTTTCAAATTTTATTGGATATTCCATCTTTTCTCGTAATATTAATATTCGCGTATTCTTTAAAAAATCAAAAAGACGCAAAAGCGTTTTTGGGTGAATAGTGTTTTTACGCCTTTTTTTCAAAAAAATTTATTTTCTTCTACGAAATCCAAATTCGAAATTTCTAACACGTAAACACAATTTAGATCATAATACGACCTTTAAACACATAACACATAATATATTCATAAAAATTTATTTTATTTAAATATATTCAAAATGGCTAAGTACAAATTCTCAATCGTTACATTCTTCCCCCCTTATAAGAATTATGTCCCCAGAATTACGATACAAGTAATGCTACACACAAAGATGGGGATAATTATTCCTCATTTTATCTTCAAGTTCCCACGTTGCTTCTTCGGCATTGTGGTTCCTCCATAATACTTTCACAGAAGGTATAACCTTACTGCGTAAGACTTGCTCTTTCCTATCAATTATCTGAATCGGAATTTCTTCATATTTTAAGTCTTTTTCAACCTGGATAGGTTCATATTCAATAACATGTTTATAATCTGGTTTATATGGTCGTAGTACCGACACGTGAAACACGTTATGAATATGTTCTAACTCAGGAGGTAAGGCTATTTCGTAAGCCACTTCCCCTACCCTTCTCAATACTTCGAACGGTCCTATAAATCTCGGACTAAGCTTCCCATTCTTTCCAAAACGTATCTTCCCTTTCCAAGGAGACACTTTCAAAAATACATAACTGCCGACTTCAAAATCTCGTGTCTGACGATGCTGATCTGCATACTTCTTCTGTCGGTCTTGAGCTGCGATTAGCCTTGACCTTATGACTTTAATAATCTCTGCGGTTTGCTGAACCAATTCTGGTCCCAACAGTCGACGTTCCCCTACCTCATCCCAACATAGTGGCGTTCTGCACTTTCTTCCGTATAACGCTTCGTAAGGCGGCATACCTATACTTGCGTGATAGCTATTATTATAAGCGAATTCTACTAAAGATAGATGGTCGTCCCAACTCCCCTTAAAGTCCATGACACAAGCCCGTAGCATATCTTCTAGGGTCTGAATCGTTCATTCGCTCTGTCCGTCTGTTTGAGGATGATACGCAGTGCTCAACCTCAATTGCGTTCCCATTTGCCCTTGCAAACTCTTCCAGAAGTTCGACGTGAAACGCGGATCTCGATCCGACACAATCGAAACTAGAACTCCATGTCGCGAAACAATTTCCTTAACATAGAGTTTAGCTAACTGTTCTAGGTTAAACCTAATCTTTATCGGCAAGAAATGAGCCGACTTTGTCAAACGATCCACTATAACCCATATAACGTCGTATCCCTTCTGTGTCGTTGGAAGTCCTACGACAAAATCCATCGTGATATGCTCCCATTTCCACTCTGGAATCCCTAACGGTTGTAACAACCCACTGGGTCTCTGATGTTCGGCCTTAACTTTTTGACAAGTCAGGCACCTACTGACGCACTCCGCGACTTCTCTTTTCATGTTTGGCCACCAAAATTTTTGTCGGAGGTCTTGATACATCTTCGTGCTACCAGGATGAATCGAAAACCTCGAACAATGGGCCTCTAGCAATATCTCCTCTTTTAGCTTCGGTTCTAATGGAACCCAAATTCTTCCTTCAAACCTTATCATTCCTTCACTATCGAGTTTATACTTCAACTCTTCTCCTTTAGAAATTCTCTTCCTTATAACTTCGCATTCCTCATCTTTGAGTTGTGCCTCCTTTACTCTGTCCACTAGTGTTTGACGAGTTTCCATTGCAAATAATTTTCCCCCCGATTCCATTGGAAATTTTACCTCCAACTCCATTTTAGCCATCTCTGCTATTAGCTCATCTTGAGCGGTTAACATAGACAACTTCTCCCGACCCTTCCTACTTAAGGCGTCGGCCACTACATTCGCCTTTCCTGGATGATATAGAATCTCGCAATCATAGTCCTTGATTAATTCTAACCATCTCCTCTGCCTCATATTTAACTCTTTCTGTGCGAAGATATATTTTAGACTTTTGTGGTCCATGTATATCTCACATTTTTCTCCGTAGAGATAGTGCCTCCAAATTTTCAAGGCAAACACCACTGCTGCCAATTCGAGATCATGAGTAGGGTATCCCCTCTCATACTCGTTCAATTGTTGTGACTCATACGCAATGACTTTACCGTGCTGCATAAGCACGCATCCAAGTCCCTTATGCGATGCATCACTATAAACTACAAAATTACATGTGTCATCTGGTAAGGATAACACTGGCGCTTCACTTAATCTTTTCTTGAGCTCCTGAAAACTTTCCTCGCATTTCTCTGACCATACGTATTTTACTGTCTTCATCGTCAAATTTGTTAACGGGGTAGCTATCTTCGAAAAATGTTGAATAAATCTCCGATAGTAACCCGCTAACCCTAGGAAACTACGCACTTCAGTCGGCGTCTTCGGCTGCTCCCAATTAATCACCGCTTCCACCTTCCCTGGATCTACGGATATACCGTCCTTGTCAATCACGTGTCCCAAAAATTGTACCCTCTCTAGCCAAAATTCACACTTGCTGAATTTCGCATACAACTTTTTCCCTCCTTAGTGTTTCCAACACTATCCTTAGATGTTCTGCATGATCCTCCTGCGTCTTTGAATAGATCAGGATATCATCTATGAACACTACTACAAACTTGTCTAGATACTGCTTGAACACTCTGTTCATCAGATCCATAAATGCGGCAGGCGCATTCGTCAAACCAAACGACATCACCAGAAACTCGTAATGGCCATATCGAGTCCTGAATGCCGTCTTGGGTACATCTTCTCCTCTCACCTTTAACTGGTGATACCCCGTTCTCAAATCTATCTTAGAAAAGTATTTTGCCCCTTTTAACTGATCAAACAGATCGTCGATCCTGGGCAATGGATACTTATTCTTGATCGTTACTTTGTTCAACTCCCGATAGTCAATACAAAGCCTTAACGTTCCATCCTTCTTTTTCACAAATAGCACTGGTGCTCCCCATGGAGAAACACTTGGTTGGATATATTTTTGATCTAATAATTCTTGCAATTGTATCATTAATTCCTTCATCTCTACGGGTGCCATCCTATATGGTGCCCTCGAAACTGGTGCCGTCCCGGGCACTATGTCTATAACAAACTCGATCTCTCTGTCTGGCGGAAGACCTGGTAACTCGTCTGGAAATACATCCGCGAATTCTTGCACGATAGGTATATGTCCAATTTCCTCTCCCACTTGTTGGGTATCAACAATATGGCACAGATAACCTACGCATCCATTTTTTAACAGCTTCTGTGCTTGCATCATCGTTAGACAACGAGAATGTCAGTGCGATTTACTACCATAGAACACTACCTTAGACTGTTTGGAAGTCTGAAGGTTTATGCTCTTCTTCTGACAATCTATTATCGCCCCGTGGTTGACTAACCAATCCATCCCCTATATTACGTCGAATTCTCCCAAGTTAATTGGAATTAAATCTACCGTTAACTTATGTCCTCTAATTTCGACGCAACAATTCCTATGAACGTGTTTAACAGGGATTACTTCCTTATTCGCAACTTCTATGTTCAAGGGTAACTCTAGTTTCTCTAGAGGTAAACCTAAACGTATAGCAAAATCACAGGATATGAAAGAACAGGTCGCACCCGAATCAAACAATACATATGCATTAATATTATTTATTGGGATGATACCTGAGACTACATCTTCAGATGCCACGACATCTTGGACCGTCATGTTGAAGGTCCGGGCGGTTGGTCTACTCGGTGGGGCTGGACCAGTTATGGTCAGCTTACCACTGTTATTCCCTTTGTTGCCGTTACCCCCGTCTGCTCCCTTCTTTGGGCAATTTCTTACCATATGGTCTGCCGCTCCGCAGATGAAACATCCGGTGTTCTTCTTCGAGTTGGGGCAGTTAGAAGAGATATGTCCCTCCTGCCCACAATTATAGCACACTGACTTTCCCTTCAGGCAGACCCCGAAATGATTCTTCCCACATATCTTGCACGATTCTCCCTTCTTCTTTGGGTCCCCTTGTTTGGTTCCGGTATTCCCGAAGTTGTTCCACTTCCTCTTGTGGCTTCCTCCACTACCACTAGGTCCATCAGCTCTACCTCCTCCTTCATTCTTATTCTTATTTTTCTTCTCTCGGTTGAATAAGCTCAATGCCTCGCTTCCCCCTTCGGCTATAATAGCCTTCTCCAAGATTGATCCGAAAGAACCAATCTGCAACACAAAAATTTTATTGTAGAGCCAAGGTTTTAAGCCCTGCTCAAACCTTCGTGCCTTCCTTTGTTCGGTGTCCACTTGATGTGGCGCAAACCTAGCCAGTTCATTGAACTTGGCAGCGTATTGGGAACTGACGTTTCTTCCTGCTTCAATTCTAAAAGCCGCATTTCCATACGGCTCTGGATACTCATAGGGAAGTAGTTCTCAAAGTATAACTCTTTGAACCGATCCCACCCGATAACTCCCTCTCCGACCCTATTTTGATTGGCTTCCCACCAAAAGTTGGCCTCACCTTTTAACAAATATGTAGCAAAAGCAGTCTTTTGCTCCTCTCCGACTCTAGCGATTTCAAATGCCTTCTCTATTTCTTTAATCCATGATTCAACTTCTATAGGCTCGGTGGTCCCCCTAAACTCTAGCGGTCCCACATTTTTGAAATCCTTAAAACTGGCTACTTGCACAGCAGGAGGATTTACAAGTACCTTAGTACGCTCTCTATTAAAGGCCCCTAGTTAGAGGTCTATGAACTGTTGCATAGGATTAGCTTGCTCCCTATTCTCGTTTTCAGGTTCTCTCTGTTGGGTCCTGTACCCTCTAGGTCTTCCTCTTGGCGGCATTTTCCTGTTAAATTATAATAAAATTATGTTATTATTAACTCACTATTCATTTTTTTTACACATTCTCATTAATACTAGCACATACACATTACAAAGCACATTTAATAAATATTTTTATATAATATGCTTCTTAATTCATACAACGTATTTAATAAAGCTGAAGCTTTTCACATACTATCCCCTTATTACTATCATAATGATGGGATTCATAAAAGATAACCTTATACATAAGCTATAGTAACAAAATATATTTATTAATATCACATAACAAATATAATTTATTTTAAGTTTTGCTTTTACTTTTATTATCTTTTGATGAATTTCCTCAATTCATCCCTTAAAAACTCTATTTGAGTTTATCTCTTGACTAACTTCTCTAACGTCATATTCCTAAGGTATTTCCCCCACCTAAGGTTTATAACCTAAAGCTTTGATACCAACCTGTAACGCCCCCAAATCCAGGTCTACCTTTAAACCTGGGTCCAGTGCATCACGGTACTACCCATTTATCACAATAATATTGACATAAATGCAATTACTATATTATTACAATATGTCTCACTCAAATCCCAGGTTCTATAACCATTACATCATTCATCGTCATAATAATAATAAATATTACATCATTCTTAAGAATAAATCCTTCATAATATAAACTATTACATATTAGGATAATATAATCCTATTCGTTAACTTTTCCTTTGCCTTTGTCCCTTCGGGAACCTTCGGCAGTCTCGGTTTTAACTGAAAATATTTGATTTAAAGAAAGAAGGAGCATTTAATTGCTCAGCAAGTATAACAGTTTAATAACAACAAATTCAAGAATCATATCATCATTATTCAACAACTGAACAATAGTTGAGAAATATTCTGAATAAACTGGAATAACAATTTACTTTTGTTTGAATTAATTTTCGAAACGACATACTGAGCGGTCATAAGACCTTGAACTTTTATTTTTATTCATAAAAAGGTTTCACCGTATTTAAACCGCAAACCGATATGCTTACGAGCACTTCTAGGTGATCAGCCTATAGTACTCTATGTTGATCAACACTCTATTTTAAACGACTATATGCGTTTGGTTTAGGCACCTCACGGCCTTGTCGGATTTAACCGATTAAAACTGCCCCTAATATTAGGGTTGTTCATCTCATACATGCATTAGAATCCTAACCAAAACAATTCAGTTGGATAACTCTACTTAACATCAATAATATTTCAAAGATTTATAATTCAATCGATAGAATATTTAAACATTTGTTTAGCTGAGTCAAATAGCATCGACAATCATTCATAAGCAGTTCGTGAATAATAGAACTTGAAAGCTTTAACAGATTATGCATAGCATAACTTGAATAATTGTGAAAAGTTTAGGAGTACTTGCATTCAATATAGAAATCAAATGAAGTTGGGATACTTACTCAAATATAAAGATTGAGAAAGTTTAGGAAACTTACATTCAATACATAAATCGAATGAGAGTTAGAAACTTGCCTTATGCGTTCTTTAAGGATTACACTAAATTGCTTTTCAATTGTCCTACACAATATCAATCAAATAAACACACCAATTAATCATCACATGACTCTTATTATAGTTCATCTTAACTAGCTTTTAAACATGAACCTAACTTCGTATTTTTAACTTTTTCAATAATCGATTTCAAAACTTATTTAATCCATAATTACGTTCAAACCAACCTCGGAATGGTCTCAACTTTGGACCGTGAACTATTTATAACATGGCCTAACAACTCCCATAGGTGGCATGAACAAAAAAATTTACATACACAAAACCTTATTTTTAAGGTCCAATTCCCGAATGCCTTGCAGTTTGTAGACTGCAGGACCCCGACTCGCTTAAACGACCATAACTTCTTCGTTTCAAAACATTTTTGGGTGATTCTTAATTCTGTGTTTAGCTTACTTCCAGAGATTTCTTTTGATATAAAAATCACATGTTAACTCTTTATACATTAAGAGTTATGAAGCTTATAAAAGCATATTAAAAACTGCTCCCGCGGAAATATTGACAGCTAGACCCAGCAGCACTAAAACAGCCATAACTCTTTCATACGAAAACATTTTTAGGTGATTCTTGAGCCTATTATCATTAGAATTTTCCCCTCTACAATATATAAATCAGAAGCATATTCAGACTTTACAGTTTCGAAAAATGGACAGAAAAGTCAGAAGTGTGATTTGTTCATAACGTCTTCATTTCATTTGATAAAATATGATACCACAAACATCAAAATGTTATGTTATCATGTTCTAACACTCAATTAACTTCAATAACATAAAAATAACTAAATTATAAACCTACTTATATAGAGTTTTATGACTTTTCTCAAGAACATGAAGAACACGAAGAACACGAAGAACATATGAAAACTAAGTTCCATCATTCTTCATTTCGATTACTTAAAACTTGATGACACAAGCATTAATTAGCTAGGCCATCATGTTCTACCACTTATAACATCAAATAAGAAAATCATAAACATACTTATATAGAGTTTTATGACTTTTGCTCAAGAACACACGAAGAAACACTTAGTCGAAAAAGATCGTACATGGTAACCACTTATGTTCTTGAGCTTTTCAACTATAAAATGAAAGAAAATTGAATATAACAACGACTAGGAATTCTACCTCTTGTAGTTGCAAGCTTAACTATTTCTTTGCAACTTCAATACATGAAATATATATCTAGAGAGTAACTTTGCTCTTTGATTTTGTGAATTAGCAAGTTGTTTTAAGCTTGCAAAGCTTCATATTTATAGGTTAGGTAGAGTTAGGGCAAAATAGTCTTTTCGCATCCATGACATCATTATGACATCATCTTCCAACGTGACATCATCGTTCGCATCATTGTCCAATGTGACATCATGATGACATCATATTTGTGCTTCTTTGAAGATGATGTCATGGTTACATCATGCTTGCATCTGATTGGTCGAAAATAATTCACTTGGATTCCTAGTTACATATTTGTATATACTACGTATAATATTCGTATTCTACTCGTATTATACCTCGTATTAATCTCGTATTCTACCGTATAATATTTCATATTATACTCGTATTTATTCTTTCATTCTTTCATATAATATTTCGTATTATACTCGTATTCTAACGAAATTCATTCCACAGTCGAAAAATTACGTTTTTCGTTTTCAAATTTTATTGGATATTCCATCTTTTCTCGTAATATTAATATTCGCGTATTCTTTGAAAAATCAAAAAGACGCAAAAGCGTTTTTGGGTGAATAGTGTTTTTACGCCTTTTTTCAGAAAAAATTTATTTTCTTCTACGAAATCCAAATTCGAAATTTCTAACACGTAAACACAATTTAGATCATAATACGACCTTTAAACACATAACACATAATATATTCATAAAAATTTATTTTATTTAAATATATTCAAAATGGCTAAGTACAAATTCTCAATCGTTACAGATGAGAAGTGACCTTCAGCAGTTTTCAGCATGTTGTAACACCCCCTTTCCGAAAATAGAAAAGGGAGGTCACGTGCAAAGCACAACAGAAATATAACTAACACCAAAATTATAAACCAGAAAAGATTAGTCTTAAGAGTTATTAACAACCGCCCAACCGGCTCAAAATACATACTGTTTAGTACATCCTAATCTTAATAAAGGTTCAATACAACTCTAAACAGAGATCCAACATCAAAACATAACCAAAATATCTAAACCATCTAGGTGAGGAGCTCTCATCACACTTGCCCATGATCCCCTTGAGTACCTGCCGGAAGAAAGACACAACATGAGCCAAATGCCCAGTACGGATATCGAGTACAGAATTATGAACTGAATTTAACTAAATCAATTAAGGAACTGAACTGAACTGAAACGAATTAACACAACGAAGTAATAGACTGAATCAAATGATTGGATGAAATTTTATACCGAGCTCAGAAATATAGCTTGCCACATAGACAAGTCAATAATGCCACAAAAGAAAATCAAATAATACCACATAGGCAAATCATACATTGGACCGCGAATCCAAATGCATGCAAAATCGGAAGGCGTGTTTGGCACAACATCACCAATCCGCAGAACAGAACAGAAAACTAGGCGTCGTGGACTAATCACACTCTCACAACAAATCACCAAATGGCTAACTCCCATCGGAGCACAAAACCGAGACGTCGTGGACTAATCACACTGCCACGGAAGTGTCATGTCTCTCGTGCCAAGACGACATGCCTGTGGTACCCCCACAGGTGGTTATAGCTCAGGTATACCCTACGGTATATTCTAACAAAAATACCATGTCACAACACATGTGACACAATACCAACAAAAAAGGGTTCTATACATACATGTTGAACCAAATCAAATCATAATCACTATGTCTCAAAAGAAGGTAACAACATGTACCGCTCTACAGATATCAAAATAAATTGTAGACATGATATTCCAACTCAAAGAATACAAATACGAGTCATATGTATCAACTCAAAAATGAAAGAATTATATGAATTTCACAAGAAACAATCATGTGAAATAATAACGGAATTCAAAACGCGGAACAAAACGAATCAATTAAATTTCAGAAGACTATCGCTGAAGGAGTACGGAATCCGTACCTGGAGTACGTAATGCAATAACCACAATTACAGATGCAATTAGTTAGGCTCGCTCAAAGTAATCTATTCACAAAAATAATACATTTTATTAAATACTACAATATTAGTATTTAATAGTTTTTATGCATATATTGAACCCTCCATAATATTTATTAAATTAATAAATTAAAGAGATACATAATACCTAACCAAAATAATACCAAAATATTAACTAATAAACTAACTAAAATAAATTAATAGAAATACAGAAAATTAAATTAAATAAATACATAAGAAAGAAAGAAAACATACCCGAAATTATGAGGTGCGTAGTCTGCCTATGCCCTCGATACTGAAAATATTTAACTAAGGAGGTCCTTACTAAAAAGTCCCTCTCACAAAAAGTCTTTTCTTAAAATAAGAAAATCCTTATTGTTTAATAATAAAAAATAAATAAAATATTAGTATTATATATATAGGTAAGGGAAGGGGGAAAGTTTTGGTGGAGGAGCGATGTGGGACTAGAGCATAACATGAGTATTACATAAGTAACTCAGGCAAGCTAACGTCCAACTTATTCATGTCAAAATTCACAACAAATTGTGAGAAGGTGTCCGGGAGTGACTGCAAGATCAAATCTTGACTTAACTCCCCATCCATCACGAACCCAAGATGTCCAAGTTGTTCAATCAGATTAATCATCTTAAGGACATTAGTCTCAACGGCAGTGCCCTCAGTCATACGAGATCGGAAGAGCTCCTTAGATATCTGATATCTAGTAGTCCTACTTTGCTCACCATACAACTCTTTGAGGTGCAGCAATATAGTAGGAGCATCCATAGTTTCATGCTGACGCTGAAGCTTGTTACTTATGGATGCGAGCATGATGCATTGAGGCAAGATTGCATCATCTTGCCACTTTCTGAAAGTAGCAATCTCTTCCTCAGAGGCTGTTTCTGCAACACTTGCAAGGACTGGCGAATTTAGGACATAAGAAATCTTTTCAACAGTGAGAACAATTCTCATATTCCTTAACCAGTCTGTAATTCGGTCTGGTCAGTTTGTTAGCATCAAGTATGCTACGCAGTGATGTTGAGTTTGACATTTTTAAATTCTGCATGTGAAATAGACAATATTTTAGCATACATTCATTTAATTAATTACCAAAATAAATTAGGTCTTTATTTTAAATTGGTATCTCTCACTTTTTCATCAAACTATATTACCCTCATTATATAGTTCGGCAATTCTAATTAAAGATTTGCTAGTGAGACTAAGGATCCCATTTCAAATGTATATAGCCTTGTGGTGATACAACAAATGATATATAAATAAATAGGTAGACAACTATTGTCAATTACATCACTATGTAACTCCTTTTATTTTTTTGCCTCTTAGATTATTTTGATCAAGTGGTGACACATCCGAATCAAAATTATCCAAGTTAAGTCCAACCTAGCACTTCCATATATTCGAAAGAAAAACACTGTCCTTGTGGTGACACAACAAAACAACATCGTTCAGTCTATTTATAAGCATCAAATGTGATAAAGCAACATCTTAAATATTTAATACTTGCCTTGTGGTGACACAACAAACTCATATTAAACATTTAATACTCTATTGCTTTACCATGCTAGAAGGCGACGTTCGATATTCATAATATCTTTGAACGCTTAGGACTTAATATGATTCCTTTGAGGGGTTTGTAATTTATTAGTCTCATCTTGTTTAGCGCGCATGCACATATATATATATAAAATACGCGTCATATTATTTTACATGCGAAGCATGTTGGATAATATATAATATATATATTAAGCATGCACATATAGAATACTATATTCTACCCGGATTGATTATGAACTTTTATTCTAGTTTGGTTCACTAGAGCCACCAAATGAACCAAGAGGTCAAACCTAGGGTGCAAGAATAAAATTTAAATATAACTATTACATTTAAACCCGGGCTCCAATACAAACGGGTCTTCAAGCGCTACTTGTTCCTTTGTCTCCAATTTTTCAAAATTAATTCTAACTATTCCTATTACATAAACTATTTACAATAAATAAAAACCTTGATCAGCAGTCAAGGGGAAGTACATAGGAGGGAGATAGAATTTATATTAAGAAAAATTAGAGAAGACGAGGTACGCAGACTCTATTTATAAAAACCCATACATTCAAGCATCCACTAAAATAAATCCAATCACACATTGATCAATAGTCCATAATCAATCCCTATTTATTATCATACATATCTCTATATGTATCAATAAATAACATTCATCCCATGAATAATAAAACCATTCCATATATGCATTGATATCAATTAATGGGCAAAAGTTTTGCTAATATTTAGTTTTGAAACAAAAAAACTCTTTTATTTTAATCAAAAACCAAATCCAAATTAAACTCCTTTAATTTTAGCAATCTGAAATCCTATTTTAGATAAAATAAACATCTTTATTTTAAACTTATATCAATTAAATAAACCATTTATTTCAATTGAAGGAAAAAAAAAATTCGGATTCTGCTAGCCGGCGCAGCTGCGCCCAGAATGAACTGGGAAACGGCGCAGCTGCGCTGGGGCGCAATTGCGCTCCAGAATGAACTGGAGCCGGCGCAGCTACGCCGCGTTGCTGATCTAGAAAAATTGATTCTGCCCAAAAATTTTGATCTAATCGCATACCATACACATATGGAATCATCAAAATCGATAATTAGCACAAGATTAGGCTTTGATACCACGGTTAGGTTTGTATATTACGCAAGCATGCAATCAAATTATATAAATAGAGCGGAAGCGCGATAGAATCGAATTTTAAAATTTTATACAAACCATCACCATGATCAATCTATGTGCTCAATTAACGATATAAACGAAAGAGAAAGAGAATAAGAATTATACCCTCGTAGATCAAAGCTTCTTCGGGTACAAGTTCAACTCCTAGTCCTTCGTATTCTCCTCGAATTCCACCGTTGAGATTCCTTCCTTTGATCAACGTTAGCCACCCAAGTGTTTGGCCTCTCGAGGTGATCCACCAAGGAAGAATAGGTATTCAAAAAGTTGGGTATTGGCAAAACCCTAGTTTCTATCTCTATAGAAATTGTAAGTACTCTCCACAATCTAATGCAAGAGTGTGTAACCCTAATCTATGATAAGACTCCTCTTATTTATAGATGTAGGAATAACCCTTCTCTAAACTATTTAGGATTAGGGTTTCTGTTATAATTAAACTCCTTTAATTAATTATGCTCCTAATCCAATTAGAAATTTATTGGAGAGTACTTATATTAATTAATTCTCAATCCCTATTAAGAATTAAATAATAGTAATAGTAATAATAATAATACGACTCCTCTTATTAATTTATATTTAATATTTTCAAAATATTAAATAATAAATATTAAGCTATTTAATTTATTCTATCTCCATAGATTAAATTAAATACACTTAACTTATTATTACAATTATGCCATTTACTTCTTAAATAAATATTTTTCTTTTGCGGTGTGACCCTTTAGGTTCTCCATATTAAACCGGTTGTGAATAAATCAATTAGAACAATTCTAATCTTATTTAAATAAATAAATTAAACTATTTAATTCATTTAAATAAATAATATTTATTCTACAATAAGGGTAAGCCCCCTTAGCGATCAACGACTTTCCAGATAATATAGATTTCAACATTAATCACAAAAGAACCTTTCAGTGAATAGTTATTGTACAATTCAATCCTTCTACCATACAATATCCCAATTAAATATAAGACATGGATTTACTGTCAAGTCTTATTTTATTTAATTATATATATTTCGATTCCCAAATGCACAACTCTAAATAATGCAAATTAGAAACTCCTTTCCAATTTCATTCTGCCTTGGCCAAGGACTACTGAGTTGTCATTTATCGAATCACATAGGACATTTCACATCTTTTACTAGACGTGGTAGATTCTTTATTGATCATTCACCTATCTCCATGTACAACTTATTATACCCAATCATACCCTTTGATATACCCTAAAGGTCTTAAGGGATACGTCAAAGTATAACTCATCATACACAAGATACTATGATGATCTCAAGTCCAAGAATTACTTGTACTACTATTACTAGAGGAATTCCTATTGACAGGCGAGTAAAACTCCATTAGGTATTCCTTAGCGAGCCACATTCAGTGAATTTATTCTCCAATAAGCACCTACATACTTGCTTTAGTGTTTCCACACAAATGATTATGAGATCAATCATCTTCTTCTTAAGAGCAAGCAACGTATGTACTAATCTATCCGGATTCACTAATCCCCAATTTAGTAATCCAACGATTAGGAACAATTTTAGTTTGTGAGCTATCTAGAATTTAGATCTCATTAGCATGATCACCATCATGATTTTAAAAGCATTGCTCAAAACTATGGGTTTGTCACATTTAATATAACAACACCATGTATATAATATCAAATGCCTTTTAAGAAAATCAATTCTTTTATTAATAAATGAATAAGATTACAAAGTATATGCTACATCATATCAAATATGATTGGCTTGTGTGCATACTACTTTCAGAAACGTTCGAAAATTGTGATTCCGAGGACGGAATCCTTATAAGAGGGGAAGAATGTGATAACCCGGATTTTCGGAAATTATTAAAATAAGAATTTAATAAATAAAATTCTTATTATGAGAAGTGTCGTGTTTGAATGTATAAATATATATATATGTGTCATATATATTTATGTGATTTATGTGATAGATTTGTAGACACCCAAATTTTGCGTTCCCTGTACTAACCATGACAGGAGGGCAAAATCGTCTATTGAACCAGCTTGCGGGAGCAAAGGAATGGGCACCAATGCGAACGCCCAACACCACCGCAATGTTTGGCGACCAAAGCGGACGTGACAATAAGGCCATCCGAAACGGGCATCCCCGAATGAGGTGGCACGTCTTTCGGAAATTCCCGGACTGCGGAATACGAGCCTGTCAGCGAAAACCGACGTTACGGCACAAAAATCGAGACGTGGCACGAAAAACGAGAAAGTCAAACCGTCCAGCCGCGGATTAATCTGCGGCCAAATAGTGCGCCTTTTGAAAACACGGAACTAGAAACACGGAACTCGAAATCGGGGTGAATGGAAGGCAGGCGGCCAGCCAGCCTATTTCAACTCAGCTTCGTGCACCATACAGGGAGTTCAGCAAATTGGAAAGAATTGAAAAGGAGAAGGAGATTTCAGCAGCAAAGAGAGCGCGGAAATTGAGAGGAAAAAGAGAGAAATTTTGCATTCAAATAGGAAGAAAAGAGAGAAAAAAGAGAGGAATTTTATTCTTTTTGATTTTGATTGTATCAAATACACTCCTTATCCTATTCAAATACACAAGTTCATATCCATTTGAGATCAATTGCAAGGTGAAAATTCCTATTTGTTCTAGCAATTCATATCATATTGATTAGGTAAATTAGATGTAACTTTCATGTATTTTGTTGAACAATCATGGATTAGGGATTATTAGTGAGGGTTCCATCGGAACAAAAGTCTTCCTAATAACCCGAGGATATCCAATTGATGAAATTTCTAGCTTGTTTATGGTGATTCATTGGGTGTAATTTATTTAGATTGTCATTTCCGGATATCATGGTGTATTAGATAAATCCGGGTTGGTTAGTTATGTAGTATTCATTCCGTGGGCATGTAGCAATCTCGTGTGAGCCTAGGAATGCGACCCCGTGGTCCAAATCCGATGATGGACGTTTTGATGTATGTAATAGATTCAAGGTGCTCGTTTTTTTGTAACATGTAATCGTCGGGCCTTAAAACGACGCTAAGGCGAGAATCGGGTTTAAGGCCCCGTAGTAGTGAAATATGTGATTGTTGGCGTTCGGGGATATTTGATGGCTTACATGCCCATGAATAGCCCCGACGCGTGTTTATGCTTGGTTGGATTTTGTGACACAAAAATGATTTCAAAGATTAAACGATGAAGGTTTTTTTTATTAAAATCAAACAAGCTAGGTTATTAGAATCACTAGGTTAAAAATCGGAAGTGTTAATAAGTGTCGATTCCTACTAAATGAGAAGGCCAAAGGAAATCATTTTCGATCATCACAAAAAATGGTTTTTATGAATGAACGAAATGTTTTTATTAGATCTTTGTGCATAGGGTTAAAGATATCCTAGAAATTGCCCATCATTTTATGAAAGCAATGTATAGATTTCGATTCCTATCGTGACAAAGGTTTAAAAGATTCTTGTTTTTGCCAAAAGAAAAGCCTAATAAAATCTCATAGCTTTTGACGAATAAAATCCAACCTTTCGCACGAACAAAAGAGCTCTCTTGTATTAATGGAAACGACGTTCTAAAACATTCCCGAAATAAAACACGATTTTTCATAAAAAGCCAAATGTTTCACCTCACCACAATATTCACCTAAGCACACACACACACACACACACACCCGCATGTATACACATTTCATGAGTCAAAGGATAGGAAAGTATCAAGATTGCGGTAACCGTGTTTCACGGAAGTCGGGGGGTGCCTAACACCTTCCCCTCGCTTAAGCAAGCCCCCGAACTCTATGAATCTCGGTTAGTAGACCAATTAATTCGGAGTCACAAATGAGCCAGCGATTTATAAAAAACGAAAACTCGGATGAGTTGGTACTTCCATTTCAAATATACCAACTGGCGACTCTGGTTAATTGGCTCATCATAAAAACAATCTTTCAAAACCCCGTCGACATTAATGCTGACCTTTTCCAAAAAATCATTTAATCAAGAAGCTAAAATTGGAAATGACTAAAAAGGATACACGAAGAAAAAACCCGGCGTCGACAGCTGGCGACTCTGCTGGGGACATTAGAGGGCTTAAACCGCTTTCAAATCTTGATGCTACCTTATCCTTTAAAGATCATGAATATGTGTGTGTGTGTGCGATATTGTGATCTTTTGTACGTTTTGTTGTGTGAATGTGCGTTTTGTCCAATAAGTGAATATTTGAATGGGATTGCTTTACTTTTAAGTAATCATTTGCATACGGTGAGGACGATGAATGTGAATGTATGTTGAGAGAGTACCTCCTCCTGAGGCGAACCTGTCGGTTGCTTATTACTGGACTCGAAGGGGCTGCTCCCCGGAGATGGCTCAGGAAACGCACCACCCAAATCCGCTCCAATCGAAAGGGCTCAGACGAGTAGATTGCGAAGATTTGGGGACCTTCATGCCGAAAAGCCCGTGAGAGTAACCCTAGGATAGATCAGCCTCAGATTAACCCTACGCAGGAAAAGTTTCTTCATGCCTTTTTACATTGCACGTGTAAATGTCATGATCTCATTCATATATGCCTCCCTGTTCGTCAAGAAGAAATTACTAACCTCTATCTTTTGCAGGGAACGGCTGAGGAACATAATAAAGCCATGTTTAGCATTTGTCATTGCATTAGAGGACTACTAACTTTCTGTTTTGCAGGGAAAGATTAAAAAACCCCAAAACACAAAAATTACAGCTTCAGCATGCATCCACATTTTTTACTCCCCAAGACTAAACTTCGAACCTTGGTTTCTGTAGGATTGCTCCTCAAACCCGTTCGCAGTCTAAAAGGGCCCAAAACTCTATATCTGAAGTGGCTGATATTCCATCTACCAATTCCGGTTCCATATCCAGGGAGGAATTTGATGACTTTAAGAAGCAGATGTTAGAAATGGCCATAATGCTAAGGGAGCAGTTGATGCCCAGATAGGAACCACCTAAGGAGGATCCACCTCAACTTAAGGGCGAGCCAGTCGTCCCAAAGGCCATTCCCGTACCAAACAAAACAGTGATTACTATCCCAGAAGAGGGAGATACAGATGACCTGCGGAAGAAAATGAGACAAATGGAGGAAACCATCCAATCTATGAAGGGCATAGGGTCCCTCGGCAGGGTTAACTATTCAGATTTATGTGTCTTCCCCGGAACTAGATACCCGGAGAAATTTAAAATCCCCGAGTTTGAAAAATACAATGGGAAGGGGGACCCCTACACACACTTGAAAATATACATTGGAGAACTCGGGTCTTATGCCGAGGACGAAGGGTTGAGAATGCAGCTGTTCCAGAAAAGCTTAACGGGGGAGGCAAGAATTTGGTATGCCCGCCTTGACAACGCCCGAATCCACAACTAGGAGGAACTGGCCCATACCTTCTTAACCCAATACAGCTTTCAGGCCCAGATGGCCCCTGACAGGTACCAAATGACAAAAGTTAAGAAGCAACCTAGGGAATCCTTCAGGGAATATGCGCAACGATGGAGGGGCATGGCCGCACAGGTGAACCCCCCGATGAGCGAATCGGAGATGGTGATGACTTTTGTAGACATTCAGGAGGCACCGTATTATGAACGAGTCATTTCGGGGATTGGAAGACCCTTTGCTGAAATGATTAAACATGGAGAGATGGTAGATATGGGGTTGAAATCGGGTAAAATCCGGGATTTTACTGCTTTAGAAACTGCTGCCGAGCAAATACAGAATGGAAACTATGGCAACACTTCCCGGAGGGTCCAAAAGAAGAAGGAGGAGGATGTCTCCCTCATCCTACAGGGGTCATCCAGAAAAACAGAAAGCCATCTTCCGGTACAGGTGCAGAGGGTAGGGCCATCCCGACAGCCAAACTTCACAGATCAAAGGGCAGAGGGGCGAAGAAGATATGAGGCCTCGCAAAATCGAGTATTCACCCCGCTCGGGGAGCCGCTTGAACGGGTATTAGCGGTATTAGTAGCCCAAAAGAAGATAGTTGGTTTGGCACCCCCGAGTGACCCAAAGGGTAGAAGGTTTGACTCGAGCAAGCGATGTGCATACCACTCCAGTTCCCCTGGCCATGATACACAAGACTGTTGGACGTTGAAGCATCAAATCCAAAACCTGATTGACAGTGGGGAAATTGTAGTGGAACAGCCTGACTCCCCGAATGTTAAGGCAAATCCCCTGCCAAGACATGATGGAGGGGGAGTCAATGCGACGGAGGCGAGTGAAGCTGGGGGGCCGCCAAGGTTGAACTATGTGCAGAAAATTGAGGAAATGATCAACGTGATACATGATCATGGGAGTGCACGGGGAACGCCCATCAGGTTGATAGGGGTAAGTACGAATAGCACAGAGGGACCTGTCAAGTTGACGGCTCCGAGGCCCATCATCCTTGCGGCAAGGCCGCAAATCCCTATCAGTAGTCTAAAGACTGTACCCTGGAATTATGGTGGAATGCCAGAGGAAGCGGCCAGTTGTGCTTCTGTGACGACAAAGGGGAACCCCTTATATCTTCCCGGGCGAGTCCTGGATAGCCAAAAGAGAAAAAATGAAGAGATTTCCGAGGAAAGGGCCATTGAATTCTTGAAAAGGATGGATCACCTGGAAACAAGGGGAATCAAGATTTTAAATGAGGAGTCAACCCTAACATCAGTCATGGACTTGGTGTTGTCATCCAATGAGCATTGCAAATCCCTAACGAAGGTTCTGGAGGAAGCATACGTGCCCAAGGAAATTAGTGAGGGAGGTTTCGGCCAGCTGGTGGGCCACCTATTGGAGAACGATGTAATATCCTTTGCAGATGAAGACATCCCCAAAGAGGGAAGGGGCACCGGAAACCGCTACATATTGCGGTAATCTCCTCGGGTTATATCATGAATGGGGTGTTGATTAATGGAGGATCGGCATTGAATATCTGTCCCCTCAGTACCTTACAAAAGATGAACATCAATCCCAAGCGCCTACGAGCCAGTCATGTGGTGGTACGAGCTTTCGATGGTTCCCGGAGGGATACAATGGGAGAAATTGAGTTGCCGGTGGAGATAGGACCCTGTACTTTTGATATCTCTTTCCAGGTCCTAGATATTGCAGCCAGTTATAACATGTTATTGGGGAGGCCATGGATACACATGGCCGGGGCAGTTCCTTCCACACTCCACCAACAAATCAAGCTAATCATCGACGGGAATGTGGTGACAATCTCGGCAGAATGTGATGACCCTTCTCCTCCCAGGAGTGGCCTACCAGTGATCAATGTGGATGAGTCGGCGGCACCTGCCAGCTTTCAAGCACTGGAGATTAGCACTCCCCACTATAGATGCCTGGGAGCTCCAGCTGTGAAACCTAGGGTCTCTCTAGAACTTACCTTCTTGGCGAAGGAAATGATAAAAATGAACTTCCAGCCTGGACAAGGACTGGGGAGGAGCAGTCAAGGAATCACCGAGCCCATCCAACTACCACAGCAGATAGGCAAAGCGGGATTGGGATATCGTGAAGGCGTAGCACGGAGACACCGTCAGGGTGCGGCTCCGGTTCGGCTGGCTGGCAATCTGGTGACCGGGGTTAACAGTGAGCAAGGGATCAACAAGCCCGTAATTGAGTCTGGGGATGAAGAATTGACCTCCGCAAATGATGAATCGACCAGGAGGGAGAATTTCCAGCAGGAGGTCGCAAAAGAGTTTGAAACCAAATGCTATATCCCCGGACAATCAACAAGCAGTAGGGAGGGGACGAATATTATCACACCACCGGGAGCCCAACAAGTTGTGCCTGGCATCGATTGGGCAGGGCTGATTATTCCTGGAGAGAATAGGAAGGAGGACTCAGGCGACGTATCCGTAATCATCGGGGAAGTGTCCGATGTGAAGCCCCCTTTTATCCAGCGCATTTCATCTGACCTGACCGTCGACAACTGGACCATGAAACCAGTAATATCCAAACAAGGGTAAAACCCGACGTCAGGGTGGTAGACCCCAGAGGATGGGGGAATAAAGAAGTTTATTTTTGTTGTTGCTTTATTTTTACATAATTATGTCGTTTCTTCGTGTTATTTGAAAATGCGATCGTCGTGGAAAATGATTTATATATAACAAGTATTTTGTTTCATGTCAGGTGTACCAATTTGAGTAATCCTTGCCTAACAAACGGTCTTTCAAATTTGAATGATGATTATGATTTTGACATTGAGCTGGATTTCGATTTAATGGGCATTGAACAAGACGAGACAGATTACGACGACGCGCCTGACGAGATCAAAGGATGGGTCGAGGATAAACCCAAACCCAACTTGGACCAAACCGTCACCATTGATATTGGAACCCTTGACAAGCCAAAAGAACTCAAGATAGGGACGGACCTTACCCCTAGCCAAAAAGCTGAAATGACTGAGTTGCTAAAACAATATGAGGATGTCTTTGCCTGGTCTCATGAGGATATGATCGGATTGTCCACCGACATTGTGGTACACCGATTACCCATCAAGGAGGGTTTCAGGCCTGTCAAGCAAAAATTAAGAAAGTTGAAACCGGAATGGAGTTTAAAAGTAAAGGAAGAGATCATCAAGCAGTTCAGGGCGGGAATCATTATGGTGTCCACTTACCCGGAATGGCTGTCCAATGTAGTCCCAATGGCTAAGCCTAGAGGAAAGGTGAGGGTATGTGTAGATTATAGAGATCTAAACAAGGCCAGTCTCAAAGATAACTTTTCGGTGCCTTTCATACACATCCTGGTGGATAACACAGCCCAGTACGAAATGTACTCTTTTGTGGATTGCTTCGCGGGATATCATCAGATAATGGTGGTGGAAGAGGATCGGGAAAAGACCGCATTCATCACCCCTTGGGGCACTTTCTGCTACAGACGATTGGCTTTTGGTCTCACAAATGCGGGGGCTACTTATCAGAGAGCCATGATGGCCCTGTTCCACGATATGATGCATAAGGAGATAGAAGTCTACGTGGATGACATTATTGTGAAATCGAAGTTAGAATCTGATCATATAACCCATCTCAAAAAGCTATTCGATCGGCTCAGAAAGTATAATTTGAAACTCAATCCAGTCAAGTGTGCTTTCGGAGTGCAGTCGGGTAAGCTCTTGGGATTCCTGGTTAGTGATCGAGGCATTGAGTTGGATCCGGCAAAGATTAAGGCCATTGTGGATATGCCGGCGCCTCACACAAAGAAGGAGATAAGAGGATTCCTCGGAAGGATAAACTTTATCAGCCGTTTTATATCCCACTTGACGACTACATGTGGACCCATTTTCAAACTGTTAAGAAAGGGGGCTTCCCAGGAGTGGAATGGGCAATGTCAGAAGGCTTTTCAAACCATTAAAAAGCAGCTGACGGAGGCACCAGTGCTGGTACCCCCGAAGGATGGGATCCCTCTGTTTATGTATATATCGGTCAATGCCATCGCGATGGGATGAATGCTGGGATAAAAGAATGAGGCAGGTAAAGAGCAGGCCATCTATTACCTCAACAAAAGATTTAGCCAATGTGAATAAAATTACACTCCCATCGAGAAGACCTGTTGTGCTCTGGCCTGGGCCGCTGGGAGATTACAGCACTACCTCCATGGGCATACGACGTATCTGATATCAAGAATGGATCCCCTGAAATATATTTTTGAAAGGCCCATGCTGAATTGTCGGTTGTCAAGATGGCAGTTAATCTTACAACAGTTCGACATGGTGTACGTGACTCAGAAGACCATGAAAGGGCAGGGAATTGCAGATCAGTTGGCAGAAACCCCGTCAGGAGGGATGGAGCCATTGGAAACTCCTCTTCCGGGCGAGGATATATTTTGGGTATCACGCGAGAAATGTGATGACGAGGGACAGTTCTGGAAGCTGTATTTTGATGGTGCCATGAATGCCGAAGGGGCAGGGGCTGGAGCGATCCTGGTCTCTATCACTGGAGAGCAATACCCCGTGGCCACTAAACTGCATTTCAGCAATTCGAACAACACCGCTGAATACGAGGGATGTATCTTGGGACTCCGCTTGGCCCGCGACATGGGAGTGAAGAGACTAGCGGTGTTTGGGGATTCGGAACTGGTAATCAGACAAGCAATCGGGGTGTACAACACTAAAGAGCTTCGGTTACTTCCATACCATCGTTGTGTTACCCAGCTGATGTAAGAGTTCGAAGATATCGCCTTCCGCCATATTCCCCGGGGACGGAATGATTTTGCCGATGCATTGGCAACTCTGGCTTCCTTAATCCATGTAATCAAGAACAGGGACAGTCCACATATTGAGATAGCCGTACAGAATGCCCCGGTATATGAGGAACATGTGGCAGTATTATCAGACGAAGTGGTGTCGACAAGGCAGCCCTGGTATCACGACATAAGGGAATATCTGAGAGATAGATCCCTTCCCGACCAGGCGAGTCGAACTGAGAGGATGAGAATTCAAAAGATGGCGATGAAATTTTACCTAAGTGGGGATTCACTCTACAAAAGGGATGCTGGGTTGGGACTGTTGCAGTGCGTAGATGAAACGCAGGCCCAAAGGATTATGAATGAAATACATGGTGGAGTGTGTGGGCCCCATATGAGTGGACCGATGCTGGCCAAAAAGATTTTGAGAACGGGACATTATTGGTTAACGCTGAAAGCCGATTGCGATGATCATGTCAAACGATGTTACCAATGCCAGGCGCACGGTAATGTGATCCATACGCCTCCCAATGAACTGCACTGTATGACCTCCCCGTGGCCATTTTCAATGTGGGGAATGGATGTAATCGGACCAATAGAGCCCAAAGCAAGCAACGGGCACCGATTCATTTTCGTCATGATCGATTATTTCACCAAATGGGTAGAGGCAGCTTCTTTCCCCAAGGTAACCCAGGTGGTCATCGTCGGTTTCATCAGGAATAATGTCATTTGTCGATACGGGCAACCTGAGGTTTTGGTCTCCAACAATGCCAAGAATTTAAACAACGCCCTCATGAAGGGACTGTGTGACCAGTTTAAGATCAAACACCTCAATTCCGTCATTTACCGTCCTAAGATGAATGGGGCAGTGGAGGCTGCGAATAAAAACATCAAGAAGATCATGGCGAAGATGTCTACTAACCATCGGGGATGGCCGGATTTGTTACCCCTCACCCTGCTGGCATACCAAACATCAACGCGTACTTCTACAGGGGCAACCCCTTACGCTTTGGTGTATGGAATGGAGGCCGTTCTGCCAGTTGAGGTTGAAATGGCGTCCCTCAGAATAATGATCGATGCTCAGATAAGCGAGGAGGATTTGATGCAAAGTCGATACGACCAATTGGCCCTAATTGATGAAAGGAGGGTGGCTGTCGTTTGGCATGGTCAGCTATATCAACAAAGGATCTCTCGATCATATGACAAAAGGATAAGACCTCGGAAATTCAAAGAAAATGATTTGGTGCTGAAAAGAGTCATGCCTTGTCAAGACGAAGCCAAGGGGAAGTTCGCCCCGAACTGGGAAGGGCCGTTTGTGATTAAGAAAGTGTTATCCGGAGGGGCCCTCATATTGCAAGAAGTGGATGGTGAGGTATTTCCACAACCCCTAAATTCTGACTCGGTGAAGCGATTCAACGCTTGAACCATCAGTTTCCTTTTTCCTTTGAGAGCGAACTACGTAGGACCTGATCTCCCAACTTGTGGGGGTACGTAGGCAGCCATCATGGCGCGGTCCGATCCCTTAAAAAAAATAAAAAAAAAATGATCCTTTCCCTAACCAAAACCAATTTTCGATAACCAGATAAAACCTTCCTACACCCTCAAAACCTTCCCGAAACCAGCTGCTTAACCAGCTTCATCCCAAAGGATATAACCCTGATCCAACCAAACAGTTATCCAAAATCTGAGATTCAATCCGATGAAATCAAAAGGTGTGCGGCAATATCTATCAAATCTCCATCAAGACTTGAGAAAAGAAAGAAGGCGAAATGTCAAAATCGTGGTCAACTGGATAAAATGAGGATCCAATGAAAAGCAATGATACGACAAAAGGGAAAATGACTGAATTTAAATGCATGTCTATATATATAAGTCATTTTATTACAAGATTTCCCTTTCGGTAACCGATGAAACTAACATAGTCTATGCAGGAAATAAAATAATCTACAAATCTGAAACTAGCTGAAGCAGGATGGACAGGGTGGTGGATAGATCTGAAGCATCAGCATCTCCTGCAATCTGCTGCCCCATCATATCAATGCGATCCAGTAAAGCAGTGGCTCAGCTGACAGTCCCAAAATGAGCATCTACAACTGCCCTGGTCTGAAATACAATGGTCTCTCTGTCAGCAATGGCAGCGTCTCTAGCCCGAATGACATCATCTCTCTCGACAAGAGCGGCATCCCTCTCGGCCTCAGCGGTAATCAGGGCCAGGCGGAGTCGGGTATCCTCAGTAACCTGACTTGGGGCAGAATCAGCTGAGATGGAGCGGTCTGTGGTATCCTCTGAGAAAATCACTTCAGGGTCATCAAAGGCCCCAGTCTGACTCAAACCAGCCAGATCCAAGTCTCCGCGCAACCACTGCACGTAAGCAAATGTCTGGATGTGACGGCTCTCACTATATTCGGCGGAGATCCTGTGAGACCAAAGGTCGTATACCCGCAATAGTTCCCTCTCTGTCTGGGACGATATAAGGAGTCGATAGGCGGCTGCACCAGCGAAGGGGTATAAATCCTGTGTCTGATCAAACTGCCCCATAACCGCCAGGGGATGATAAGTCGTCACGCCCCTCAAGCCAGCAATGGGGATGAAGTCCAGGTCAGGCACATGAGTCAAGAAGCTCATAAAGGAGCAATAGCCCAAGTAGACCAATAGATGAAAGGGATCCTCAATGACCGACAAGAATGATGTCCAGGAGGCCACATCAGTACAGCTCACGGGACGAAACGAAAACTGCGTGGTTATGTCGTGGCTAAAGCAAAACCCTTGGCGATGGAAGTGGCCGATGGGACTGAGATGACTCATGAACCACACGTATAACAAAGTCGAGCTCCCTATGAATACTCGGCCGCGGAAGGATTGGCAATATGAGGCTGAAATGTAGGTATCCGCCAATATCATGGGAAGAATGGTGTGATCCTCCTGAAGAGCTCGAACGGCCGCTACAACCCGCATGTCCAACTGATCAGGTCCTGCGGGCAAGTACAAAACTGAGACGACACAGGCCATCAGAACATCCACTCTCAAGGCGTCCCAGCGCTCCTCGGACACGGAAAAATCACCGAGGAAAAGACGAAAACTGTCAGGTGAGCCAAATCGGTCAATCAAGAACTGAAGGGGAACCATATGGTCGGATGTGATCACCGGTAACAAGACAGCCCTCCGCAAACCGGTGAAAGTCAAGAATTGTCGGCGCATGGAACCAACTGTAACCCTGGCACAAGGTCTATCCAAAGGCAAACCAGTGAAACGAGCATACTCCTCGAGGGTGGGGGTCAGCTCTACCGTCCCTAACCTGAACACCTGACGGACAGGCGCCCAATATCTCAGAATACCATCCACAAAGCCCGCTGGCACCTGAAAAGATAATAAGGACCCAGAATGTCCCAAAAGGCCATATGTGATAACCCTGTCGGTCGGTGATAAACTGTCCAACCAACGGAGGAGACTGCCGACCAACCTTGTAGGAAGAATGGAATTCAAACGTACCACGACATCTGTGGACGACATCTGTGGAGAAAATAGTATCAAAAAGACTGTACAGGGGTCATTCTCTATCCATAAGTAAAAAGCATGCATCATACAGTTAATAAGAGAGCAAATGAATTTCATAGATATAAAAGATAAAAAAAAACTGTGCATAAATAAAAATGAGTTCGGTACATAGTGCATAAAATGAAAAATAAAACTGAACAGGTACAGGTACAAAAGCCCTATCCTATCCTGGTCTAAATAAAATCAATCTCGTCTATGAAAGCGAGATCCTCAAACTGGTCCCCCGGAGTCGCCGAAGTCGAAGGCCCAAAGTTCATGTCGGGAATGTATGGCTGCGCAGTGGCATCAGACGAGCTCGGGCCCGCATCATAACCCGCACCGTCAGGGTCATAGGCATAAGCATCCTCTGGAGTCCGGCCCAACACCCGAAGATATAGAGACAACTGGTCTACCTGCCGGGTCAAGGTGGCGATCTGCTCGGCATGAGTGGGAGTCCGAACGCAGGCTGCCCAGTCAGTCATCATCACCGAGCCGGGGACCATATCCCCGAGGAAGAATGTGGCCCGGGTCTGAGGACCGATGGTGCGGGGCACCCACCAAGTACGGAAGGCGTCACTGGTACTGGGACCCGTCGAAAGCATCCGGCCGTCCTCCCCTGCAAGCATGATCTCTGAAGGCTGAGAATCCAGCGGCCAGGAAGTGGTGAAAGGAAGGGAGTGCGGGATGCGGATCTCTCTAGTAACGCATCTGAAGGCGCGCTCCCCCAAGTACATCACCCATCCTCCAACACTCTGCAAAGTGAGGCGACGGGTGGAAAGTGCAAACTCCGGGCCGGTAGGATGCCCATCTATAAACCCCACATCCAGATGCTCAGAAAGATAAGGCCTCCAGACGACCCCTGCAGCCGTGATCAGCTCCAGCTGGATGCGGCAGTGTGCAAAGCTGCCAGATACCAGGACCTCCTCCAGGGTGCTATGATGCCATCGCCGACCCCGGGGATAGGTGTCTAAGCCAAGAGTGGTGACATGCCTCAGACATGGGAGACGCTCGTAGGCCTAGAACTGCGAACAGAAACAGTGAAAAACATGAGTAACCTATAAATGCAGAAAAGGGAAATAAATGAAGGAAAGTCCAATAAGAAGAGGGAAAGAGAAACCTCACCAGCAGGAAGTGATAAAATCCGAGCCAAGCATCTGTCTGGCCCTCCGAGCGTAGACGCATACCGTGGAGGAAATAGGCAAAGGTGAATGACCCCCAGTCATAGTCACGGATGCGGTCCACGTCTCTGACCGCTCCTACGACGCTGAAATGAATGGTGGAGGAGTTGTTCCCTAGGAAACAACCCCTCATGATGGTCAAGAACAGGCGTCGGAGCAGAATGTCCCGAGTACCCTGATCCGCTGGAATGGGCAGCGCGTAGAGACCCCCGACAGCGTCAACAGCCAAGGCACCGGACCGAATACTACGGGCCTTAAAGACCCGGTCCTCAACAACGAAGCCCAATAAAGCCCAGACCTCTGCAGGAGTGATGTCGAGATCTAGAGGAACGCGGGACCCGGTAAACTCTATGCCCGTAATATACCTCCAGTCCCAGGGGGTCAACAAAACCTCACAGTCCAGAAGGTGAAGGGACTGGGTCTGGTGAAACCATCTCTCGGACAAAGCCCGCATATAACCCCAGGGGCACTGATGGGGGATGATAGTGAAAAAGTGACGGAAGCCCCAAGAATCCACCACCGCTCGGTAGTCGCTGTGCAAGGCCGTGTAAAGGGAGTAGATGTTGAACCAGTTGCCCCTCGGCTGAGTAAACTCGGGTACCTGGGGCAATCACCAATGGGTCAGTCCAGATAAAAGGAGAATTGAGAAATTGAGAATAAAATCAGAATAGAACTGAATATACCTCGTTAGACACGAGAGATGCTGAGGGGTGACGACTGAGATCCCGACCCAAAAGATCGGGTATCTGCACAGGGGCGCCAGAAGAACCTTGATGAGTAGATGGAGCCGGTGTGCTGGAGGATGGCCCCTCTACCGCGACCTCCGGAGGGACAGCCTCTTCAACGTCCAGATGATCGGGACGAATGACAACCTCCGCCAAGCGACGAGCCTGACGGGTTCGAGGAAGAACAGGGGCAGGTGCAGCCCTACGACGGCGAACACCCGATGTCCGTGACGCAGAAGAGCTACTGGGAGCGTTGGGATCCATAGCTGGAATAGAACAAGCGAGGAGAAGGTAAGTTCCCTTTTGAATTATGTCGCGAATATTCTAAATTCCTACCCTCATCATATAATTAATGCAGCATGATGCATGTTTACTACATCAAAAAAAAAATCGGCAGAGTTCCGTTTGTAAAATGGACATCCCAGGCATAAGCCAAACATGTTTGCGATCAATCCAAGCCTCAAACAGATCAAAATTGCATTCATATGTGTAATTACAGCATGTAAAGTACCATAATGCATGATTTTCTTGCAGAAAAGGAATAACAGTATGTGGGACCGCATCATGAGCATAAAATAGGACTCACACAGTTGATACATAGCATGTATATATGATAATACATAGCATAGCATTGTAAAGCATACATTTTTATCTCTAAACATGCAAATAGCCAAATGTATAGCAAAACATTGACGAAATTGAAAAGTGAACGGTCAAAGTGTTACCTGTTGCGCGTAGATCAATCCTACCGGAGCGGTTTTTGCAGAAAGATAGGAAAAATCGGCAAAAGGGCGTTAAAAAGTCTGAAAAATCGCGTGGGGCACGAATGAAAGTGACAGATCTGGGATGCGGCTGGCCGCCTATATGCCCGATCTTAGTCGCAGATCAATCTGCGGCTGGGCCCAGTGCTCCCCCATTGGTCCATTGCAAGCTTAATCGATTCTAAAGCCTATTGGACTCATAGTGTGATAATAAAATACGAGATTTTGATGAATTAGGTGTCGAACACGGCTTCTCAATTCGACCAAGTGACCGGATACGAGGCTCGGCACTCGCAGACAATCGACCGGCGACGAAAAACCGGCGATTACGAGATGGATGTCCGGCGACGAAAACCGGCTCCGACGAGATAACCAACCGGCGACGATAACCGGGGGTTACGAGATGGGTGACCGGCGACGATACCCGGCCCCGACGAGACAATCGACCGGCGACGATAACCGACGATTACGAGATGGATGTACGGCGACGAAAACCGGCTCCGACGAGATAACCAACCGGCGACGATAACCGGGGGTTACGAGATGGGTGACCGGCGACGATACCCGGCCCCGACGAGACAATCGACCGGCGACGATAACCGGCGATTACGAGATGGATGTCCGGCGACGAAAACCGACTCCGACGAGATAACCAACCGGCTACGATAACCGGGGGTTACGAGATGGGTGACCGGCGACGATACCCGGCCCCGACGAGATAATCGATCGGTGACGATAACCGGCGATTACGAGATGGATGTACGGCGACGAAAACCGGCTCCGACGAGATAACCAACCGGCGACGATAACCGGGGGTTACGAGATGGGTGACCGGCGACGATACCCGGCCCCGACGAGACAATCGACCGGCGACGATAACCGGCGATTACGAGATGGATGTCCGGCGACGAAAACCGGCTCCGACAGGATAACCAACCGGCGACGATAACCGGGGGTTACGAGATGGGTGACCGGCAACGATACCCGGCCCCGGCGAGACAATCGACCGGCGACGATAACCGGCGATTACGAGATGGTTGTCCGGCGACGAAAACCGACTCCGACAAGATAACCAACCGGCGACGATAACCGGGGGTTACGAGATGGGTGACCGGCGACGATACCCGACCCCGACGAGACAATCGACCGGCGACGATAACCGGCGATTACGAGATGGATGTCCGGCGACGAAAACCGGCTCCGACAGGATAACCAACCGGCGACGATAACCGGGGGTTACGAGATGGGTGACCGGCAACGATACCCGGCCCCGACGAGACGATCATCAGCCTCGACACCCTTTTTCTGAATATTTTGCATCAATTGCATCTTGCGTTGCATCATAAATCATGTGTGTTGCATCACGTATGCATTGTCATCCTTGTGCACTGTCATTCATGCATCGAGTGTCTATTCTTTATCCTGTTCATTTCATTAACCATTGCATGAACATGATAAAGAAGGGCAGCTGTAGACACCCAAATTTTGCGTTCCCTGTACTAACCATGACAGGAGGGCAAAATCGTCAATTGAACCGGCTTGCGGGAGCAAAGGAATGGGCACCAATGCGAACGCCCAACACCACCGCAATGTTTGGCGACCAAAGCGGACGTGACAATAAGGCCATCCGAAACGGGCATCCCCGAATGAGGTGGCACGTCTTCCGAAAATTCTCGGACTGCGGAATACGAGCCTGTTAGTGAAAACCGACGTTACGGCACGAAAATCGAGACGTGGCACGAAAAACGAGAAAGTCAAACCATCCAGCCGCGGATTGATCTGCGGCCAAATAGTGCGCCTTTTGAAAACACGGAACTCGAAACACGGAAGTCGAAATCGGGGTGAGTGGAAGGCAGGCGGCCAGCCAGCCGCAGATCAATCTGCGGCTGGCTTTGGCCAGCTTATTTCAACTCAGCTTCGTGCAGCATACAGGGAGTTCAGCAAATTGGAAAGAATTGAAAAGGAGAAGGAGATTTCAGCAGCAAAGAGAGCACGAAAATTGAGAGGAAAAAGAGAGAAATTTTGCATTCAAATAGGAAGAAAAGAGAGAAAAAAGAGAGGAATTTTATTCTTTTGATTTTGATTGTATCCAATACACTCCTTATCCTATTCAAATACATAAGTTCATATCCATTTGAGATCAATTGCAAGGTGAAAATTCCTATTTGTTCTAGCAATTCATATCATATTGATTAGGTAAATTAGATGTAACTTTCATGTATTTTGTTGAACAATCATGGATTAGGGATTATTAGTGAGGGTTCCATCGGAACAAAAGTCTTCCTAATAACCCGAGGATATCCAATTGATGAAATTTCTAGCTTGTTTATGGTGATTCATTGGGTGTAATTTATTTAGATTGTCATTTTCGGATATCATGGTGTATTAGATAAATCCGGGTTGGTTAGTTATGTAGTATTCATTCCGTGGGCATGTAGCAATCTCGTGTGAGCCTAGGAATGCGACCCCATGGTCCAAATCCGATGATGGACGTTTTGATGTATGTAATAGATTCAAGGTGCTCGTTTTTTGTAACATGTAATCGTCGGGCCTTAAAACGACGCTAAGGCGAGAATCGGGTTTAAGGCCCCGTAGTAGTGAAATATGTGATTGTTGGCGTTCGGGGATATTTTGATGGCTTACATGCCCATGAATAGCTCCGACGCATGTTTATGCTTGGTTGGATTTTGTGACACAAAAATGATTTCAAAGATTAAACGATGAAGGTTTTTTTTATTAAAATCAAACAAGCTAGGTTATTAGAATCACTAGGTTAAAAATCGGAAGTGTTAATAAGTGTCGATTCCTACTAAACGAGAAGGCCAAAGGAAATCATTTTCGATCATCACAAAAAATGGTTTTTATGAATGAACGAAATGTTTTTATTAGATCTTTGTGCATAGGGTTAAAGATATCCTAGAAATTGCCCATCATTTTATGAAAGCAATGTATAGATTTCGATTCCTATCGTGACAAAGGTTTAAAAGATTCTTGTTTTTGCCAAAACAAACGCCTAATAAAATCTCATAGCTTTTGACGAATAAAATCCAACCTTTCGCACGAACAAAAGAGCTCTCTTGTATTAATGGAAACGATGTTCTAAAACATTCCCGAAATAAAACACGATTTTTCATAAAAAGCCAAATGTTTCACCTCACCACAATATTCACCTAAGCGCACACACACACACACACACACACACACACACCCGCATGTATACACATTTCATGAGTCAAAGGATAGGAAAGTATCAAGATTGCGGTAACCGTGTTTCACAGAAGTCGGGGGGTGCCTAACACCTTCCCCTCGCTTAAGCAAGCCCCCGAACTCTATGAATCTCGGTTAGTAGACCAATTAATTCGGAGTCACAAATGACCCAGCGATTTATAAAAAACGAAAACTCGGATGAGTTGGTACATCCATTTCAAATATACCAACTGGCGACTCTGGTTAATTGGCTCATCATAAAAATAATCTTTCAAAACCCCGTCGACATTAATGCCGACCTTTTCCAAAAAATCATTTAATCAAGAAGCTAAAATTAGAAAAGACTAAAAAGGATACACGAAGAAAAAACCCGGCGTCGACAAGATTTAAAATGTATATATAAGTATGAAATATATATACATTTATTGAAAAGTAAGATTTAATAGTGGATTTAACTATTAAATTAATTAGTTTGAGTTAAATATAAATTGAAATGTGGAGGTGAAGAAAGTTAATCAATTAATATTAATTAATTGAGATTAGATTGAAATTATATTGTGAAATGATATAATTTGAATATTAAGCCTTGAACGACAATAGAATTATTATGAATTAAATTTTATAAACAAGGAGATTCACTACAAGAAATTAGGGATGTAGCGAAGGAAATTTTGTGAAGGAATTCATTCCTTCACAGGAGGAGTTTTTAGTGAAGGAACAGTGAAGAAAAAAAATATAGTGACAATATAATTATTAGTGAAAGAAATATCATTCACAATTTATAATTTTTTCCTCGCAAAATTGAGGCGGCAGAACGATATTTGGTGCCAATTTATGATGAAAATTTGCGAGGAAAAAAAACCATTAATGAAAGAATTATTACTCACTATATATTATTGTTCAGAGGTTTTTTTGCGAGAGATAAAATTGGTCATTGTTTTGTTATAAATAATTTTTTTAGAATTAATTGTGATGAATATAAATTGTAATATAAATACATTAAATTTTTTGCAGTAGTAAATTTACTTTTAATAACATTTTTTAAGTAACTTACAATATCGATTATTTCTTTTAATAAACTACAATATCTATTATTTACTTTTAATAACACTTTATTACAATATCGATTATTTCTATAAGGTAAATAACTTTACACTACGTTATAACTTTAAAATTTCATATATTGATCATGACAAAAAAAAGAGAAAAAAAGAAGAAGATAGTGACGCTTTTTTTGTGGAATAGAGCACAAATACCAAAAACAAAATACTAATATGTTCTACAGAAAGAGTTAAGTTTGAGTTTATTCTTTAATTTATAATATACTATAATTCAAATTGTAATGTAATTAATATTTTAATAGAAATTTTATTCTTAATAATAACTTTTAAGTAATTTACAGTATTAATTGTATTAATTAAAATATTAAGTTACAACAATTTAAAATTTAAAATATTATAAATTGACAATAAACAAAATTATAATAATTATGACTCTTTTTGTGGAACAAATTATAAATGTTAAAATATTATTTTTTTTGTTCTACAAAAGAGTTATATTTCAGTTTGTTATAGTTAATTTATGATATCCTAAAATTTAAATTTAGATTTATCTTTAAGTTTTTGAAATAATAATTTTACATATAATATTACTTTTAAAAGTAGTTTTTTTTTTAAAAAATATTATCAAACTCTTTTTTGGAACAGAGTCCCTGAGTTGTGTGCTTGGTCTGCAAAGCACGAAACAAACATCAATTTGGGTTTCACTTCTCTAATTTGGGTTTCACCTCTCTTCCTTGGCCAAAATTCACATGAAATTCACATGTCCATGTTTCAATAAGAGAGATGGGCTAGGTTTCTCTCTACCAATTTGGGTTTTTCCTTTCTTCCTTAGCCATTTATTCCCAAATCAAAACTCAGCCAGCGTCTCTACTCTCTGTCTCTTTCCACTTTCCAGTCTCGTCAGTCGTCTCCACTACTCAGTGCTCATCATCGTCATCGACTCTCTACATCATCATCGTCGCCTTTATTATCATCGACTCTCTCCATCTCCATCTTCTTCCTCGGTCTCCGACTCTCCATAGTCTCTAAATCATCTCCATCTTCTTCGCAAACGGGAATCACCGAATCAATCTCTGCTCTGTCATCATTGATTCTTATATTGTATTCTGCTAATATATGCCCGCAAGTAGTTTTCTACCGAGTAATTTCTTTTGTTATATAAATTGGGAGCTAGATTTTGCTTCACTTCAAAAATTATTTGCCCTAATTTTTTATTGAGAAATCAGTTAATGTTAGAGAAGATTTTGATGTCTTAGGATTGGTTTACATGAAGATAATGTGAAATTTGAGTGTTTATGGCTATGATTTCTAAGGAATTTTGGAGTTTTCTTTTTTACATTCATTCCTTGTTCGGTGCTTGAGTGAAATTTGAGTGTTTACGGCTATGATTTATGAGAAGATTTCCCCCCAAATTTTTCTCCTGTTGCACTCTTCATTGATCTATCTCTATACTATCTGCTCTGTTTGGTTTCTTTTTTGATCATAAGTGTTAAAGTTGTTCTTATTTTGTATGTTGGGTTTTAAAATAAGTGTATTCATTGAGTTAGAAATGAAAACAGGAGGTGGCTTGGCTTTAGATGGATATTTGAATGACTCGGCTAGATATAGTATGAGCTGGCGTGTTTTGAGTTAAGTAGAAAGCTACTAGCCATTTGATTTGATAATTAGAAGGGAGGCTATATCAGAGCCTAGGAATAATCAGTCCTTCCTATTCTAAGTATTCTATCCGTTCTATTATATCATCTTCTTCCCTAACTGCCGAATCATGTATACTGGAAATGTAAGGCTAAATTTTCTTGGGTTTTCTACAATTGGCTAAATTGATAAGAAATTAAGCATAATAGACTAAAGATTGCATCAATTGGCATTCAAAGGAGGATTTCAGGGTTGTGGTAACAAGGAATTTGAATTAAAGAGCAAATAAGGAGGTAAGTTATGAGATTATTTTGCAATTTCTGTAATGGGATATATAAATAAAAATATATGTGAATATGAACTAATATAGTGTTAAATGAAAATTGAACTGTTATTTGAATTATGATAACTATGAATTAGAAAGAAGGAGCTTAGTTGTTGTGAGGAGTAATAAGGAAGGAGAAATTTGGATTTATACATTTATGAACATATATGATCTCTGTCCAAGTAATGAATGCCCATATCATGTTCGATTTTATGTTTCTTAGAACTATTAGGTATAAAATGGATAATTGAGGCAATGTAGTGAGTAAAGTAACATCCATATATGTTATATGATGTATATGGAGTAATTTGGGTAAGTAAAACTTGGGTTAGAAACTGTTTTGGAGCAAATGATTAGTGTGGATTTAGTTGGGGAAAAAACTATTCAACTGGCCAGTTTTGAGGCCAGGTAGCGCTGATCTAGAGTGTCCAAATAGGTTGGAATATAGCATCTTGTGTTGCATTTAGTCTGCAGATGAGGTTAAGTTTTAAATTTCTTGTTGTGTTTTTTGGTTACCAGCTTAGGATGTAGCTGTACTTGTCTATTTTAAATGGTATGTATCTGATTTGGAAATATATGGGTTTATGCTTGTGAAATCGTTAGCCAGTCATGTAGCAAATAACAGAGAACTTGGTATACCGTGTTTTGCAAATTTAATTTGTTATGCATGCTATGTCAGTTTTGAATAGGACTTGGCACTTGGTACTTATAGTTTTGTTATCTCATTTTGAGTTTGACTTTGTTCTCATGTTCCTTAGAGAACATAATAGTGTGAAACTTAGGAACTTGGAGCTGATATATTCATTAGTTTTATGTATGCTTTGCCCTCCGAAAAGAGTTTGATTATGTCATATTTCATAATATTCAAATGTCTTTCTCCTGGTGATTTTGTTAAGCCACTGTTGTATTAAAAGTTTGAGGTTTTTTAGTTACTTAAGTAATTATGTGACAGATAGAGCATAGTGACATATAATTCAAGGAAAGATATCCATGAGAGTGATAGATTATGAGTTATCCAGTGATGTAACCAATTACAAACAACGATAAGTTTTTTCTGATTAATTGGCTTATACCCGCTAATTTTTTTTAATTGTGTAGTGTTGTTGTGTGTGTATCCATAAGAGCATTTAGTAAGTTTGCTCTTTGAGTTCTAATTCTTAGCAGCACATAAATTAAAGATGAATATTAGGCTTTGTCCATATTGACCCATATTTAAGAGCTACAAACTGCGAGACATCATATATGCCAACGAAATATTAACAAACAGCATTTTAGTATGCTGCTAATAGTAACATTTTAGTATTCAACAGACATACAATGTATCTCGCATTGGGAATCATATCAGAATGTTAAGGTCTTTACTCCAAATTACAAGGCTTGCATCTTGTATCTTATATTAATTTAGTAAATTTGGTGGGGATGATTGGTACCACATTTTGCTTTATAATAATCCACTCAAATTTTGGCTTTATATGAAATTAAGCTTTGCTCTTTTCCTCTTTGTAGGAGGAACTTGCTGGACATGTATGAAATAAATTTACAAAAAGTACTTGCACATGATTCTTATTAGATTGTTGTTGATTTGCTTGACATACTCTAATGCGTTTTCTTTATTGCCATTCTGCTAGATAGGTATAATTTATATGACAAGGACTTCATACTCATGTTATGTTGAAGGCCTGGACTTAATGAGGCAATGTGATCCATGCTTGTTATGAACTTATGATGAGAGAGTGATGATGTGATTATATTAATATATGGTTATGGAACCTAATACATATTTAATGTCAACAAATGCACCATGAAAAGTAATGGGACTGAGTTATTAACAATCTAGCAGATTGAAATTTGTAACAGGTGAAATAATTTGCTATCATGAGGAATAATAGAAAAAACACTTTATATTTTCTCAGCCAGTGTAAATTATTTTGTATATTATGAGATCAATAATTCATCGTTGCATGTCGTTTTGAACTTAATACCGTGATATATATGTTGATATCCTCTTTGTTTTGGAAATTGTATTTACTGAATTAGTTTTTGATGCCTAGTAGCAAATTTTTGTAGAATTTCTCATTAACTTTTAGAAAAGGATGATAACATCTTCATGCTTTATTGCTTATCCAAGTTTTATGGTAACTGATAGACTGTTGAAAAATTAGAGTTAGACTTCTATTTCGATTTCTTAGCATGTAAATGGCATACAATGTATCTCGCATTGACATTCCAAAAATTTGGGACCTGTCACATCACTAGGGTTGTGAAGGTAAGAGTCATAAATTTAGATGCATTCATGTGAAGACATCTTATATTCCTCGTGTCTGCATAATATTATCACTATATCTTGCATGAATAACTTGAGCTGGTCTATCTTGTATTGCAGTCGTATGCTAATGCGGTCGTAAGTTCCTTAGAAGACCCAAAAAAAGTTTTGGAACAAACAGTTACAGAAATGAATGACGCTCGACTTGAGAAAGATGCGTCAATCAACTGCACAAGTATGGATTCACTCTATATGTAATCTGCAATTTGTTCCTTTCTTCATTGCATTCCCACCTTTCTATTTCTTACTTTCATTATACTGTCATGGCCAATTAAATTAGAAGCCAGAAATATACCTCAGTGCATTATGATGAACAAAAGATATTCCCCTTTTTGAGTTTTGTTTCAAGTGCATTTAGAGAACATTTTTTATTTGACAATTCAAGATGTAAATTGGGTTTAAATTCTTGTACTTTTTTAGCTCTGCTGGAATTAATGATAGCTATATTTTTTTACTTTATCCTTCATTATCCTCTCCCTCTCTCTCTTAATTTAAGTTCACCGGTTTCATCTTTTCTTATTCATCTCATTGAAATTGAATTTTGGTGTTTCTCTTGCAGCATTAAGTTTACATGCCCAACCTTGATTTCCTTGAAGAAAAAGATGATGAAGTGGACCTAACATGACACTTTATTCCTTATAGTTCGTTGTTATTCTTTTAGTTTTTTTATGTTAATTAATAAATATTGTAGGTACTATATATGGTCCTTGGGAGACCAAGATACAATAATAAATTTTGTAGTTATCGTGACTTGAGCATTATCTATTTATATGTAGAGTATTGGTTTTAATTATTGGCACTTTATGCATTAGTTTATAAATTAGCTTGAAACAAGTATGACATTTATATTAACTTGAAATATTAAATTTATTATTTATTATAGCAATTAATAATAATAATAATAATAATAATAATAAATATGAAATCACTAATTTAAAAATTAATTATAATTTGCAATGAATTTTGATTATTTACCAATTAATTTATTATTTACAAATTTATAATTTGTGAAGGATTTTATTTGAAAAATGGACATTAATGAAGGATTATTTCCCTCACTAAATCTTTTCTAGTTAATTAGTTAGTCATTAATGAAGGAATTTTTATCTCACTAATTTGAAAAAAAGATTCTCAATTTATAATTAGTGAATGAAAATCTTTTCTCATTAAATAAATTTGTTCTTCACAATATATTATTTGTGAGGGAATAAAGTTATTCACTAATTTCAAATAGTCCTTACCAAATATAATTTGTGAATAAAAAGTTATTCACAATATATCATTCACAAAAAATATGTAGTTACTACTTAGCGAAGGATACTCAATTGTGACGAGATCGTATGCGAGCAATCGTGTGAAGGAAATATTTCTTCGCAATAAATCTCTTGTGAGTGATATATTATGTCTTGTGAAGGATTTGTCCGTCATTAGATGCCCTTTTTGGTGTAGTGATTAATTCACTTAAAAAATAGTGAATTAATATAAGTATTTTTATAAAAACGAGGGAGTTGGTTAAACTCATTATTTATACATATTACATATAAATGTAGTATATTTATATAATGGCTTAATATATTGTATTATGAGAAATGAATATAATGTAAAAATGGAATGAGATAAATAGTTCACTATTTGAAAATTAGTGAACTAATATATTTGTTAATTGAATAAAGAAAGTTATTTTCTTTTAATTAGTTGATAATAGGAATTATGTTACTAAAACGTAACATATAGTGGCATAATATTTAATATTATACCAAATGGATGTGAATTAAAAATATGAGGGGAGGGACCAATATATATGAATATTGATGTTAAATTAGTAAATTAAATCAATATTTAGTTTGAGATGAAATATATAAGTTAAATAAATTATTTTGGAAACAATTTATGGAAGGAATGTATAAATTTAATTTAATTATACAATATTAATTGTATAAATTAAATTAGTTATTATTTAATGTAATGTTCATTACACAAAAAATGTTAATTTTATTATGGATTAATTCCATAATTAGTGGGATAATTTTTATACATAATTATAAATGTATAATTACTTAAGTTTAATTAATTAAAATACATGTAATTAGAATATTTGAATTGTATTATATGTGAGTATAGAAACATGTATAATGTACTAATATATTAAATGGGAGTATAATAAAGCAACATATGTATCATGTGTGCTGAAAAGAAAAAGCAACGTATATTAAGTGGGAGTAGTAATATATTAAATGGAATGCATGTAATTAGAAGATATGTATGCTTGAAAAAAAAGAAGAAGCCATGTTATAACCCCCAAACCAAGCCACATGTACCACCTTTCATGCAACGTGTTGAACTGCATGCAAATGAGGTGTTGATCAATTGGATATTACGAGGACAACTAAGTATAGCTCTTTGACTAGCACAAGTACACATAGAATTCAAATAGGAGATGTGGACACGTGCCACTTGGAGATCAAAAAAAAAAACAAAAAGAGCAAAACAATAATAAAAGAAAGACTAAAAACAGAACTCACTCCCCTGCTATACCTCCACTCGTTCCATAACTTGATTTTCTCTAAACAATTAAACTTCTATATTGTCAACCCTTCAATAATTTCTCTTGATCTCGGTTGGAGCTAGCAAAGGAATTGAAGATGCTAGTTAAATTGGGAAGGAAAAAAAACTAAAGCTTATTTTCGGCAAGAGGAAGACTGAAATCAGCCCACATCAAAATTATAGCAATAAAAAAGGTAAGGCATAATATCCTTGCTAAATTCATAAAATTGGAGTAACTATTAACTATTATTACTATGTTTGGTTGTGGGAGGTTGAATGAATTGGGAATCACGAAGGATTCCGGGGTATAAGGTGGATTATTGTAAGGAGATTTGGTGTTTATATGTTTGACTGTTTATAAAAAAAATCAAATCAAGTCTTTTAAGTATGCATACTAGGTGTTCGACTAAATGCCTTAATGAGGCTATTTTACGAGAGCATGAGAATTGATTGATATTCTTATGTTGGACTGTATTTTTTTAGATTTCTTATTTTCAATTTTCTTAACGTTTGCCTTGATTTTTATGGCGGCATGGTGTTAATTGTGATTGATTCCAGGATAAATGTTAATTTGTTAAAATGCTAACGGTAGGTATACATGCATGTACATATTAGTATATGTTGTATAAAGTGTTTCCTGACCTCCTGGGTATATAACCCGCATCATGCCAATCAATTTCCATAAAGTTTACTGATATTCCTTCTAAAGAATGAATATTTAATTTGCTAATGTTATTCTATTAAAATAAGAATAAAAGTTAATAATATCCATACCTAACTTTAGTTAACAAGTCTTAGATTTTTCTACCATCTCTAATTCTCCGGCTATAGAAGGAACCCAACATTACATAGTGGTTAACTCCACTTCAGTTTTAGTGTACAAAATAATCCTACTTGATAAAATATGATGCTTGTGGAAAAGAAGTGGGAGAGTTCAATTAATTCAAAAAAGGGGTATTTAGTTCATTTTCATGATGGAGTTTGTGGACCTTAAAAAATGGAAATACAGAGACGTTTATAGAGTTATTTTATGCTCATGAAATTTATTTTTTTATAGTTTTTAATTTGCAGCAGTTTGTTAATTGGAGAGGGCTTATGTTAGTAGTGTAATAATAAGTAACCTATTTATATATAATGAACAAGTTAATTTGGGACTTGATTAGAGATTAGAAATTAATCTATGTAGTATATTAAGTTTTGTTAGAATTTGTAAACCTATGATATATTGTAGCTATGTAATGACGTGGTTAAATTACATAGGTTATGCGGCAAATGAGAACGAATAAATGTTGTTAATCAATGAATTGAAGTTGATCATGGACGTTTGTTGACCATATAACGATAAACGCAAATCAAGGCAAGTTTTTTCAGTACTTCGTGAATTGTTGCTATGTGAAAATGTGCTATATTGTGATGTTAAATCATGAATATGTGATGCTTAGTTAAATTTGTTGTTATATGTGAACAAGTTAAGTGTGTAAATGCTATTTGGTTATAACTGAAGTTGTTGATTGATGAATTCTAATAACTGTGGATAGTTAAAAGAAAATGCACATCATCTGAAGCATGTATACAGTGCACATCATGAAATGCATGTTACACAAATAAGTATAAAGCATATGTCTTATGTGAACCATGAAATATGTTAACTGTTAGACTTGTTGGGTCGTCGTGCTCATTCTTGCAAATAACTTATTTGCAGATTAGAGAATGAACTATCGGATGATCATGGCAATAAAGATTTAAGGCTCGTTACAAAAGAAAAGTTAATTATTTTCTTTAGTTGAAGTTATATTAGTTCAAGATGATTGTTTGTAATGTAAATAGATTAAGTTGTGTTAAATTGGAGAATATCGAATAAAAGATATTTATTAGATTTGATTAGAAAACTTTACCTTTAAAATTATAATGTAATATAATGTGATTGAAATAATGTATATAAAATAGTATATGTTATATATATGGGTTGTTGTATTGAGAGTTCAGATTGCGGTTTTAGAAATCTAACTTGTTATGTAATTCATTTAACTTGTTGAATTACAACGAATCATATAGAAAACTTTGTCAGATATTCAAAGTTGAATTTTATATTCATAATTGACGTCTGAGACAAAACATAAAATATATGAAAATAAAAAGTGATGAAGAATTGTAAAGGTTGCGATTTTGGAACCGATGAATTGTAAAGTTTTAAATAACTGAATTGTAATATCTATATTGGTATCAAATGTTGAAAAAGTTTTAAAAATATACGTATTTTATCGATTATAATACTGATAATGACGTAAAATGGGAACGATATTGTCTTTTAACGCACAAGATCAGATATGAAAATGGTCTGAATTTTGGGGTCGTTACAATCGAGGTTCAATAAAAATATAATTGATATTCGAGAATCAAAGACTGAATCACACAAAAGATACAATTGAATGAAATAGGTTTAAGAACTTGCTCAAGTAAGTAATATCATTATAAAGCTTGCATGATAAAAGAATGAAGTTCAGGAACTTGCATAGAAATAATTAATTAGGGATAAGATACTTGCTTTTAATATAAAGATGGGATGTATAATTTGTGTAATTGAAATCAAGTTAGAGCATGGAAACTTGCAGAATAAAGAGTGAAGTTAAGAAAACTTGCCTCCTGCGTAGATTATACGTTTACTATTTACGTTCCTCACTTAATCCTACATATCATTTCAAGTCACGATACCAATTAATTATAGCATAATTAGTATCATGAGTATATTCTCTTTTATCTTATCTTAACTCTAAGTCTGATTATATTAATGATATTTACAACATCAACTCTTAAACACATTAGTAAACCTTACAAATAACAAGTTTAAAACGAAATCAACTTACTCATTAATCTCATAAAACATCATTTAACATCAAAATGTATGATTATTACATTTTCATATTCATTAGATTAGGTTACAATTACATTTTAACATTTGAATAAAATATTCTGGGTCAGTCTGCTAACCGGCGCGGCCGCGCCGCTTTTGTTCTTGGCACCAGCGCGGCCGCGCTGTGCCTGACTTTTGGCTCTGGTCTGTATGTGGCGCGGCCGCGTCACTTTTGTTCTTGGCACCAGCGCGGCCGCGCTGGTGCGCAGACTCAGGTATTGTAGTTCTCGCAGAACACAAAAAATACCAAATTTGGTCAAAGTTTTATCCAAGCCACAAATCAAACACTACGCATGGGTTCTGGACTTTACAGAAACACAAAATAACAATCATAGCATGATTTTACTAACTTAAACAACCTAAATATCTGAATTTAAACCCATAAATCTAATACTTTTGTAAAAACTCTATTTTTAAACAATTTAGCGAATTCATTCACCATGGATTCGTTACACAACCAAATCAGTTCGTATAACTTGCATTCTTTTTATATTTGAATGTATAAACATAATAGGTCATCAATTTACTGATTAATATGTATTTAAAACATGAATTTTCATACATATAGTTCCTATTCATACATAACTGCTCTGTAAATTCCAGAACTTCCAATTAAAGGCATAATCTCATGAATTAATCCAATTAAACACTTTATAAACATAATATAGTAAATTATACATGCATTTAAACAATTATAAACAATTTATAATCAATTACACATGAAGCTTCATTATCAGAAAACTTACAGACTACTTTCATGGAAGAATTTAAAATGTAAATTAAACTTAGTTAGAAGAATTACCTTCAATTAATAGTTTAGGATGCTAGAGAATGATGAGAAATTCTACAATTCTTCCAATTTCTTCTACAACTCCAATTTCTTTTCTCTCAATTATCCCTCTGACTTAGTTTTTAGGAATGAATGTGCTGATATTAAGAATTAAGAATACGTAGAATAAAAGAAACTGATATAATCATGGGTGTCAGTTAATCCATAATGGTTAACTGGCTCCAACTTCCCTTAAGGCCTCGTTTGGCTTAAAAAAAACTCTTCTTTTGGTTTATTTTAATAAATTACTTATTATAAAGTTCATGTCACATATATAAATTAACTAAATAATCTCATTTAATTCAATTAAATAAAATAGAATAATACTACATTAAATCACATAGTCACAGAAATAAAATTCTCCTTTATTAATAATGACAAATTATTAAATCTCTAATTAATATTAAATTAATTAGAAATAACATTATACTTATTTAAATAATGTATTTAATCAAATAAATTCAATTAAACACATACTTTAAATATAAAAAAAAATTCTCCACATTAATTTAATTAATGTAACACATATAATTAAATTAATCTACCACAAATTCATTAATTAATCAATTAATTCAACAATCAAATCATCGAAAAATATTTATTTAATTCAATAAATATTTCAATTAAATTACAAAATTCTCGTTTGTCATATCTTTGCCCCCTTAAAAGGATTCTGTCCCCAGAATCACGACTCAATTAACTCGTCCCGTTACATTCTCCCCCCTCCCCTTACAAAGATTCTGTCCCCAGAATCGCTACACATAGATTAAGCAAATAACTGAGGATAATTTCTCATCATTTGATCTTCGAGTTCCCACGTAGCTTTTTCAGCGTTGTGGTTCCTCCAGATCACCTTAACAGAACGTATAATTTTATTTCTTAGCACTTGTTTTTTCCTATCAACTATCTGAACAAGCTATTTTTCGTAAGACAATCTTTTCTCAACTTGCAGGGGTTCATACTCTATGACATGCTTGTAGTTGGGCTTGTATGGTCGTAACACCGAGACATAAAAGACATTATGGATGTGTTCCAGCGCTGGAGGTAAAGCTACCTCATAAGCGACCTCACCAACTCTTCTTAATACTTCAAAGGGTCCAATGAACCTCGGGCTCAGTTTTTCCTTCTTACCAAAACGAATCTTCCCTTTCCAGGGAGATACTTTCAAGAAAACATACCTACCAGACTCAAATTCTCGATTCTTATGATGTTGATCGGCGTACTTGTGACAACCCCAAATCCGGGTTACCTCAAACCACACAGATTTGGTGCTCACTATCCATACACAACCACTGTCTACCTATAAACAAAAGGTTTTAAGTAAAGTAATGTTTGCCAAAATCTATACTAGCAAAAATACGCAAGTATACGCAGTCCACAAGTAATAAAGTGAAAGTAGAGTATCGTCCCACAGAGAAGAATTGATTCTACAATGACAAATTCCAAATTTAAATCAAATCAATTTTTAGTAAACAAATGGTTTTATATTTCTGAGGTTTTGAATTTAACTAATTAATTCTAAATTAAATTACTAACACTAGTTTGAGAACAGATTTTTAAAGACTTAAGACTACAACTTCACTTAATGCTTTATTTTACTTAACATGCTCCCCTTTGGATTATGCTAGTTATTCTAGATTGTTAACCAGGAACTCATCACTATTTATGATCATCTTTCAATGTTTCACAAACAACTTAACTTAAATCCACAATTGATAGATTCAAGTTAATCATCCTAAATAACTAACTCACTATATTTCTATGTGAATTATAATTAAAAAGGATTTAAAGCCAAGTTCCCTATTTTGATTACATGCGGTGATAAGTATATCTCTATCCTAATCACAAATTATGAATTCCATCGACGGCAGAAGACACAATCACATGCTATTATGGTCAGTTCTACTTCTATACTGCATCTTTCAAATTCATATAGAATAACCCGATAATTATTGGCCAGATAATTAAGTAATTCAACACAAACCATAATAGACAATCCAAAAATAACTAATCATAATATTCAAAGAAACATGCTATTCAAAACTACGCATTAAGATCCATTATAGCCTTAAAAGAAATTTAGTTTATAAATAAACTAGAATTCATCATCCACAAGTTTAATAACATCAAAAAGTTTAGAATAGAGAGAAAAGAGAAGAAACACTGTAAGCAATCCTTCAATCATTGTCCTGCTCCTCCTTGCTTTCTCCTTGTTCTCAACTTGCTTCAAGTCTTCTCTAATTGCTCCAAACTAGGGTTTTCTAATCATAGATAGCTCAATTACCAACTAGAAAACACCTACTTATAATATCTGATAAAACCCCTAATTAATTACAGAGTTCCAAATCCAAGTTCAAATCAAAACCATTTAAAACATCTGAAAAGTCAACTTTGCCCTCGCTCGAACCGGCGCGGTCGCGCCTGGATTAAGCTTGCAAGGCGCGCGGCCGCGCTACTCTGGCAGCAATTTTTTTTCTAACTCTGGCATCACGCGCGGCCGCGCTGCTACCCAGTTCATTTTGGGCGCGGTCGCGCTGCTCTGAAATCCTGCAACATCAGCTACATCAGCAACTGTTGCCTATTTTTTAGTCTTTAATAAAAGAGCTCTAACTCGTGCAAGTATACACGGTCAACAAGTAATACAGAGGAAGTAGAGTATCGTCCCACAGAGACAGGATTAAATTAAATCACTATGCATTAGTTCTATCACTATACTTATTTGCTTAAACTATTGACTTACTTTTGGTGACAAAATTATTTCTATATCAATTAATAACTAAATATGCAAATACTAACGAAATATATCAAGCTTGGAATTAATGGGATCCTAACTTCATTTAATAGTTCATCTAATTACCACTATTAAGCTAGAAGGTTCACATATCTCAGAAAAGTAGCCAAGGACACTAAAATAGACATAACCATTTGTCAATGCATTATGACCTACTTACATAATATCCATACTTGATAGACACAATGTAATCACCACTATAACCAAAATCACTATATTTCTATGTGAAATTGCAATTATATTGATTTTAAGCACAAGTCCTTATTTTAACTCTTACGGTGAAACAGTATATTTCTATCCGATTCACAAAATATTAAGCTATCCAAATAAGCCTCATATTCGCAAGCTATCATGATTACAATCCATACTTATATGTTATTTTTTAATTCCATACAAATACTAAAGTCGAATGGTGATCAAACATTCATACATGCAAAACAATCATGATAGAAGTTCCTTATGATATGCAAAATAATCTAGCAATCAAGTTTATAATTAAACTACTTATTAAAATCCGTTAGAATCCCATAATGGAGATTAGTTCATGTCTGAACCAAAAGCTATTATGGGATCAAAACTGAACATGAAAAAGTAAACAATCAATTGAAGTAAGAAGAATTAGATTGATCAAACCCAATTGAAGAATAAAAAATCTAAAGTAAAGCTTAAACCCACATCAAAATCCAATGCTCGAACAAAAGTAATCCACAGAATATCTCTCTAAAACTATCCCTAGTAAAGTAAAATACACATCCAATAATACTAAAAGTCTCCAAGTTTTTATTCTTCGGGTTTCCTTCTCTCCATCGGATCAATATGGACTAGAATCCTCTTCAGAATTGACTTCTTTTTCCTCCTTCAGCTGGACAAATAGTGCAAAAACGTGGCCTAGCACTGCTGGCGCTAGCCCTAGCACTGCTGGCGCTATGTCTGGCCCAGGAATTTACAAAAATGCCACTAGGTCTATTTTGAGCTCCAAATTTACCCTTTTGCCCCTCCAACTCCAACCTACAATAAATAAACACAAAACAAGTAAAATAATACTTAAAAGCACTTAAAGACCACAATAATTAAGCCTAACAATACCTGATTCGTAGGTATAAAACCCACTCATCAAATACCCCCAAACTTAACCAATTGCTTGCCCTCAAGCAATGCAATGATGCAAATGCAAACGAACTATCATGCCTACGAATCAAACAATTAACCAATACAGTATTTACATCTGGCCTCAAAGATATCATACATACTTAAGTAGAATCTCTAACCAATGCACAGTTTCTAACTCCAATCAAGTAGTTAAGTTACACCTGTCATCACCCATGTTGTGCGTGTGTGTATATCAATCATTCCAATCAATTACAATTCAAATCCATCACATAATTGACTTCTTAGAAGAAAACTTTCAATTGCAACTCAATTCAACCCGTGAACACAACCAATTCAACTGATTCAAGCAACCACTAAGCATAGGAGGATCACTAAGGTTATTTAACACATTTAGATCCTTTTTAAACCCTTCCCCAAGAATTTAACACAATTTTTTGCTTTTTAGTGAGTGCATTTTATGCTCCATCTCACTTTCTTTTGAACGAGTGCGTTTTACGCTCCATCTCGTTCCATGTGTTTATGAGTGAGTGCATTTTATGCTCCATCTCAACCCACCACATGATCCATTCTTTAATTGGGAAAGGTTCAAAATTGTCAAATTTCTCTTTTTGCTCTCTTTTTTTTTCTTTCACCCCAAAATTCCCCCAAACTTAGATTCTTGCCTGTTTTTCATTTAAGGGACGTTTCACCGATATTATCAAGTTTTAACCCAAATCTTCCACCAGAAGAAAATTATACAACAATTTGAATTAAATTGATCAAAACAATTGATTGTGTGCTTTCCTTATTAACAAAAGTTTAAGACAGGTTAAACTTCACTACCTAATCAAAGTCATCACTAAACACTAGTTTTCAATTCTTCACAAGTTAAAACCATGAAACCAGTCTTATCATTGGCCACTTTAGTTACTATATCAATTTATGCTTAATTCATGAAACTACATGCTTAAAACGCGTAACACAACCTAAACAAATACATGCAACTACCATGCATCATGCAAAAACACAAGAAAACAAAACAAAACTATATGCATGAAAACACAAAAACTATACCCCCCAAACTGAACAAGACAATGTCCTCATTGAAAAATAAGAAGAGATTAAGAACAGAGGACTCCCCTGATGAAGAACACTACTCATCATCACTGCCATCGGCAGCGTCATCATCATCCTCATCATCCGCATCAGAAGGCGAGTCAGGTGGTGGGTAAATAGAAAGAGGAGGAGCTGGTGGAAACTGGAATGGTCCTGCCAAAGGATTCATCCGTCCAAACATATCTGCCAAGGCTGTCGAACAGTTAACATTATACGCATAAATCTCCGCCTGGCGCTGAGCAAGTCGACTCTGCTGTCGAGTCATCCGATCAAAACCCCTCTGAATCGATCCTGTAACTAAGTCTATCCGGCGAGTATGGTGCCGAAGATCCTGTCGGATAGTCTCAACTATAGTAGGGGATGGAACGGTATCCTCAACAGGTGGTGGTTGCTCCGGTGCCTGCTCCTATGGTAGCTGCTGTGGTAGAATGAAACCTAAACCCCGCGGGTGCGACTCACCTCCACCCCAAACTCTGTACCGTCCCAATGCAGCATGATCAATGGGAGGCAATGGGACCTGCATAACTTCATCTTTATCCCACGGGACTCCCGCTCGACGGCACAAATCAGTGATCAATGAAGGATGAGGCAGTCCACCTGTGGTACTACCCTCAAGCGTGTGTATGATAGATTCATGAATTATCTCCCCTATATCCACTGTCTTCCCTATAGCAATGCAGTATAATAACGCCGCCCGCAGATTAATGACATCGCTCATATGGCGGCACGGCATCAACTTAGCACAGATAAAAGCATGCCATGCTTTTCCATATCTACTCAATTTGGCTGATGGAAAGTGCATAGCTTCTTGGTGGTCAGACAGCTTCCATTCAGTCCCTGGTTCACAGAGGGCTTCTATAATCTCAGAATAATCCAAATCCTCTTCCAAGTATTTCGTATAGCCATCCCTGTGAATTTTCTGCAACCCATAATACGCATTAATATTTTTACGGCCCACATTTATTTCCTGACCCCGAACCATAATCAGATTCCCATTAGCTTCTTTAGCATTAGCATAAAACTCTCTCACAATATTCACGGTAGCTGGTTCGGGTTGTGCAGTAAATACCATCCAATTTCGGCTGCGTATCATTTGAGCTAACTCCCCATCTACCCGATCAATAGGTAGCAAGCCACGTTCAAGAATTAGAGATTTCCCGGAAGACCAATTTTTAAACCTATCACTTGCTTCAGGGCTAACAAATTTCTTCTTATCATACTTTACCACAGTTGATGAACCTGAACTTTCCCCTCTATGTCTTTTGGGAGCCATTAATAACCAATTAAACACAAGTCAAGACCCAAAAGAACTCAAAATTTCGTTGGGGCAATATGTCAAACACTTGGCGTGCACACTTGAAAAACCCTTGTGCAATAGTTCCCCCCAAACTTATGAATAAACCAATTTAGCACAATAAAAATTCCCCACAACTTACAAGCATAAAGATAGACAATTAGAAATTAAACCCAATCCCAATTGAGCCAACACAAATCAATTGGGTGCACAAGCAAAACCAAGAACTATCACCAAAAACTAGCACTTAAACTTTCTAACCAACAATATCAAGTTGTAATTGTTCACAAATATAAAACTCACTTGAAATTGCTAGAGTCCAATGTAGAATAATCAATCCCCTTTTGCTATGGAAGAGAGCTCTTTGATTACAAGAGTTATGAACCAACAAGGGTTGAGAGATTGGGTGTAGCAATAATGATTGTGGTGCTAGAAACACACTTTGCTCGGCAACTATTGAGACAAGAAGGCAGGAGGCGGCTTGAATGATGTAGTAGAAGAAGAAAAATTAGCTTTGTAGTGCAAAACTATTAGTAAACCCGTCCTAGGGTTTTAATTTTTTTTTTTTTTTTGTTTTTATGCCGAGCGCTTCTAGCGCTATGAAATGAGTGGGGCGAGCGCTAACAGCGCTATGGTGCAGTGTGTTGGAGCTTTGGCCAGCGCCGTTGGCGCTATGTGGAGCGCTATTAGCGCTTGGGGGCAAACTGTGTTGGCGTGGAGCAGCGCCATTGGCGCTTGAGTCGTGTATTGATGGGCGCTGCTGGCACTGAATGGCAGTAGCTGGCGTGGGTGTGTTGCACCTCAAGCGCTGCAGGCGCTAAACTTGTGGGAATTGGGCGCTATGAGCGCTGAATGTCAGTAGCTGCCGCTTGATGTAGCGCTTCAAGCGCTTGGTAGAGCGCTGCCAGCGCTATTAGGCACACTTAGTCAAATTTTTGGCCAATTTCACGTTTCCACCTGCACACACATCAACCCAAGTCCAAAATTAGTTACAGAAAGCCATTTTTTACTTTTATTTTTTTATTTTTTATTTTTATTTATTTTTTAAATAGAATAAATTACGAAACAAAAAATGAATAAAAGATTAAAATGCTGGGTTGCCTCCCAGATAGCGCGTTATAGTCAATTAGCTTGACTGTCTTTGATTCTCATGCCGTAGACAGGATTACAGTGACTTTCTGTCTATCCACCTCATCCCCAAAGTAATGCTTCAACCTCTGTCCATTCACCTTGAACGATTAATCCGAAAATTTGTCGTATACTTCAATTGCGCCATGTGGAAAAACCGTCTTCACTGTGAATGGTCCCGACCATCTCGATTTCAGCTTCCCGGGAAAACGTTTAAGTCTGGAATTGAAAAGTAAAACCCTTTGTCCCGGTTCAAATGTTCTCTCAATGATCTTACGATCATGCCATTTCTTCACCTTCTCCTTATACAGCTTCGAGTTTTCATAAGCCTGTAGTCGAAATTCGTCCAACTCATTGATTTGAAGTAAACGCTTCTCCCCTGCAGCTGTCGAATCAAAGTTCAACTTCCGAATTGCCCAATACGCTTTGTGTTCTAGCTCCATCGGAAGATGACAAGCTTTTCCATAGACCAGCTGAAACGGTGACATACCCAACGGAGTTTTGTACGCAGTCCTATATGCCCACACAGCGTCATCTAGCTTTAAGGACCAATCCTTCCTCGTCGGATTCACAATTTTTTCGAGGATTCTTTTTACCTCTCGATTGGATACTTCCGCTTGGCCGTTTGTCTGGGGGTGATAAGCTGTAGCAATACGATGATTTACCCCATACTTAGCCAGCAATGTTGTGAACTGCCTGTTGCAGAAGTGACTACCTTCATCACTGATAATAGCCCTAGGAGTCCCAAATCTCGTGAAAATACTGCGATGCAAAAACTTTAGGACTACCTTGGCATCATTTGTCGAAAGTGCTGCCACTTCTACCCATTTAGACACATAGTCGACTGCTAATAGGATGTAGAGATTACCGCACGAAGATACAAAAGGCCCCATAAAATCAATCCCCCACACGTCGAAAACTTCTACTTCAAGGATTGTATTCAAAGGCATTTCATTCCTCTTTGAAATATTACCTACTCTCTGACATCGATCACACCGCTGAACAAAACTGTATGCATCTTTAAAGATTGTCGGCCAGTAGAATCCTGCTTGAAGTACTTTAGCCGTTGTTCTCTCTCCGCCATAATGTCCTCCATACACAGAAGAATGGCAATCATGTAAAATCCCTTCAGTCTCACTATATGGGATACACCTTCTTATCATTTGATCCGCACATTGTTTAAACAAATACGGCTCATCCCATATATACCATTTAACATCGTGCAAGAACTTTTTCTTTTGGTGCCCCACCAAGTCAGAAGGTAACATCTTACACACCAAATAATTTGCGTAATCCGCAAACCATGGCACTTCCCCTTGCACCACAAACAACTGCTCATCCGGAAAAGATTCATTGATTTCAACTTTGTCTTCGATCTCCCTTTCCGGGTGCTCTAGTCGAGATAAGTGGTCTGCTACTTGGTTTTCGGTACCCTTCCTATCCTTGATCTCCAAATCAAATTCTTGCAACAGCAATATCCACCTGATCAACTTGGGCTTTGCATCCTTCTTCGCCACTAAATGTCGAATTGCTGAGTGATCCGTATACACTATTACCTTTGTGCCTATCAGATATGCCCTAAATTTATCAAAGGCATACACCACTGCCAATAACTCTTTCTCTGTGGTGGTGTAGTTTAACTGTGCATCAGTAAGGGTCTTGCTGGCATAGTATATCACATGAAACATCTTCTCCTTCCGTTGCCCCAAAACAGCCCCCACTGCGTAATCACTGGCATCACACATCAGCTCAAACGGCAACGCCCAATCTGGTGCTGTGATAACTGGTGCTGATGTTAACTTATTATTTAAATGCTCAAATGCCCTCATGCAAGCCTCATCAAAATTAAACTGTGCATCCTTCTCCAATAAACTGCACAATGGTTTAGTTATCTTGGAGAAGTCCTTGATGAATCTACGGTAGAAACCTGCATGACCAAGAAAACTGCGGACACCTCTTACTGACGTGGGTGGAGGTAAATTCTCAATCGTTTCCAGCTTTGCCCTGTCCACCTCAATGCCTTTCTTCGACACTTTGTGTCCCAGTATGATTCCTTCTTGTACCATAAAATGGCACTTCTCCCAATTCAATACTAAATTTGTTTCAACACATCTCTTTAAAACCATTACCAAATTTTCAAGACATAGATCGAAAGAATCACCAAATACCGAAAAGTCATCCATAAATACCTCAACATTCTGTTCGACCATGTCTGAAAAAATCGTTGTCATACATCTCTGAAAAGTGGCTGGAGCATTGCACAACCCGAAAGACATTCTTCTAAAGGCAAAAGTGCCGTATGGACATGTAAACGTAGTCTTTTCCTGGTCTTCTGGAGCTATCGTAATCTGATTGTAGCCTGAATACCCATCCAGAAGGCAATAGTACTCATGACCCGCTAGTCGGTCCAACATCTGATCGATAAACGAAAGTGAAAAATGGTCCTTCCTTGTAGCTTTGTTAAGCTTGCGGTAGTCCATGCAAATTCTCCACCCTGTTACGGTTCGCGTTGGGATCAGCTCGTTATTCTCATTGGTGATCACGGTCATTCCACCCTTCTTTGGTACGCACTGCACAGGGCTCACCCATGCACTATCCGAGATAGGGTAGATTATTCCTGCATCCAGCCATTTCAGTATCTCCTTCTTAACCACTTCTTTCATTATAGGATTGAGCCTTCTTTGCTGTTCAATTGTCGGCTTGCTACCATCTTCCAATAAGATCTTATGCATGCAAAAAGACGGGCTTATCCCCTTGATATCGGCTATTGTCCATCCAATAGCTGATTTAAACTCTCTAAGCACTCGTAGCAGTTTTTTCTCCTGAAAAGATGTTAATGCAGAAGAAATAATCACAGGTAGCTTTGAATCTTTATTTAAAAATGCGTACCTGAGATGTTCTGGAAGTGGTTTAAGTTCAAGTTCAGGAGGCATCTCAAGAGATGGTTTCAACTTTACTGATGTCTCTCCTGCTTTCGTAAGTGGCTCGATAGGTGTTCTAAACTTTCCGAATTTGGGGGTGGTATTCAGATATTGCACAAGTTCAGCACATTCTTCATCCTCTAAATCTGAATTTTCAGCAATCACTCGCTGCAGTGGTTCATATCCCAACAAACTTCCAACTTCATCATGCACTATACTATCCACCAAATCTACTCTGAAGCATTCTTCTTCATCGGTTGGAAGCTTCATTGCTTTGAAAACGTTAAACGTCACCTCCTGATCATGTACACGCATTGTAAGCTCCCCTTTCTGCACGTCTATCAAAGTCCTCCCAGTGGCTAGGAATGGTCTTCCTAGTATGATTGGTATATTTTTGTCCTCTTCATAATCCAGAATGATGAAGTCCGCCGGAAAGATAAATTTGTCCACTTTCACCAGTACGTCTTCCACTATCCCCCGTGGATATGTGATAGATCTATCGGCTAACTGCAGAGATATATTTGTTGGTCTTGGTTCCGGCAATCCCAACTGACTGAATACTGACAACGACATCAGGTTGATACTTGCCCCAAGATCACACAAACATTTATCGAAGCTCATCTTTCCGATCGTGCATGGAATTGTGAAACTGCCCGGATCTTTCAGCTTTGGAGGTAATTTTCGTTGAAGCACTGCACTGCATTCCTCTGTCAAGGCCACTGTCTCAAACTCGTCTAACCTTCTCTTCCTTGACAGTATACCCTTCATAAACTTTGCATAACTTGGCATTTGTTCCAATGCCTCCGCGAAGGGTATGTTGATCTGCAGTTTCTTAAAAACCTCCAAAAACTTTCTGAACTGTTTATCATCCCTCTATTTATTCAATCTTTGCGGATATGGAACTCGAGGGTGAACTTGCGGTACTGTATTCACGGGCTTCCCATCTAAACTAGCTTTCTCCTTCTCTACTTGTTGTGACTCGGACTCATCCTTCTTCTCTTTCTTTTCAGCTTCAATTTCTGTCTCAGTTTCTACCCCAGTGTCATCCCCTTGTAAACTGGATGCTGCGAGATCTGGTACCTTTCCTGAATAATGCTTTCCCGATCTGAGTGTAATGGCCTGACACTGTTCCTTACCTTCTCTCCGTGGATTTGCCTCTGTGTTACTTGGCAATGAACCCTGAGGCCTGCAGTTAAGCATAGTCGTCATTTGCCCCATCTAAGCTTCCAGATTTTTAATAGCCACTGCCTGGCTTTTGATCATCACCTCTGTATTTGCCATGTATTTTAACATCATCTCCTCCATTTCTGATTTCTTTTCCTGCGAAGGTGCGTATGGAGTAGGATGTTGTTGTTGAGAATATCCTGGTGGAAAAGGTGGTCGTGGAGCATACTGTTGCTGCGCCGGCTGAAACTGATTGTTCTGCTGAAACTGCTGCTGCTGATTTCCTTGGTTGGTTGACCAACTAAAGTTTGGATGATTGCGGTTGTTGGGATGGTATGTGTTCTGAAACTGACCTTGGTCTTTCTTATAAGTGTTCACATACTGCACCGACTCCGAATTGATAGCACATTGATCTGTTGAATGCGACCCCGCGCAAATCTCACATACGAAGGCAACTGACTTGGCTTTGCTTTCCGACAATGAATCTATTTTCTTTGCCATAGCTGCCATCTGTGCTGACAACTGGGTAATAGCATCCACTTCCAACAAACCTGCAACTCTGGGCTGTGACGTTCTGGCTGTAGGATTTTGAAAATCATTTGCTGCCATAGTCTCAATAAGGTTATAAGCCTCGTCATAGCTCTTTGCCCCTAAAGCTCCACCCGCAGCTACATCTACCATCTGCCTAGACTGCCATCCCAATCCATTATAAAATGTGTTGATCACCATCCAATCTAGCATCCCATGGTGTGGACACTTCCTTAGCATCTCCTTGTACCTATCCCAAGCCTCGTATAAGGACTCACCCTGTTGTTGCTCAAATTGAGAAATTGTTGTCCTTAGTTTTGCAGTTTTAGCCATTGGGAAAAACTTGGCTAGAAATTTTTGTGCTAGGTCCTCCCATGTAGTAATTGATCCTGCAGGCAAAGAATGGAGCCAACTTCTTGCTCTATCCCTTAGTGAAAATGGAAATAGTCTTAGTCGAATGGCATCCTCCGTCACCCCGTTGTATCTGAATGTATCACAAATTTCAATGAAACTCAAAAGATGCTCATTAGGATCGTCTGTAGCAGCACCCCCAAACTGGACCGAATTCTGCACCATTTGAATGGTTCCTGGTTTAATCTCAAAGGTATTTGCTGCTATTGCCGGTCTGACTATGCTAGACTGCAATCCAGTGATATTCGGCATGGAATAGTCCCTCAAAGCTTTATGTTCCTCTCTTTGCTCAATTCTCTGTTCCTCCGCCATCTTCAGAATAGTTCTTTCTAACTGTGCTTGCAAATTCCTACGCACTCTTGCTTTCCAACCTCTTCCGTCAATATTATCCTGAGCTGGTGTTAATTCTGAGTTGGATGAGCGTGGATACGCATCGTGTGTGCATAAAAATTCTACAAGTACCTGAAACCAAAACAAAAATAAAAATAGAAATGAGAAAAGATTAGAGTTGTCTAAGTCAAACAATATAGCTTAAAACTAATGATAATAATAAAAATCTAACGCCTGTCCCCGACAACGGCGCTAAAAACTTGTTGCCTATTTTTTAGTCTTTAATAAAAGAGCTCTAACTCGTGCAAGTATACACGGTCAACAAGTAATACAGAGGAAGTAGAGTATCGTCCCACAGAGACAGGATTAAATTAAATCACTATGCATCAGTTCTATCACTATACTTATTTGCTTAAACTATTGACTTACTTTTGGTGACAAAATTATTTCTATATCAATTAATAACTAAATATGCAAATACTAACGAAATATATCAAGCTTGGAATTAATGGGATCCTAACTTCATTTAATAGTTCATCTAATTACCACTATTAAGCTAGAAGGTTCACATATCTCAGAAAAGTAGCCAAGGACACTAAAATAGACATAACCATTTGTCAATGCATTATGACCTACTTACATAATATCCATACTTGATAGACACAATGTAATCACCACTATAACCAAAATCACTATATTTCTATGTGAAATTGCAATTATATTGATTTTAAGCACAAGTCCTTATTTTAACTCTTACGGTGAAACAGTATATTTCTATCCGATTCACAAAATATTAAGCTATCCAAATAAGCCTCATATTCGCAAGCTATCATGATTACAATCCATACTTATATGTTATTTTTCAATTCCATACAAATACTAAAGTCGAATGGTGATCAAGCATTCATACATGCAAAACAATCACGATAGAAGTTCCTTATGATATGCAAAACAATCTAGCAATCAAGTTTATAATTAAACTACTTATTAAAATCCGTTAGAATCCCATAATGGAGATTAGTTCATGTCTGAACCAAAAGCCATTATGGGATCAAAACTAAACATGAAAAAGTAAACAATCAATTGAAGTAAGAAGAATTAGATTGATCAAACCCAATTGAAGAATAAAAAATCCAAAGTAAAGCTTAAACCCACATCAAAATCCAATGCTCGAACAAAAGTAATCCACAGAATATCTCTCTAAAACTATCCCTAGTAAAGTAAAATACACATCCAATAATACTAAAAGTCTCCAAGTTTTTATTCTTCGGGTTTCCTTCTCTCCACCGGATCAATATGGACTAGAATCCTCTTCAGAATTGACTTCTTTTTCCTCCTTCAGTTGGACAAATAGTGCAAAAATGTGGCCTAGCGCTGCTGGCGCTAGCCCTAGCGCTGCTGGCGCTATGTCTGGCCCAGGAATTTACAAAAATGCAACTAGGTCTATTTTGAGCTCCAAATTTACCCGTTTGCCCCTCCAACTCCAACCTATAATAAATAAACACAAAAACAAGTAAAATAATACTTAAAAGCACTTAAAGACCACAATAATTAAGCCTAACAATACCTGATTCGTAGGTATAAAACCCACTCATCAGCAACTTCATCCACTCGAATGTCCAATTCTCGCCCAATGCAATCCCAACACGTACAACCTACAAAAACACACAAAATACATGAAAAGTAACTGAAAACCATGGAAATAAACAATAATTCACGTAAATTGGTATCCGATTCGTAGGTATAAAACCTACTCATCAAATTCCCCCAAACTTAAACTATTGCTTGTCCCCAAGCAACAAAATGTAATGCAATAACTAACATAATGCAACACAATGCCATGAATGCACTAAGAACTAGCATGCCTACGAATCCAACCAATAGCCAATATGAATGTTAACTGTATGCCTCAGAGATATCAATAAACAGCTTGAAACAGTAAATCCAATCAAAAGAAACTAATAATCCCAACCAATCAAGCAATATACACCTATCATCACCCAAATTGTGCGTGTGTGTTCATTAATCAAGTTAACTAACCAAAGTTCAAAATAAAGCCACATAACCAACTCTATAACAAGAATACTTTCTTTTTACTTCAATTCAAGCAAATACAACAAATCCAGCCAATATCAAGCAAATACCGAGTATGAAGGTTCTAACAAGGTTTTATTCCTACTTTATTTTACTACGAGTGCGTTTTACGCTCCATCTCGTAATTATGCTTAACTGTGCAACATCAAGTTCTCTTAGGCGTTTCAAAATCACCCATGTAGCGAGCGTTCAATCAGTAACTCCCAAACTAGACGGCTTTAGGGCACTAGGTGTTAAGACACCCCTAAGGATCTAATTACCCGAGTGATAGAGGCCACAGAACCCAACTAGTCAACGCATTTATTTATTTATTTATTTTTTATTTTTTTTATTTTTTTTATTTTTTAAACTTAAAAGAACCCCCAAACTCAGCTTTTACCCAATTTAACCTTCCTTGTTAATTCACCTATCAATGTTTTACCCAATTCTCATGTAAAAATCAGTTATGCAGCCCTTTGAACCCTAGCAGTCAAACTAATCAATTTATTCGTGCAATCCAAAAACTCAAGTTATGACAAGCATAATTACCCTTATGATCAAAATTATTATATCCCAAATGACTTTCAAACTGTCCAAGCTAACACAATAATACCCATCTCATCATTGGCCGAGCCAAAATCATACCAACTAATCAATTGGATTCATGCAAACAAACTAAATGCACCTAACACACTCAAACCAAACTATGCAAGATACTAATATGCCAACATACTAACAGATATGATTCACAAAACCAATAAACATGCTAAACAAAAACCTAAAAGAACTCCCCCAAACTTAAAACAGACAATGCCCTCATTGAATAAAACAATAAAAGAAAAGGAAAAGGAAAGAAAAACTCCCCTAATCCGACGTAGCATCATCTGCCTGCTCCCCATCGGAAGGCGTGTCCGGAGGCGGATAAGTCGAGGTTGCACCAAATGTTGGAAATTGGACTTGAACGCCCAACTGAGAAAAGGCCTGCGAGAAACTATCTGAAAGCTGAGTGGAAAAAGAACGAAGCTCGGTCATACTCGAATGTACAGCATCCATCCTGCGAGTCATACGCCTCTCCATGCGATCCAATCGAGCCTGCGAGATATTAACGGGCTGTTCAGGCTCAGGCACCGGCGGATCAGACGCCTCCTCACTCTCAGAATAGTCCCCTAACAAGAATCCTGCTCCACGAGCATGCGACGGGGCTCCTTCCCACACCTTATACTTTGCTATTGTCGCGTGATCAATGGTATTCATCGGGAGCTGCACTGGCTCACTGTCGGCCCACTCCACCCCCGCAGCTGAACATAAGCGGGTAATCACCGAAGCATGCGGGATACCCCCTGAAGTACCTCCCTGAAGGTAACGACGAATAGACTGATGAATCACATAACCAACATTGACAGACTTTCCCATCACTATCCCATATAGAAAAATCGCCCGGTCCTTGGTCACGTCGTTCTGGTGCCTAGTGGGCATGAGATTTGCACAAATGAAGCTGTACCAGGCTTTGCCGTAGCGACTCAAGGAAGTGTGCGGGAAGTGAAGCTTCTGGTCGGTCCCCTGCTTTGTAGTCCACTCGGTACCCGGTTTGCATAAGACATTTTTGATTCTGTCCAGCTTGGGTTCCCAATTTGTAGAATGGAAACTCTCAGGGTCAGAAAGGGGAATGGTAGGCAAGTGGTAAATATCATTAATAGTGCGGCTATCATAAGGCACCTGACAACCCCTCACAAACGCAATCCCATCCTTTGTAATCTTGGCGTTGGCGTAAAATTCTTGAACCACAGAAATAGGTGCTGACAATGGTGGCTCCACAAACAATAACCAGCCTTTAGCCCTGATCATACGCATCATCTCTCCATCCAAACCAGGATCGGGCTTTAGCCCATGCTCCAATACAAAGGTCTTGCCCAACAAAACCCGGTGATAGAAGTCCTCCGCCTCAGCCGAAACAAACCGACTCCTATCAAAATCTACATCCTCAACGTGTGCATGGGAACTGGACGATTCCCCTCGTGGTCGTTTGGAAGCCATATCAACTCAACTCCCAATTCACAATAAAGCAAAATCTCCCCCAAACTTGAAAGAAACTACACTAGGGTTTCTCAAACAATAACAATCCAAAATACTTGCATGCACAACTCAAGTACAAGCAACCAAACCAATATAAAGCAAACCCCTGTGTAAAATCTGACAAGAAGCTTAAGACAATATAAAACCCTAATTGCAATATACTTACTTCAACAATCCCACTGTGATTCCTTGCTAGCCCACCGCGTTGCACTGACAATCTCCTTAATGAACTTTATGATTGTTGAAGAAATCGAATTTGGGGTGTGAATGGAGAGTATCGGCTATGTATGTATGTATTAGAAAGAGAATGGAGATGAATGATAATATGAACTAGGGTTTAATGTTGGTAGAGTTTGATTTGTAGAATGATTTTGTGGAGACTGGGATTTGATAAGGAATCCGATTTGGGAGAGAAGGAAACAGAGAGAGCCGGTTTTTTTAGATGGAATAGGTTTGAAGACATAGAGTCCAAGCGGGAAAAGGAAATAAAAAACAGTCATGGGTCGGGTCGAACTTGATTTTTAAAAACTGGGATCCGATCGGCGCGCGGCCGCGCTGGGATTTGACCTGAATGGGGCGCGGCCGCGCTTGTGTACCAGCCAATTTATTTTTTTGGACTTCTAAGATGCGGCGCGACCGCGCTGGTTTCCTTCACAATTTGGGCGCGGCCGCGCTGGTGTACCAGCTGCACAATTTTGACTTTCTGAAGCAGGGCGCGGCCGCGCGTGTTTTCTTCACATTTGGGTCGCGGTCGCGCTGGGCTAAAAACTGGACTTTTAACTGTTAAGCCCTTTTGATGATTTCTTCATGTATACTCCTTGGTGTATGACCTATAAACAATAAAAACCCAGAAACAAAGTATCTAATTACTACACGATGAAAATAAAACTAAATCTAAGTCCTAAAAATCACAAAATGATAACTAAAAACAATTAGAAATTGGGTTGTCTCCCAAGTAGCGCTTGATTTAAAGTCTTTCAGCCTGACTACTTCCTGTTTCATCTTTAATCGGCAAGAGTGATTGAGGTTTTCTGGCGATCAACACCACCACCCCAATAATGCTTTAATCTTTGACCATTAACTTTAAATGACTCTTCCGGATTGCTTGCAAAAACTTCAATGGCGCCATGAGGGAATGCTTGTTTGACGATGAAAGGACTCGACCATTGAGACTTGAGCTTCCCTGGAAATAACTTCAGTCTTGAATTGAATAGAAGCACTGCTTGTCCCGGCTGAAACGTCCTGTTGATGATTTTCCGATCATGCCACTTCTTTACTTTTTCCTTGTAAAGCTTTGAATTCTCATATGCTTGTAACCGGAATTCATCGAGTTTGTTAAGCTGAAGTAGCCTCTTTTCCCCAGTAGCCGCGAGATCAAAGTTCAACTTTCTGATGGCCCAGTATGCTCTGTGTTCCAGCTCAACCGGTAGGTGACACGCCTTTCCATAGACTAATTGGTACGGTGACATGCCAATGGGCGTCTTATAAGCTGTCCGATAAGCCCAAAGTGCATCATCCAATTTTGCTGACCAATCTTTTCTACTTGGATTGACGATTTTCTCCAGAATTCTCTTCACTTCTCTGTTTGAAACTTCGGCTTGACCACTGGTTTGGGGATGGTACGCTGTAGCAATTCGGTGGTTTACCCCATACTTAGCTAAGAGAGCCGTGAAAGACCTGTTGCAAAAGTGACTCCCTTTATCACTGATAATTGCTCTTGGGGTGCCAAAACGTGTGAAGATATTTTTCTGCAGAAATTTAAGAACCACCTTGGCATCATTAGTCGGCAACGCACTTACTTCCACCCATTTAGAGACATAGTCGACCGCCAAAAGGATGTAGAGGTTGTTAAAGGACGATGAGAATGGTCCCATAAAATCTATTCCCCAAACGTCAAAGACTTCAACTTCTAAAATGGCATTCAAAGGCATCTCATGATGCTTGGAAATATTTCCCACCCTTTGACATCTGTCACATCTTTGCACGAAGTGGTGGGCGTCCTTAAACAATGTTGGCCAGAAAAATCCTGCTTGCAACACCTTGGCCGCTGTCTTCTCGCCTCCGTAATGACCTCCATATAGTGAATCATGGCAATGATGTAAAATACTCTCTACTTCACTTTGTGGCACACACCGTCTAATCATCTGATCGGCACAATGTTTGAACAGGAACGGTTCATCCCACATGTATCTTTTTACATCATGCATAAACTTTTTCTTTTGTTGGCTGGTCAAATCAGGAGGGAATACGTTGCTAACCAAATGATTGACAAAATCGGCATACCATGGGACTTCTGAGTGGATCACAAACAACTGCTCATCTGGAAAGAACTCATTGGTCACCGTTTTGTCTCCCTTTACGTGATCATTGTTTTCTAATCTCGAGAGATGATCTGCCACTTGATTTTCCGTCCCCTTCCTATCCCGTATTTCCAGGTCGAACTCCTGGAGTAGAAGTATCCATCAAATCAGCCTTGGCTTCGCATCCTTCTTTGAAATCAGATATCTTATGGCCGAATGGTCAGTGAACACCACTACTTTAGTTCCAATTAAGTACGAGCGAAATTTGTCAAAGGCATACACAACCGCAAGCAACTCCTTCTCGGTAGTCGTATAGTTGAGTTGGGCATCGGACAATGTTTTGCTAGCATAATAAATGGCGTGAAAAATCTTTTCCTTTCGTTGGCCCAAAACAGCCCCAATAGCATAATCGTTAGCATCACACATCAACTCAAACGGCCTTAACCAATCTGGTGTGACAATAACTGGCGCTGTGGTCAATTTCCTTTTCAACAATTCAAAAGCTGCAAAACACTCATCATCAAATTTAAAGGGAACATCTTTCTCCAATAGGCTACATAAAGGCTTAGAGATCTTAGAAAAGTCCTTTATGAATCTCCTATAAAATCTGGCATGTCCCAAGAAACTCCGTATTCCCTTGACTATAGTTGGTGGAGGTAGATTTTCTATTGTCTCCAGCTTAGCCCGATCTACCTCTAACCCGTTTGATGACACCTTGTGCCCAAGAATTATCCCCTCTTGCACTATAAAGTGGCATTTTTCCCAGTTGAGCACTAAATTGGTCTCCACGCATCTTTTCAAAAGATGGACCAGATTTTCCAAGCAACTATCGAATGAGTCACCAAACACTAAAAAATCGTCCATGAATACCTCCATGTTACGTTCAACCATATCTGAGAAAATAGCCATCATGCATAACGTCGTTGGTGCATTGCATAAGCCAAAAGACATCCTCCGAAAAGCGAAAGTGCCATAAGGACACGTGAAGGTAGTCTTTTCCTGATCTTCGGGGGCAATCACTATCTGATTATAACCTGAGTAACCATCCAATAAGCAATAGAACTCGTGCCCAGCCAGTCTATCTAACATTTGATCAATAAAGGGTAGAGGAAAGTGATCCTTGCGGGTTGCCTTGTTTAATTTCCTGTAATCCATACAAACCCTCCATCCAGTCACTGTCCTTGTCGGTATCAATTCATTATTCTCGTTTTCGACAACCGTCATACCACTCTTTTTAGGCACGCACTGAACTGGACTCACCCAACTGTTAGGTTTGTACATAGCGCGAATATGCAATCAAATTACATAAATAGTGCGGAAGCGCGATAAAATCAGATTTTAAAATTTTATACAAACCATCACCATGATCTTTCTTTATGCACAATTATTAATTAAACGAAAGAGATGGAGAATAAGAATTATACCCTTGTAGAATTCTAGCTTCCTCAGGTACAAGTTCACCTCCAATTGCTTCGCGTTCTCCTTGAATTCCACCGATTAAATTCCTTCCTTTGATCAACGTTAGCCACCCAAGTGTTTGACCTCTAGAGGTGATCCACCAAGAAATAATACTTGTTCAAGAAGATGGGTGTTGGCAAAACCCTAGTTTCTATCTCTATAGAAATTGTAAGTACTCTCTACAATTCTTATGCAAGAGTGTGTAAATTGTCTAACCCCAAATCATAATAATACTCCTCTTATTTATAGATATAGGGAACCCTCCTAAACTATTTAGGATTAGGGTTTTTATTTTAATTAAACTCCTTTAATTAATTGAACTCCTAATCCAATTAGGAATTCATGAGAGAGTACTTCTATTAATTAATTCCCAATCCCTATTAGGAATTAAATAATAATAATAGTAATAATAATAATAAGACTCCTCTTATTAATTTATATTTAATATTTCCAAAATATTAAATAATAAATATTAAGCTATTTAATTTAATCTATGGAGATAGAATAAATTAAATACACTTAACTTATTATTACGATTATGCCATTTACTTCTTAAATAAATATTTTCTTTTTGCGGTGTGACCCTTTAGGTTCTCCATATTAAACTGGTTGTGAATAAATCAATTAGAACAATTCTAATTTTATTTAAATAAATAAATTAAACTATTTAATTCATTTAAATAAATAATATTTATTCTACAATAAGGGTAAGCCCCCTTAGCGATCAACGACTTTCCAGATAATATAGATTTCAACATTAATCACAAAAGAACCTTTCAGTGAATAGTTACCGTACAATTCAATCCTTCTACCATACAATGTCCCAATTAAATATAAGACATGGAATTACTGTCAAGTCTTATTTTATTTAATTATATGTATTTCGATTCTGAAATGCACAACTCTAATTAATGCAAATTAGAAACTCCTTTCTAATTTCATTCTGCTTTGGCCAAAGACTTCTGAGTCGTCATTTATCGAATCACATAGGACATTCTCTCCTTTTACTAGAAGTGGTAGATTCTTTGTTGATCATTCACCTATCTCCATGTATAACTTATTATACCCAATCATACCCTTTAATATACCCTCAGGGTCTTAAGGGACATGTCAAAGTATAACTCATCATACACAAGATACTATGATGATCTCAAGTCCAAGGATCACTTGTACTACTATCACTAGAGGAATTCCTATTGACAGGCGAGTAAAACTCCATTAGGTATTCCTTAGCGAGCCACGTTCAGTGAACTTATTCTCTAATAAGCACCTACATACTTGCTTTAGTGTCTCCACACAAATGATTATAAGATCAATCATCCTCTTCATAAGAGCAAGCAACGTATGTACTAATCTATCCGGATTCACTAATCCCCTTTTTAGTAATCCAACGATTAGGAACGATTTTAGTTTGTGAGCTATCTTGAATTTAGATCTCATTAGCATGATCACCATCATGATTCTAAAAGCATTGCTCAAAACTATGGGTTTATCACATTTAATATAACAGCACTATGTTGATAAAGTAAAATGCCTTTAATAATCGAATAAGATTACAAAGTATATGCTGCATCATATCAAATATGATTGGCTTGTGTGCATACTACTTTCAATCTCCCACTTGCACTAAAGCCAATCGTCATGGTATCTAATACCCTTCTTCTCTAAGTGACGATCATCCTGCTGTTTAGATAAAGCTTCAGTAAATGGATATGCAATGTTGTTCTTGAGAGTCCACTATCTCTATAGTGACTTCTTCTCTTTCAATGATTCCACTAATCAAATGAAAGTGCCGCAACACATGTTTGAATCCAAGATGAGACTTAGGAACTATTCCTAGTTCTGTGATGAACTTTTCATCCAAACAATCAACTTGCAGCTTCATTTACAGCTATATACTTTGTCTTTGTCACTAAACCAGCAACTCTTTGCTGTTTGGAACCTTTCCAATTCATTGCACCACCTTTCAAGGTAACGATTTACCTTAAAGTGGATTTGTTATCGTCTTGGTCAGTCTGAAAAAACTTGAGTCTGTTTAGCCCTCTAGTTTTAATTCAAACCTACCATGAATTATGATTACATCTTCAATACCGGTTAAGTACTTAAAGATGTTTATCACTGTCTTACAGTGATCTTCTCCAGAATATGACTGATCAACATCAAGCCTAGTATATTCATTGCATACATGATAGTAACTCATGTGATCTCTCTTTCAATTGGGGACAATTTTAGAGAGATACACTCCATGGCTCATCATCATGAGACCTCTCTTGGAATTTGCCATGCTAAACGCCTTTAGCATCAAATGAATATACGTTCCTTGGGTCAAGCCGAACATCCTTTTAAATCTATCTATATAGACTTATATCCCCAATTTATAGGATGCTCCTCCCAAGTCATTCATGGAGGAATGTTTAGACAATTTTATCTTTACTGATTGTAGCATTGGTGTGTTATTCCTTGTCAGTAGTATATCAACATATAATACCAAGAATGTCACAGCGCTCCTACTGACCCTTTTGTATACACTAGGTTCATTCCCGTTTTTGATAAAATCAAATTCTTTTGATTGTCTCATCAAAATGAATGTTCCATCTTTGAGAAGCTTGCTTCAATCCATCAATGGATCATTGTAGCTTAAAACACGATTTGCTTCAACCTTTGAAACAAATTCCTCTGGCTGTATCATACATACATTCTCCTCAAGTCTTCACTGAGGAAGGACGTCTCCACATCCATTTTGCCAGATTTCGTAATAAGCTGCAATCGCAAGTAAAATCCAAATGGACTTGAGCATTACCCGGTAATAAGGTTTTATCACAGTCAACTCTTTGACTTGAAAAACCTTTTAAACAGGTCTGGTCTTATAGGTCTCTACCTTGCCATTTGCCCTAGTCTTTCTCTTAAAAGACCCATATTCACACTCTAAGCACTAAGCCCTTATGTGGAGTAACCAGAGTCTATACTTGGTTCTCATACATGGAGTCCATTTCGGATTTCATAGCCATCTACCATTTCTCTGAGTATCTTATACTCATAGCCTTATCGTATATAACTGGATCATCATCCTCTATGATGCGTACCTCATCATCATCCTCTATGATGAATCCATACCTCCCAGGTATCTTCGGTACTCTTCCAGATTTATGATTCGGTTGTGGTACAATAGGTCTATCTACAGGTTCCTCGGTTCGACTTAAAGTGCTTTGTGGTTCTTGAACTCCTTCAAGATCTATTACCCTCCCACTAGCTTCTTCAATGATAAACACCTTTATCTAAGAAGGCAGCGTGTAGGATTATAGTAATAATACCCTAAACTTTCTTTAGGATATCCCACAAATCTGCACTTGTCAGATTTTGTCCCAAACTTATCTTTGAAACCTTTTCACATAAGTTGGACAACCCCTTATCTTAACATACTTAAGAATAGGAATCCTCACCATCCATAACCTTTATGGAGTATTGGGGCCAGATTTTTGAGGTTACCTTATTTTGTAGATATGCAGCCGTTTCTAGGGCATAACCCCAGATGGATACTAGAATGTCGATAAAAAATCATTATGGACTGCACCATGTCCAACAAGGTACAATTTCTCGTTTTAGATACACCAATCAATTATTGCGTATCATGAGGTTTCTATTATGAGAAAATACCATTTTGAGATGATCTAGAAACTTATTGCACAAGTATACTATTCCTCGATCTGATCTAAGAATCTTAATACTTTGTCAATTTGTTTCACTTCTGAATTCTTTGAACATTTCAAATGATTCAGACTTGTATTTCATCAAATACACACATTCAACTCTTTGAATGACCATCTCCTTTTTCTTTTATTAGTTTGTTCAATTTGTAAAATATTTTTCATGTAAGTCAAGTTTACAAAGTCTATCAAGTGATCTTTCAGTTTCAAACAAAACATTATCATTATAAATAGAACAACAATTGTTCTTAAATATAATACCAAAACCTTCCTTGTCCAACAACGGAAGTAATAATGTTTCTAAAGAGAACTGGAACAACTTATTAACTTAATAGACTTGCCCGTAGGCACTGCTAAACAATAAGTTCCTATGGTTAATGTAGCAACCTTTGCTCCATTACAACACATAAGATTACTACTTTGTTTAGCTTTCTACTTCTGCTTAGTCTCTACATTGGATTGTATACGTGAGAACTACGGCCGGTATCCAATACCCAAGTAGAACCTTGACTTATAGAAAAATTTATTTTTAATCATGAACAAATCTATATCTGTAACCGAAGCTTCATTAAGCTTCTTCTGGTTAGCCTCTATAAGATTCTCCTTACAGTTTTCCTTTCTAGTATCCAGGCTTATTGCAGTGGAAGCAAACTCCTTTGCTATCTGCATCAGTCTTGTTCTTATTATCCTTTGTTTTTGCCTTTCCATTTACCTTCTTGAATTGTTCTTCTTTTAAGAAGATCCTTTGGTCCTCTTCCACTTCCTGGAAGAAACATCTACCAGTAAGACTTGGTCTTTCTTGGTTGGAAAGTGACTCTTACAGTTTTCAACATGTTTAAGCAACTCAGGCAGGCTGACATATAGCTTGTTCATGTGAAAATTCACAACAATTTGTGAGAAAAGACTCTGGAAGTGATTGCAAGATCAAATCTTGGATCAACTCTCCATCCATTAAAATCCAGTTGTCCCAATTGTTCAATCAGATTGATCATTTTAGGACATATTTCTGTACTGTAGTGCCATCGGTCATTCTAGATCGGAAGAGCTCCTTAGATATCTGATATCTAATAGTCCTACTTTCCTCACCCTTCAACTCCTTGAAGGTGCAGGAGTATAGTAGGAGCATCCATAGTTTCATGCTGACGCTGAAGCTCGTTACTCATGGATGCGAGCATGATGCATTGAGCCAACTGTGCATCATCTTGCCACTTTCTAAAAGTAGCAATCTCTTCCTCTGAGGCATTGTCTGCAACCATTGCATGGATAGGCATATTAAGGACATAAGATAGCTTTTCAGCCTTGAGAACTATTCTCAAATTCTTTAACCAGTCCTTTTAATACGGTCCGATTAATTAGCATCTAATATGCTCCACAGTGATAGTGAATTAGACATTGTAAAATTCTATAAATGAATTTGTAATTTAACAACATTTTAGCATACATTCATTTATTGATTAATTACCAAAATAAATTAGGTCTTTATTTTAAATTGGTATCTCCCACTATTTTCATCAAACTATATTACCCTCAATATACAGTTCGGCAAATCTAATTAAAGATTTGCTAGTGAGAATAAGGATCCCATTTCAAATGTATATAGCCTTGTGTGACACAACAAACGATATATAAATAAATAGGTAGACAACTATTGTCAATTACATCACTATGTAACTCCTTTTAATTTGCCTCTTAGATTATTTTGATCAAGTGTGACACATCCGAATCAAAATTATCCAAGTTAAGTCCAACCTAGCACTTCCATATATTCGAAAGAAAAACACTGTCCTTGTGTGACACAACAAAACAACATCGTTCAGTCTATGTATAAGCATTAAATGTGATAAAGCAACATCTTAAATATTTAATACTTGCCTTGTGTGACACAACAAACTCATATTAAATATTTTAATACTCTATTGCTTTACCATGCTAGAAGGCGACGTTCGATATTCCAAATATCTTTGAACGCTTAGGACTTAATATTATTGCTTTGAGGGGTTTGTTATTATTTTTCTCATCTTGTTTAGCGCGCATGCACATATATATAAAATACGCGTCATATTATTTAACATGCGAAGCATGTTGTATAATATATAATATATACATAGCAAGCATGCACATATAGAATACTATATTCTACCCGGATTGATTATGGACTTTTATTCTAGTTTGGTTCACTAGAGCCACCAAGTGAACCAAAAGGTCAAACCTAGGGTGCAAGAACAAAATTTAAATATAACTATTACATTTAAACCCGGGCTCCATTACAAACGGGTCTTCAAGCGCTCCTTGCTCCTTTGTCTTCAATTCTTCAAAATTAATTCTAACTAGTCCTATTACAAAAACTATTTACAATAAATAGAAACCTTGATCAGCAGTCAAGGGGAAGTACATAGGAGGGAGATAGAATTTACATTAAGAAAAATTAGAGAAGACGAGGTACGCAGACCCCATTTATAAAAACCCATTTATTCAAGCATCCACTAAAATAAATCCAATCACACATTGGTCAGTAGTCCATAATCAATCCCTATTTATTATCATACATATCTCCATATGTATCAATAAATAACATTCATCTCATGAATAATAAAACCATTCCATATATGCATTGATATCATTTAATGGGCAATATTAGTTAGTATAAAATTCAATTTCAACTCCAATTAGTTATCATGGAATCCAATTCCAACTCTAATTAGTTATCATGAAATCCAATTTTAATTAAAATAAACTTCTTTATTTTAATCATATTCCAAATCAAAATAAACTCTTTTATTTTAATTTATCCAATTTTTTTTTTTTTGAATAAAAATAAACTCCTTTATTTTTAATCAAATTCTAAATCAAAATAAACTACTTTATTTTAATTAATATGGAAACCAATTTCAAGTTTAAAATAAACACCTTTATTTTTAACTTAAAATTATTGGAAAATAAAATATGTTGAATCCTATTCCTTATCAAAATAAACATCTTTATTTTTTAAGGAAACATGGAATCCTATTCCATATGTGAATAAACTCCTTTATTCTAGGAAACATGGAATCCTATTCCATATGTGAATAAACTCCTTTATTCTAGGAAACATGGAATCCTATTCCATATGTGAATAAACCCCTTTATTCTAGGAAACATGGAATCCTATTCCATATATGAATAAACTCCTTTATTCTAGTTAACGTAGAATCCAATTCCAAGTTCAAATAAAACTTTTAATTTTAATTATATTCCAATTCAAAATAAACCTTTTATCTTAATTGAAAATAAATAAAATCAAAATAAATAAAATAAATAAAATAATTGCACACAAACAATTATGCCCAATTAAATTGTTCTTAACACATATCAATGTATATACAGAATCAAAATAATTAATAATTCGCATAAAGTTTGGCTCTTGATACCACTGTTAGGTTTGTACATAGCGCGAATATGCAATCAAATTACATAAATAGTGCGGAAGCGCGATAAAATCAGATTTTAAAATTTTATACAAACCATCACCATGATCTTTCTTTATGCACAATTATTAATTAAACGAAAGAGATGGAGAATAAGAATTATACCCTTGTAGAATTCTAGCTTCCTCAGGTACAAGTTCACCTCCAATTGCTTCGCGTTCTCCTTGAATTCCACCGATTAAATTCCTTCCTTTGATCAACGTTAGCCACCCAAGTGTTTGACCTCTAGAGGTGATCCACCAAGAAATAATACTTGTTCAAGAAGATGGGTGTTGGCAAAACCCTAGTTTCTATCTCTATAGAAATTGTAAGTACTCTCTACAATTCTTATGCAAGAGTGTGTAAATTGTCTAACCCCAAATCATAATAAGACTCCTCTTATTTATAGATATAGGGAACCCTCCTAAACTATTTAGGATTAGGGTTTTTATTTTAATTAAACTCCTTTAATTAATTGAACTCCTAATCCAATTAGGAATTCATGAGAGAGTACTTCTATTAATTAATTCCCAATCCCTATTAGGAATTAAATAATAGTAATAGTAATAATAATAATAAGACTCCTCTTATTAATTTATATTTAATATTTCCAAAATATTAAATAATAAATATTAAGCTATTTAATTTAATCTATGGAGATAGAATAAATTAAATACACTTAACTTATTATTACGATTATGCCATTTACTTCTTAAATAAATATTTTCCTTTTGCGGTGTGACCCTTTAGGTTCTCCATATTAAACCGGTTGTGAATAAATCAATTAGAACAATTCTGATTTTATTTAAATAAATAAATTAAACTATTTAATTCATTTAAATAAATAATATTTATTCTACAATAATGGTAAGCCCCCTTAGCGATCAACGACTTTCCAGATAATATAGATTTCAACATTAATCACAAAAGAACCTTTCAGTGAATAGTTGCCGTACAATTCAATCCTTCTACCATACAATGTCCCAATTAAATATAAGACATGGAATTACTGTCAAGTCTTATTTTATTTAATTATATGTATTTCGATTCTGAAATGCACAACTCTAATTAATGCAAATTAGAAACTCCTTTCTAATTTCATTCTGCTTTGGCCAAAGACTTCTGAGTCGTCATTTATCGAATCACATAGGACATTCTCTCCTTTTACTAGAAGTGGTAGATTCTTTGTTGATCATTCACCTATCTCCATGTATAACTTATTATACCCAATCATACCCTTTAATATACCCTCAGGGTCTTAAGGGACATGTCAAAGTATAACTCATCATACACAAGATACTATGATGATCTCAAGTCCAAGGATCACTTGTACTACTATCACTAGAGGAATTCCTATTGACAGGCGAGTAAAACTCCATTAGGTATTCCTTAGCGAGCCACGTTCAGTGAACTTATTCTCTAATAAGCACCTACATACTTGCTTTAGTGTCTCCACACAAATGATTATAAGATCAATCATCCTCTTCATAAGAGCAAGCAACGTATGTACTAATCTATCCGGATTCACTAATCCCCTTTTTAGTAATCCAACGATTAGGAACGATTTTAGTTTGTGAGCTATCTTGAATTTAGATCTCATTAGCATGATCACCATCATGATTCTAAAAGCATTGCTCAAAACTATGGGTTTATCACACTTAATATAACAGCACTATGTTGATAAAGTAAAATGCCTTTAATAATCGAATAAGATTACAAAGTATATGCTGCATCATATCAAATATGATTGGCTTGTGTGCATACTACTTTCACCAACTGCTATCAGAGATGGGGTAAATGATACCTGCATCAAGCCACTTCAAAATTTCCTTTTTCACCACCTCTTTCATGATTGGGTTCAGCCTCCTTTGTTGCTCTATCGTTGGTTTGGCATCGTCTTCCAAAAGGATCTTGTGCATACAGAAAGATGGGCTAATTCCTTTTATGTCGGCGATGGTCCAACCAATGGCTGACTTGTATTCCCGGAGAACTCGAATCAACTTACTTTCCTGCAATTCGTTAAGTACAGATGCAATAATAACAGGCAAAGTAAATGATTCACCCAAATAAGCATACCTCAGATGGCTCGGTAAAGGTTTAAGTTCAAGAGTAGGAGGTAGTTCAAGAGATGGCTTTAAGCGCTCTAAGGATTTGTCAGTAAGTTCCAAGGGTTCATAGGGGATCTGAAATTTGCATACTCTCGACACTGTATCTAAAATGTGAAGAAATTCCATCATCTCTAGGTCATCCATGTCAGCCTCCCCTAATAAAACAGATTCCAACGGATCCTCAATCAATTTCCTCAAAAACTCGTCTTCCACCACTTTTTCTACCACATCCAACCGGAAACACTCTTCCTCATCCGTAGGAAATTTCATGGCTTTGAACACATTGAATGTCACTTCTTGGTCTTGCACCCTCATAGTCAATTCTCCTTTTTGCACATCTATAAGTGTTCTTCCCGTTGCCAAGAAAGGTCTCCCAAGTATGATAGGAATGTCTTTGTCCTCCTCATAGTCCAAAATAATGAAATCGGCTGGGAATATGAATTTGTCTACTTTTACCAAGATGTCTTCAACAATACCTCTAGGATATGTAACCGACCTGTCAGCTAGCTGAAGAGAGATGTTGGTCGGTTTTGTTGCAGGTAAACCCAGCTGAACATATATTGATAACGGCATAAGGTTAATGCTCGCACCTAAATCACACAAACATCTGCTGATTGATAAGCTGCCAATAGTGCAAGGAATAATGAAACTACCCGGATCCTTCAACTTCGGTGGCAACTTCTTCTGCAATATCGCACTACACTCTTCAGTCAATGCTACTGTTTCATAGTCCTCCAGCTTTTTCTTTCTTGACAAAATTCCTTTCATAAACTTGGCATAGCTTGGCATCTGCTCTAAAGCCTCGGCAAACGGTATATTGATTTGCAGCTTCTTAAAGACTTCAAGGAATTTGGAGAATTATTTATCTAATTTCTGCTTGTGAAATCTCTAAGGATATGGGATAGGAGGGTATACTTCTGCTTGCCTTGCTTTCTCCTTGTCTTTCTCCTCATTCTCCGTTTCCTTGTCTTTTCCTACCAATTTCTCTACAAGATCTGGGACTGGGGATGGGCGCGGCCGCGCTGCCTCCACTTGTATTTCAGGCGCGGCTGCGCTGCTCTGCTGGAGTTGCTTCCCACTTCGAAGTGTTACAGCTTGATATTGTTCCTTACCATCTCTCTTGGGGTTAACCTCTGTATCACTTGGTAGTGTTCCTTGCGGTCGATTGTTCAAGACTTGAGCCAACTGACCGAGCTGATTTTCCAGATTCCGAATTGACACCGCTTGGCTCTTCACATTCAAGTCTACCTGATTTATCAACTTATCTTGCTCATTCATTCTTTTCTCCGATGTTGTGATAAATCTTGCCAAAGATTCTTCTAAATTGGGTTTTCTCTCTGCCTGTTGTGGAGCTTGGTTCTGAAAACCCGGGGGATTCTGTGATCTTGGAGCGGGATTTTGAACTTGAGTGTTATTGCTCTATGAGAAACCCGGATGATTCTTCCACCCCGGATTATATGCATTCTGATATGGCTGTTGCGGTCGGTTGTAACTCCCAAAGTACTGTACAGATTCCTGATTAATAGCACAATAATCCGTCGGATGTGCACCTGCACATAGCTCACACACATAAGCTGCTTGCTGGACCTTCGACTCCGCCAAGGCTTCAATTTTCTTAGACATGACTGCCATCTGAGCTGTTAGTGCAGTGACCGCATCTACCTCCAAAACTCCAGCTACCTTTTGGTGATTCATCCTTGACGTCAGCCATTGATAGTTATTTGAAGCCATAGTTTCTAACAAGATGTAAGCTTCATCAAAATTCTTATCCATAAGTGCTCCCCCCGCAGCTGCATCTATAATTGTTCGAGTATTACTACTCAGCCCATTGTAGAATGTCTAGACTTGCAGCCACTTGGGTAATGCATGATGTGGACATCTTCTCAATAACTCTTTGAACCTTTCCCAAGCCTCCTACAATGTCTCTCCATGACTTTGCTCAAAAGTGGAAATATCGTTTCTTAACTTAGCAGACTTAGCCGGCGGAAAGAATTTTGCTAGGAATTTCTGAGCCAAATCTTCCCAAGTTGTGATGGACCCCGGTGGAAGTGAGTGCAACCAACTCTTTGCTTTATCCCTTAGTGAAAACGGAAACAGACGTAGTCTCACCGCATCATCAGTTACATTGGGATATTTGAATGTATCACAAATCTCAAGAAAGCTAACCAAGTGTTCATTAGGATCATCGTTGGCTAATCCCCCAAACTGTACCGCATTCTGAATCATCTAAATTGTACCCGACTTGATCTCAAAGGAATTAGCCGTGATGGCTGGCCTCGTGATGCTTGACCTGATTTGATCAAGCTTAGGCATGGCATATTCCCTCAATGATTTATGTTCTTCGTTAGCCATTTTTTCTTTCTCGATGGTCTCACGGCAAAAATTTCTCAACTTGCGTAACTTGTTTTCAAGATCGTCTTCACTCTGCACAAGCTCCGACTGCTTGGATCGGGTTTGCATAAACAAACCGAGATCACTTGAAACAGGAAGTAACAAGAAAGACAATGTTAACTAAAATTGAATTAATTAAATTAAAACTTGAAATTATAGACACAATTGTTCCCCGGCAACGGCGCCAAAAACTTGTTTGCCAAAATCTATACTAGCAAAAATACGCAAGTATACGCAGTCCACAAGTAATAAAGTGAAAGTAGAGTATCGTCCCACAGAGAAGAATTGATTCTACAATGACAAATTCCAAATTTAAATCAAATCAATTTTTAGTAAACAAATGGTTTTATATTTCTGAGGTTTTGAATTTAACTAATTAATTCTAAATTAAATTACTAACACTAGTTTGAGAACAGATTTTTAAAGACTTAAGACTACAACTTCACTTAATGCTTTATTTTACTTAACATGCTCCCCTTTGGATTATGCTAGTTATTCTAGATTGTTAACCAGGAACTCATCACTATTTATGATCATCTTTCAATGTTTCACAAACAACTTAACTTAAATCCACAATTGATAGATTCAAGTTAATCATCCTAAATAACTAACTCACTATATTTCTATGTGAATTATAATTAAAAAGGATTTAAAGCCAAGTTCCCTATTTTGATTACATGCGGTGATAAGTATATCTCTATCCTAATCACAAATTATGAATTCCATCGACAGCAGAAGACACAATCACATGCTATTATGGTCAGTTCTACTTCTATACTGCATCTTTCAAATTCATATAGAATAACCCGGTAATTATTGGCCAGATAATTAAGTAATTCAACACAAACCATAATAGACAATCCAAAAATAACTAATCATAATATTCAAAGAAGCATGCTATTCAAAACTACGCATTAAGATCCATTATAGCCTTAAAAGAAATTTAGTTTATAAATAAACTAGAATTCATCATCCACAAGTTTAATAACATCAAAAAGTTTAGAATAGAGAGAAAAGAGAAGAAACACTGTAAGCAATCCTTCAATCATTGTCCTGCTCCTCCTTGCTTTCTCCTTGTTCTCAACTTGCTTCAAGTCTTCTCTAATTGCTCCAAACTAGGGTTTTCTAATCATAGATAGCTCAATTACCAACTAGAAAACACCTACTTATAATATCTGATAAAACCCCTAATTAATTACAGAGTTCCAAATCCAAGTTCAAATCAAAACTATTTAAAACATCTGAAAAGTCAACTTTGCCCTCGCTCGAACCGGCGCGGTCGCGCCTGGATTAAGCTTGCAAGGCGCGCGGCCGCGCTACTCTGGCAGCAATTTTTTTTCTAACTCTGGCATCACGCGCGGCCGCGCTGCTACCCAGTTCATTTTGGGCGCGGCCGCGCTGCTCTGAAATCCTGCAACATCAGTTACATCAGCAACTTCATCCACTCGAATGTCCAATTCTCGCCCAATGCAATCCCAACACGTACAACCTACAAAAACACACAAAATACATGAAAAGTAACTGAAAACCATGGAAATAAACAATAATTCACGTAAATTGGTATCCGATTCGTAGGTATAAAACCTACTCATCAAGTAAACTAAATAATAAAGAAATATCTCCCATAAGAGGGTTACATAGTTTCTCAAAATAAGTCCCAGGTTTTCTAACCTTTAATACATCTTTTATACGCGGAAACATAAATAACTAATAAATCTTAATTACACAGCCACATAAATAAAAATAACAAGTCTTCACGTAATAGCAAATCATCGTCACTTGCTCATTTTTCCTTTTCCTTTGCTAGTAGACGGCTCATTCGTTATCTCAGCTTTAGTTGCAAGGGTTTAGTATGCAAGGGTGAGCAATGTTGGCTTATTTTGGTGTTAACAAAACAGACACATACATGCAAGCATACACGGTCAACAAGTAATATAGAGTAAGTCTAGTATCGTTCCCACGGAGAAAAGAAATTATCTCTATTCTATCATGCAACAACTTTATAGCTAGATCTATCTGCTTAAACAAACAAATAAGTTATGAGTTGAAAATCGAAATGATTATAAACCAAAATTAACTAATTATCAAGTGACTTAATTCAAATTGGAAAGTTATGGGATTCTAATGTCACTTAATGTATCAATCAAATTGCAACACCTCTAATTAAACTTATTGATTATCTCGGGCTGCTAGTTGAGAGCTTTACAGTGAAACATAGCAATCGTTCAATATACTATGTCCATATCACAAAATTTCCACAACGTCGATAGAAGTCATGCAAACATCAACATCACCTAATTTACTATATTTCTATGTAAATTACAAGTGATATAAATTTAAGCGTGAACTCTCTCAATTAACTACACATGGTAAACTGGTATATGTCTATCCAATTTACGAATCACAAAACCTATCACATGCAGATTTCCTGAACATATGCTAACGTGGCTAATTCTAAACTCGCACTTCATCTGTCAATTCCATACAAGTATAAGGTAGATGGTGATCAATCATCTAAGCAATAAACACAACCATGCTAGGCAACCCATCCATAATCATTCAAGTAAAACAAAGAGGTATTTTAATTAGAAATTAACAGTAAGCTTCATTAGAATCCCATAATGGTGATTAGTTCATCTCTGAAACAATAACCATTATGGGAATTAATACAAGCATTGAGATACTAATATGAAACCAACGAGATTAAGGAGAAAGGGAAGTGTAAATCTGATTAATCGCAGTTCCAAAAGCAAGTCTCAAAACTCAATTCAATTCCACAATCGTACCAAGATAAACGTCTGTCAGTTATTCACCGAGAAACTAAAACTCAAAAAATCCACATACTAGTGCCAAGTAAAACTCTCTCCTAATTGGTCCTTCTCTCCTCTCATAAAACCCTACACAAGTTGCTTCCATCAGACTCTCCTCGGCCCATCAGCCTAGCACCACAAACTGCATCTGTAACACAACCCAATAGCAATCCCCGAACGAGAGCCGGCGGCTCTGAAAATGACCTTCCCCAGCGCCGGCGGCGCTGGGCTTCACAATGCTCCCAAACTTGCCATTTTGTGCTGAAATTCCATGTTTTGCCCTTCCGTTGCTGCCACATGCAAAATAACATAAAATGAATATAAATGAACTAGAAATACTCTTAAACAACCACGAGTTAAGGTAAAAGATAACTGATTCGTAAGTATAAAACTCACTCATCAAGATACCCCCAAACTTAAACTCTTGCTTGTCCTCAAGCAAAAACAAAATTGAAACTAATCATGCAGCCTAAATCAACCTACTATATGCATCAAGTAACGAACTAACCATTGTCCATTCTCAAGCCTCAGAAATATATCAAAACACTCAAATAGAAATCAATACAAAATCATGGTTGTATTTCCACGCAAACGTTAGAATCATACATGCTCTCAACCCTTGTGTGTGTGCACCACTCTCTCATAGTCACTCACAATCTAGACAAATTCATATAGCCAACCGCTTATCGATAACTTTCAATTCAACTTTTCCACATTATCAAACATTCAATTATCCACAGACCACACTTAAACTAAGGAACTCAAGAATACTCAAACTATACACAATAATTTTTCTAACCATAGCATTTTCATCCGAACGAGTGCGTTTTACGCTCCATCTCGCCCGTAGTATGTGTTCATGAACGACTGCGTTTTACGCTCCATCTCGACTCACCACATGCATCTACTTTGCATTACTATGCCCTTTTTTTTTCATTGTGTTTTTTTTGTGTGTTGTGTTTAAGATACAAGAGTCCCTCAACTTAAGTGATCGTCTAACGTTCTTTTCACAGATATGCCTAACAATGTGACAAAGTTTCCAAAAATTTTAACGAAGCGAGCACCCATATAAATGTTGTCCAAGATCATAACCAACCATAAGAAGTGAATAAGTGCATATAATCTCAAATCAAGTTTTAAGCATGACAAAATCTACTTTTGCATCAAAATGATTCCCACTCATTATTATTTCTATCCGAGTATCACATAAGCTCACCATTCTCCTCATTGGCCAAAATCAACAATAGCAAAGTCATTACTCAATTATTATGCAAATGCTATGCAAATGATCAAATAATATGCGACCTAAACATACTTACATCTATATGCAGAAGTGAATTACTATGCAAAATTATACTACTATACGACTATATGCACTAATGAATTACTATGCAACTAGCAAGTCCACCCCCAAACGTAGGAAGTCAATGTCCTCATTGAAAAAGATGTAAACAATTAGAAACAGAGGACTCCCCTCTCGGATGACGATCACTCGTCATCGCCGTCCTCATCGTCGGACTCCTCGACTGACTCCTCGGGTGGAAACACTGGCAATGGAAGAGGCTCAGGAAAGTGAAATGGTCCTGCACTGGGGTTGAGCTGGTTGAACGCGGCTGCCAACGCCACTTGAAATTGATTGATGTTCTGACTGATGGTATCTTGACGCTCAGCTAGGCGAGAGTTATCTTGCAAAAGCTCAGAGTGGTTCGCCTTAATCTGTTTCTGCAACCGTCGAATTTGCTTATCGAACTGACTGAAAGATGTGGATGGGCCTGCCTCGCTTTGCTGGGGCACAAGGTAGCCGAGGCCTCTGGGATGTTCAGCTGCGCCTGTCCAACCCTTGTAACGAACTATAAGCGCATGATCAATGACTGGCCAAGGTTGGATCACTGCCGAATTTTCAGCCCATCTCACCCCGGCATTGTAACAAAGAGTCGTAATCAACATAGGGTGTGGGAATCCGCCAGTTGTAGCACCACCTCGGACATATCTCTTAATATACCCCTCGATCACCACCCCTATATCAATGTGGCTAGTGGGCATCAAGCATGCACAAAGAAAAGCATGCCATGCTTTGCCATACCGACTCAGCTCGGATTTGGGGAATGTCATAGCACCTCGATCTTTTATATTCCATTTTGTTCCTGGCTTGCACAATTCAGCAATGATCCGCTCATAATCGGGTCCATTTCGCACATATTCGGCATATTGATGAGTGGCCCCACTAAAATTAGGCAAGTGAAAATAAGCATTGATGTCCTTGCTCAGAATAGAAATCTGTTGGCCTCTCACTTGCACTGCGCCGAGTTGTCCCTCTTGCAAATTAGCGTAAAACTCCTTTACAATCCGCGCAATTGCCAACCCCGGCTGCGCCGTGAAATTCAGCCAACTCCGTTCATCAATCATTAGTGCCAATTCTCTATCATTGTCTGAGTCCGGCACGAGTCCCCTTTCTGGAATGAATGTGCGATTATCCCATGTTTTAAACTTATCCGCCGCTTCCACACTGATAAAGCGCTTCCTATCAAAAGTGTGAGATGATTTGGAACTTGACTCAGCACCTCGGTGACGCTTAGAAGCCATGTTGAAAGTATATAGGAACACACCCAATCACTGATGTAACAGAAGTAACCCCAAATATTGAACAAGTTCACACAGACAATTTCTCAAACAGTTGGTATGCACCCATGAAAGACAAACTTGATAAACCTTCCCCCAAACTTGATTTCCTCCAAATTTGTTATCTAATCAGTCCACAATGCGTCTCCAATTCAAAATAACAGAAAATTCCACAACCCACACCCAATTTAGCCAACAAAAGCTCAAATTGGTTATATATAGCAAGAAAATTCAATTCTCTACACTAATCTCATGGCCCATACCATACCAAGCAATTCCAATTAATCTAATGAATAATCTTTGCACACTTACTTGAAATTGAGAAGCCCTAACTGACTGTGGTAGAGAAAGTCGCCCAATTTCACTTATTGATGCCAATGGTGTGATGTAGTAATGTGTTTGGTCTTCAATCGGAGTACAAGGAGATGAAGGATTGCTGCCTCTGTGCTTGAATCGGATGGGGTGTGGTTGATGTTGTATTTGGATTAGGAGAGGAGAGGAACTTTCGAGTGTGGAGAGGGAACGATTGGAATGTAAAAGGAATAAGCCCTCGTTTTGGTTTTTAAAACTGCACAAACTGCCTATTTTTTTTGTTCCCAGTGCCGACGGCTCTCAATTTGGGCTTGTTCAGAGCCGACGGCACTCGCATGCAGGGGGTTCAGAGTTGGCGGCGCTCGTTTAAGCCTTCCCCAGCGCTGGCGGCGCTCAGCCTAGATATCATGCAACTTTTGATCTTCAGCGCCGGCGGCGCTCATTTCCTCTTGGTTCAGCGTCGACGGCTCTGATATCCAGGGACTTCAGCGCTGACAGCTCTGAATGCTGTGTTTTTGAGAGCCGACTGCGCTGGTGTCCTGAGCCCAACAAGTCAAAAAAATTTTATTTTTTATTTTTTTTTATTTTTTTTTATTTTTTTTATTTTTCGCTAAAGACAAGCAACACCTGAAATGCACTTACTTCCTGCACAAATGACATCAACAAATTAGATGAAAGAATTCAAATGTCAACGTTGAACTATCGATAATATGGGCATGCTGGTGTCCTCAAAAATGAATGCCATAAACTCCTAACTCAACATTGTCCGTTATTGCATGACTATAGAATTAAATAGGGTGAAAAAGAAAAACAGAAACGTGTGACCAGAATTAAATAAGAGGGAGAAATAGAGATGATGGGGTGCCTCCCATCAAGCGCTTGTTTACAGTCAATTAGCTTGACTATCTCTGCTCTGATCATGTCGTGGAGAGGATCAAGGCGGTCTTCTATCGATCGACGTCGCCTCCAAAGTAATGCTTCAGCCGCTGTCCATTCACTTTAAACGGCTTGTCCGGGAACTTATCGAACACTTCTATGGCACCATGCGGGAAGACCGTCTTCACTGTAAATGGCCCTGACCATCTTGATTTTAGCTTCCCGGGAAAAAGTTTAAGTCGGGAATTGAAGAGCAAAACTCTTTGTCCCGGCTCAAACGTTCGCTCAATAATCTTGCGATCATGCCATTTCTTCACCTTCTCCTTGTACAGCTTAGAATTGTCATACGCCTGAAGTCGGAATTCATCTAACTCGTTAAGTTGGAGTAGGCGTTTCTCCCCTACTGCTTTCAAATCAAAATTTAGCTTCCGAATCGCCCAATAAGCCTTATGCTCTAGCTCCATAGGAAGGTGACATGCTTTTCCGTAGACGAGCTGAAAAGGTGACATGCCCAACGGAGTCTTGTACGCAGTCCGATATGCCCAAACAGCATCATCAAGCTTCAAAGACCAATCCTTTCGAGTGGGATTCACCACTTTTTCCAGAATTCTTTTGATTTCTCGATTTGATACTTCTGCCTGGCCATTCGTTTGCGGGTGATATGCTGTAGCAATGCGATGGTTCACCCCATACTTAGCCAATAACGCTGTAAACTGTCGGTTGCAGAAATGACTGCCTTCATCACTAATGATTGCCCTCGGAGTCCCAAACCTTGTAAAAATACTCTTCTGTAAAAAACGGAGGACTACTTTGGCGTCATTTGTTGGAAGAGCTGCCACTTCTACCCACTTCGATACATAATCTACTGCGAGCAAGATGTATAGATTCCCGCAAGAAGAAACAAAAGGGCCCATGAAATCAATCCCCCACACATTGAAAAGCTCTACTTCGAGGATTGTATTCAATGGCATTTCATTTCTTTTCGATATATTTCCAACTCTCTGACATCTATCACATCTCTGAACGAAACCGTACGCATCCTTGAAGATTGATGGCCAGTAGAATCCTGCTTGTAGCACTCTGGCCGCTGTTCGTTCTCCACCATAGTGGCCCCCATATAAAGAAGAGTGACAATCCTGCAGAATTCCTTCACTCTCGCTATACGGGACGCACCTTCTTATCATTTGATCGGCACACTGTTTAAACAGATAAGGCTCATCCCATATATACCATTTGACATCATGCAGAAATTTTTTCTTTTGATGACCCACCAAGTCAGAAGGTATCAACTTACTTACCAAATAGTTCGCGTAGTCTGCAAACCATGGCACTTCCCCTTTCACCACAAACAACTGCTCATCTGGAAAGGATTCATTAATTAAGACTTTGTCGTTTGCTCTCCTTTCCGGATCCTCGAGTCGAGATAAGTGGTCCGCCACTTGGTTTTCCGTGCCCTTTCTGTCCTTGATCTCCAAATCAAACTCCTGCAATAGTAAGATCCATCTGATCAACCGCGGTTTGGCATCCTTCTTTGCCACTAAGTGTCGAATTGCCGCATGATCCGTGTAAACTATCACCTTTGTACCAATCAGATATGCTCGAAATTTGTCAAAGGCATACACCACTGCCAATAACTCTTTCTCCGTGGTGGTGTAGTTTAATTGCGCATCTGTAAGGGTTTTGCTGGCATAGTAGATCACATGAAAAACCTTCTCCTTTCGTTGTCCCAGAACAGCCCCCACAGCATAGTCACTGGCGTCGAACATTATCTCAAATGGCAAATCCCAAACCGGTGCAGTAATAATTGGTGATGAAGTTAACCGTTCCTTCAAATGCTCAAAAGCCGACACGCAAGCCTCATCAAAATTAAACTGGGCATCTTTCTCTAATAAACTGCATAGTGGTTTAGTTATCTTGGAGAAGTCCTTGATGAATCTGCGGTAGAAGCCTGCATGTCCAAGAAAACTACGAACACCCTTTACTGAAGTAGGTGGTGGCAAGTTCTCGATAGTCTCCAGCTTAGCCTATCCACCTCAAGTCCCTTCTTTGAAACTTTGTGTCCCAAAATAATACCTTCTTGTACCATAAAATGGCACTTTTCCCAGTTTAGTACTAAATTAGTTTCGACACATCTTCTCAACACCATTACCAAATTCTGAAGGCATAAATCAAATGAATCCCCAAACACCGAGAAGTCGTCCATGAATACCTCCACATTTTGCTCCACCATGTCCGAAAAAATGGCCATCATGCATCTCTGAAAGGTGGCTGGAGCGTTGCATAATCTAAAAGACATCCTTCGGAAAGCAAAAGTACCGTATGGACATGTGAAAGTCGTCTTTTCCTGGTCATCTGGAGCTATCATGATCTGATTGTAGCCTGAATAACCATCCAGAAGGCAATAATACTCGTGACCTGCTAGTCTATCCAACATTTGATCGATGAATGGCAATGGGAAGTGATCTTTCCTCGTAGCTTTGTTAAGCCTGCGGTGGAGCTATCATGATCTGATTGTAGCCTGAATAACCATCCAGAAGGCAATAATACTCGTGACCTGCTAGTCTATCCAACATTTGATCGATGAATGGCAATGGGAAGTGATCTTTCCTCGTAGCTTTGTTAAGCCTGCGGTAATCCATACAGACTCTCCACCCTATCACTGTTCGTGTTGGAATCAACTCATTGTTCTGATTTGTCACCACAGTCATACCACCCTTTTTCGGTACACATTGCACTGGACTTACCCATGCACTATCTGAAATTGGGTATATTATGCCTGCATCCAGCCATTTCAGCACTTCTTTTTTGACCACTTCTTTCATTATCAGATTAAGTCTTCTTTGTTGCTCCACTGCCGGCTTACTACCATCTTCTAACAAGATCTTATGCATGCAAAAAGAAGGGCTGATCCCTTTTATGTCTGTTATAGTCCATCCAATAGCCGACTTGTACTCTCTAAGGACTCGTAGCAGTTTTTCTTCCTGACAAGATGTTAGAGCAGAAGAAATAATTACAGGTAGCTTTGAATCTTTATTTAAAAACGCGTACCTTAAATGATCCGGAAGTGGTTTTAAATCAAGTTCTGGAGGTATTTCAAGAGATGGCTTCAATTTTTCTGATGTTTCTCCAGCTTTCTTTAACGGCTCAACAGGGGTTTGGAACTTTCGGAACTTTGGAGTAGTATCCAGAAATTTCACCAGTTCTTCAAATTCTTCATTTTCCAATACTGAATTTTCAGCAATAATACTTCTCAATGGTTCGTACTTTACCAGACTTGGAACTTCCTCATTTAAAATCTGATCCATCAAATCAACACTGAAGCATTCCTCTTCATCCGTTGGGAACTTCATTGCCTTGAAAACGTTAAAGGTAACCTCCTGATCATGAACACGCATAGTGAGTTCCCCTTTCTGAACGTCAATTAAGGTCCTTCCTGTGGCTAAGAATGGTCTCCCCAGAATGATTGGTATACTCTTATCTTCTTCATAATCCAAAATAACGAAATCAGCCAGAAAGATGAATTTATCCACTTTTATCAATACATCTTCAACTATTCCCCGTGGATACGTGATGGATCTGTCAGCTAGCTGCAGCGAAATGTTTGTCGGCTTTGGATCCGGCAACCCCAACTGGTTAAATACTGACAACGGCATCAAATTTATGCTCGCCCCAAGATCACACAAACATTTACTGAAGCTCATCTTTCCGATCGTGCATGGTATTGTAAAACTACCCGGATCCCTCAGCTTTGGTGGTAATTTGCGCTGAAGCACTGCACTGCATTCCTCTGTCAAGGCCACTGTCTCAAACTCTTCTAATCTTCTCTTCCTTGACAATATACTCTTCATGAACTTTGCATAACTCGGCATTTGTTCCAATGCCTCCACGAAAGGTATATTAATTTACAGCTTTTTAAATACCTCCAAAAACTTACTGAACTGTCTATCTTCCCTCTGCTTATTCAATCTCTGAGGATACGGAACCCGAGGGTGAACTGGTGGTGTTGTACTTATGGGCTTCTCAACTGAACTTGCCTTGTTGTCCTCTTCCTGCTGTAGCTCAGAACCTTCCTTGTTTTCTTTATCATCAGACACAATCTCTTCCTCGCAAGGCTGCGCGGCCTCCCCAATATGAGACAGCGTAGGCGCGCCTCGTGGATTTTCTGTACACTGTTTCCCAGACCTCAACGTAATTGCCTGACATTGTTCCTTCCCTTCTCTTCTTGGATTTGTCTCTGTAGTACTTGGCAACGAACCCTGGTTCCTGTTACTAAGCATGCTCGCCATTTGCCCCATTTGAGTTTCTAGATTCTTAATAGCCACTGCTTGGCTTTTGATCATTACCTCTGTGTTTGCCATGTACTTCATCATCATCTCCTCCATTTCTAATTTCTTTTCTTGCTGAGGTGCAGCTGGAGTGTGATGCTGTTGTTGAGAGAATCCCGGTGGAAAGGGTGGTCTTGGTGCAAACGGTTGATGAGATTGGTGTGCTTGATATTGTTGTTGTGGTGGTTGGTGTTGTTGAGCACTTTGTTGATTTCTCCAGCTGAAATTAGGATGGTTTCTGTTGTTGGGATGGTAGGAGTTCTGAACTTGATTCTGTGGCTTTTGATAGTTGCTTACATATTGAACCGACTCTGTATTGATAGCACATTCTTCTGTTGGGTGTGATCCCGCACATAACTCACACACAAACGCCACTTGCTTAACCTTGCTGTCAGCCAAAGCGTCAATTTTCTTTGCCATCGCTGCCATTTGAGCTGACAATGCCGTAATAGAATCTACTTCCAACACACCTGCAAATCTGGTTTGTGGCATCCTAGCTGTGGGATTTTGAAAATCATTCGCTGCCATCGTCTCAATAAGGTCATAGGCTTCTTCATAACTCTTTGACGAAATTGCACCACCTGCAGCTGCATCTACAATCGACCTTGACTGACATCCCAATCCACTATAAAATGTGTTGAGCACCATCCAATCTAGCATACCATGGTGCGGACACTTCCTTAGCATCTCTTTGTATCTCTCCCAAGCCTCATATAATGATTCGCCCTGATGTTGCTCGAACTGAGAGATTGCTGTCCTCATTTTCGCAGTCCTAGCCATTGGGAAAAACTTGGCTAAGAATTTCTGTGCTAAGTCCTCCCATGTGGTAATTGACCCTGAAGGTAAAGAATGGAGCCAACTTCTCGCTTTATCACTTAAGGAGAATGGAAATAGTCTCAGTCTAATAGCATCCTCCGTCACTCCGTTATATCTGAATGTATCGCATACTTCAATAAAACTCAAGAGATGCTCATTAGGATCTTCTGTACCTGCACCCCCAAACTGTACCGAATTTTTCACCATCTGAATGGTGCCCGGTTTTATTTCAAAGGTGTTCGCTGCTATTGCTGGCCTGACTATGCTTGACTGTAGTCCATGAATGTTCGGCATCAAATAATCCCTTAAGGCTCTATGCTGCACTCTACGCTCTTCTCTTTGCTCCTCGTCTGCCATATTGGATGTAGTACTTTCTAAATCTGCTTGTAAATTTCTATCCACTCTCGCCTTCCAACCTCTCCCGTTAATATTATCCTGAGCTGGTATCAACTCTGAGTTGGATGATCGTGTGTGCATAAAAATAATACCGGTTCCTGAAACAAAAACAAAAACGAAAATAGAAATCAGATAAGATACGGATTGTTCAAGTCAGACACATTTAACTTAAATTGATGACGACAGTAATAAAAATAAAAACTGATCCCCGACAACGGCGCCAAAAACTTGTTGGCTTATTTTGGTGTTAACAAAACAGACACATACATGCAAGCATACACGGTCAACAAGTAATATAGAGTAAGTCTAGTATCGTTCCCACGAAGAAAAGAAATTATCTCTATTCTATCATGCAACAACTTTATAGCTAGATCTATCTGCTTAAACAAACAAATAAGTTATGAGTTGAAAATCGAAATGATTATAAACCAAAATTAACTAATTATCAAGTGACTTAATTCAAATTGGAAAGTTATGGGATTCTAATGTCACTTAATGTATCAATCAAATTGCAACACCTCTAATTAAACTTATTGATTATCTCGGGCTGCTAGTTGAGAGCTTTACAGTGAAACATAGCAATCGTTCAATATACTATGTCCATATCACAAAATTTCCACAACGTCGATAGAAGTCATGCAAACATCAACATCACCTAATTTACTATATTTCTATGTAAATTACAAGTGATATAAATTTAAGCGTGAACTCTCTCAATTAACTACACATGGTAAACTGGTATATGTCTATCCAATTTACGAATCACAAAACCTATCACATGCAGATTTCCTGAACATATGCTAACGTGGCTAATTCTAAACTCGCACTTCATCTGTCAATTCCATACATGTATAAGGTAGATGGTGATCAATCATCTAAGCAATAAACACAACCATGCTAGGCAACCCATCCATAATCATTCAAGTAAAACAAAGAGGTATTTTAATTAGAAATTTACAGTAAGCTTCATTAGAATCCCATAATGGTGATTAGTTCATCTCTGAAACAATAACCATTATGGGAATTAATACAAGCATTGAGATACTAATATGAAACCAACGAGATTAAGGAGAAAGGGAAGTGCAAATCTGATTAATCGCAGTTCCAAAAGCAAGTCTCAAAACTCAATTCAATTCCACAATCGTACCAAGATAAACGTCTGTCAGTTATTCACCCAGAAACTAAAACTCAAAAAATCCACATACTAGTGCCAAGTAAAACTCTCTCCTAATTGGTCCTTCTCTCCTCTCATAAAACCGTACACAAGTTGCTTCCATCAGACTCTCCTCGGCCCATCAGCCTAGCACCACAAACTGCATCTGTAACACAGCCCAATAGCAATCCCCGAACGAGAGCCGGCGGCTCTGAAAATGACCTTCCCCAGCGCCGGCGGCGTTGGGCTTCACAATGCTCCCAAACTTGCCATTTTGTGCTGAAATTCCATGTTTTGCCCTTCCGTTGCTGCCACATGCAAAATATCCGAATTACCGAAATTTAATTTACCGATTAATATCCGAATTGAACATGAAATTCTATACATATAAGCCATACATGAAAGTGAAACTCTGTAAAAACCAAAAACTCTATTTTAAAGCATGTTTTCATGGATTGACACCCACAAATTGATTTATAAACATTATATAATCGCCTAATACATGCTTTCTATCAATTACACCAAATAATCATACATTGAGCAAATGAATTTACATACAGAGAAATAAAAATACATACAGAGAAGAAATAGTTTTACAGTAAAGTGTTTTGAGAAAATTATAACTAGGATTTAGAATTCACCTTCTATTGTTTTGTTAATCCTCCTTACTAGAATTCTTGCCCCCAATTTCCAAACTTCTCCCTCAATTTCTCTCTTCTTCTCTGAATTTTGTTTTTGTTTAGCTTATGGAAGTAAACTGACTTCACGTGGTTTTTATCAGTTCACCAGTTACAAACCCAAACAGCCTTGTCAGTTAAAAAAACTAAAAGGTCACAAAGCCTTGTTTGGCTAGACCTTAAAGAAAAACTCATTTTACCAACCAAGAGCCACAATGCCTTGTTTGGTTTAGCTAAATAAAACTCTTCTTCCATTTATTTTAATAACTCATTATACTATATAGTTTTAATCGTCGCACTAACAATTTAATTAAACATATTATTAAATAAATCCAATTAAACCTTACTAATTCAATTATAACTTTTATTTGATCAATACCACTATGCCAAATAAATTATTTTCTTCAAATAAATCCCTTACTCAAATAAATCAGTTAATCATCTAATTTAATTATTAAATTAAATTAGAATAACCACATCAAATCACATTCAAATAACATCTAACACAATTACTCTTAACATGAATTACTCCACAATAACTTTATTATTTATTTATTTTTACTCAATAAATAAATTAACAATAAAATATTTATTAACTCAATAAATAAATATTTTAAATTACTTACAAAATTCACAATCGTTACAGTACTTCTTCTGTCTATCTTGAGCTGTTATCAATCTTGCCCTAATCACTTTAACGATTTATGCGGTCTGTTGTACCAGTTCTTATCCGAGCAATTGACGTTCGCCAACTTCATCCCAGCATAATGGAGTTCTGCACTTTCTGCCGTACAACGCTTCGTAAGGCGGCATGCCAATACTTGCGTGGTAACTGTTGTTGTAAGCAAATTCTACCAATGGTAGATGATCATCCCAATTTCCTTTGAAGTCCATAATGCAAGCTCGTAACATATCTTCCAATGTCTGAATCGTTCTTTCACTCTGTCCGTCGGTCTGTGGATGATATGTCGTACTCATACGTAACTGCGTTCCCAAGCATTCCTGTAGTCGTTTCCAAAAGTTCGATGTGAACCGCGGATCCCTATCTGAGACAATAGATATTGGAACATCGTGCCTCGAAACAATCTCCTTGACATACAACTTCGCCAACTGATCTAGGTTGAATCTGATCTTGATCGGTAGAAAATGTGCTGATTTCGTCAGTCGATCCACGATAACCCATACTGCGTCAAAACTTTTCTGAGTCGTCGGAAGACCTACTCCCATTTCCATTCTAGGATTTCTAACGGTTGTAATAGCCCACTTGGTCTCTGATGTTCAATTTTAACTTTCTGACATGTCAAATACTTGGCTACACAATCGGTGACGTCTCTCGTCATATTCGGCCACCAAAAATGTTGTCGAAGATCTTGGTACATCTTCGTACTACCCAGATGAATCGAATATCTTGAATTATGAGCCTCGCTCAAAATGTCCTCCTTAACCTCTTGTACTGGTGGAACCCAAATTCTTCCCTCGAATCTCAATACTCCTTCATTATCTATTTTGAATTTCACTTCATCACCTCCAGATATTCTTTTCCTGATTTTCTCACATTCTTCGTCCTGCATTTGTGCTTCCTTAACCTTATCCACCAAAGTTGAACCGATTCTCAATTGAAATTTTTTTTCGTCACTCTCCTTCGGATATTTCACCTCCAATTCCAATTTCACCATTGCTGTAATTAACTCCTACTGACCGGTTAACATAAACAGTTTCTCTCGTCCCTTTCTGCTTAAGGCATCGGCCACAACGTTCGTTTTACCCATATGGTATAAAATGTCACAGTCGTAATCTTTTATTAATTCCAACCATCTCCTCTGTCGCATGTTCAGATCCTTCTGTGTAAAAATATATTTCATACTCTTATGGTCTGTATATATTTCACACTTCTCCCCGTAAAGATAGTGCCTCCATATCTTCAAAGCAAACACTACCGCGACCAACTCCAAATCATGGGTAGGATACCCCTTCTCATAGTCTTTCAATTATCGTGACGCATACGCAATGACCTTACCATTTTGCATAAGCACACAACCTAGTCCCTTATGTGACGCATCACTATACACCATAAAATTTCATGTGCTATCCAGTAGAGACAACACAGGCGCCGTACTCAACCTCCTCTTTAATTCTTGAAAACTTTCCTCACACTTCTTTGTCCAAACGAACTTTATTGTCTTTCTAGTCAAATTCATTAACGGAGTCGCGATTTTGGAAAAGTCTTGAATAAATCTTCTATAGTAACCCGCCAATCCGAGGAAACTCCTTACTTCCGATGGTGTTTTCGGCTGATCCCAGTTAAGCACTGCTTCAACCTTTGACGGATCCACCGAAATTCCATCCTTGTCAATCACATGTCCAAGAAATTGCACCCGCTCTATCCAGAATGCACACTTTGAAAACTTAGTGTATAACTTCTCTCTTCTTAACGCTTCCAATGTCAACTTCAAATGTTCTGCATGTTCTTCCTTGGTTTTGGAATAAATTAGAATATCGTCAATGAATACTACTACAAACGTGTCCAAAAATGGCTTAAACACCCTGTTCATTAAGTCTATGAATGCTGCAGGAGCATTCGTTAGACCAAATGACATCATCAGAAACTTGTAATGACCATAATGAGTTCTGAACACTATCTTTGGTACATCTTTGTTGGTTATATTTGTATGTATAACAAATAAAACTCATACACGCAAGTGCACGCGATCCACAAGTAATATAAAGTAAGTAAAGTATCGATCCCACGAGGAAATGAATTGCATTTATGACTACAAACACCGATTTTGTAATTAGTTTGGTCTCTTTAAACAAGCGGTTTTAGTGATGAAATAGTCTAATAATTACTAATGAAACACTTAAAATAAATTTAGCGGTACAAATTACAGATTTTATAGGCTTGGGATTATAATTTCACTTAATTGCCAATTTAAATTTCCATGCTTCCTATTGTTACTAGTTGGTTATTATGGAATGTTGGTCGAAAACACGAAAGTAAAATATGGCCATCTCTCGATGCACCATACCCATATCACACTAAATCCACAAATGATAGAATGACTGTGAACACCCTAGATGACTAACGCACTATATTTCTATGTGAATTACAATCAAACGGGTTTAAGAACAAGTTTTCAAACGACCACACATGGTGCTTCGGTATATCTCTATCCTAAGCACGAAACATAATTTCACGAGGAATGTAATAATTATGAACATATGCTAGCATAACGAGATCTTAATTTATACTTCCTTTCTCAATTCCATATAAATTATCACAGTAATTGGTGATCAAGCAATTAAACATGGATTAAAGATTATGCTAGACATTCATTTAATAACCAACTAATAAAAATAAGGAAGCACTTCAATTCTTAATCAGGCAAAAGATCCATTATAATCCCAAGAATTAAATTTAGTTCATAATAACAATAATAGAATTCATCATGCACAATTGGTTCATCATCATAATCACAGAAACAGGAAAATTAATCAAACAAATAAAATATTTAAGCTCCCTGTTTCCGTTCTGCAATTTCTGGTGAATTTCCAAGTTGTGTAGAATGATGATTTCTTGCTCCCAATCTCCAATTTAGCATCCATATAGCTCCATTCTTCAGTTCCCAAGTGCAAATTATGCTCAGCTGATGATTTCCAAGTTTGAAGCTAGAGTGCAGTAACTATTCTCTTTTTCGTGTAGGAGTAGAGCCTGGTAAATTGAATTCTCAATTGGCTAATAATACATGCATAAATTGTCATCTTTTGACTTATTTTTATTCCCACTAATAAAAGCTAAACCCACTGATCCCTCAAAATCTGGCAATGCATGAATTCTGGCAAATGCTGCTTCGCTGGATGGAACGTGCTGCATGGCTGGCTGGCGACAGGCGCAGCTGCGCCACCCTCCTTTGCAATAGGGGCGCAGCTGCGCAGGTGAGGCACGGCAGGGACAGGAGGGGCGCAGCTGCGCCGGCGCCCTTTGTAAAAGGGGCGCAGCTGCGCCGGTTGCCAGTCTGCTGCTGCACTGCTGAATTTTTGATTTCTCGATTCTCGTGTCCTGTGCAAGCAACAAATAACCCATAAGTCTCCGAACAACCAATGCAATAAAACCGTGTCAAATCTAACCAAAAAATCATGCAAAAGCCATACAATGACGATAGCGAGTCCAAACCAAAGAAAAGGGAAAAATTGCATGAAAACGTGCTAAGTAACTATTAGATAAGCAACAAATGAAACCGATTAGTACCCAATAAGTAGGTATGAAACCTACTTATCAAATACCCCCAAACTTGAATTGTTGCTTGTCCTCAAGCAAATATAACGAAATGAATGCAAATATGAGTGCAATGTAATGCTATAAGAATGCACCATGACCCTCATCAATCAGTAAACAATCCAAAAGATTTTGCCTCAAAAAAAAAAATTTAGCGCCACCTCAAAACTTGGTCCGTGTACCATGAAAGTCATGCAACTCTAATCTGTAGTGAACGATAAAGTGTGTGTGTGTAGTGATCATCAAACTTGTAGCAACCCAAATGATTCTCATAATATGTTTCTTAGGGGAAATTTATATACTCAAATTTTCATAATAAAAGGGGTAGATATAGATAAAATCACGCTATGTCCAAGTTGAGTACCGACTTAGAGTTTATTCGAACTGTGACGCTTGGTTGTGCAATGCCTAGTTCCCTTAGGCTATTCAATGATACCCATGTAGCGAGCTTTCAACCAACGACTCCCAAACCAATTGGTCTTAGGGCGCTAGGTGTAGAGACATCCCCTAGGGTGTACTTACTCAAATATCAAAGGCCACAAAACTAGGCTAACCAAGCATTTATTTATTTATATATATATATATATATATATATATATTTTTTATATAGCAACGAATGCGTTTTACGCTCCATTTCGTCGCACGCATACTCTACTAAGTACTCCCCCAAACTTGAACACGTGTGGTCATGACTAATATTACCCAAAATTGGCACAATCATTACCATCACAACAAAGTCCCCCCCAGAACTCAGTTATGCGAATCTTTAGGCTACTTAGTGAGAGAACTACAAAAACGTGCAAACCGGTTTTATCATGTCAAAACAAGAGTTACGAAATATCATGGCACTTGACCCAAGTCCAAGCAATTAGCAAAAAATGAAATTTTCATCACAGGCATGTGAGGATGTATACTAATCAACACGAGAGGATCATGCAACTAAACTACATGATGTGATATGATATGCATGAGAGATGTGGCTTTTTTTTTTTTTTTTTTTTTTTTTTGGTGTATAATAACAATAAATAAGCAAATAACTAATGAAAACAGATTATTAAAAGCATCACAAAATACTAGGCAAGCCTAATACCCCCAAACTTAAAATATGTAATGTCCTCATTGGAGATAATAGGGTAAAGAGTACTCCCCTAAGAAGCGTCCTCGGCGCCGCTAGGCGGCGTGTCGGGCGGAGGATAAGGGATGCCAGAGCCGAATGTGGGAAACTCAATGTGAACCCCCTGCTGACTGAACGCCTCCGAAAGTGCACCAGCGAAGGAGACGCTGTAATCCCTGAAGCTCGTGTGCAACGCGTCCATGTGGCGCTGCAGGCGGCGCATGTCGCGCTCATGTCCACTGACGCCCCTCTGCGACACTGGCGGGGCAGGTGCATCCTCCTCACTGGCCTCCTCCTCAGCAGCCAAAATAAAGCCCAACCCATTAGGCCGGGACTCTCCACCGCGCCACACATTGTACTTGCGGATCGTGGCGCTGTCGATGTCGCGCATAGGTAACTGGAGAGCCTCCTCGCCCCATTCCACGTTTGCCGCTAGGCATAGACGTGTGATGATCGAGGCGTGCGGAATGGCACCGGAAGTGACAGCCCGCATGAACCGAAGCATGGACTGGTTGATGATATATCCCACGTCAATGCTTCCTCCATGCAAAATGCGGTGTAGAAGTACCGCGCGGTCCCGAGTCACGTCCTGATGATGGGTGGTCGGCAGGATACTCGCGCAAATAAAGGCGTACCACGCCTTGGCATATCTGTTTAGCGCGGTCTGAGGGAAGTGAACCTTCAAGGTGGTGCCAGGCTGAGTCTTCCACTGCGTGCCCGGCTGGCACATCTCATGTATCAACGCATCAAGGTCGGTTTCGTAGCGTTCATGCACCACCCAGTCGGTAGCCTCAGCAGTAGCAGATGGTAGGCGAAAAAGTTCATTGATTGCCTGCGCCGAATAGGATACCTGCTTGCCCCGCACGAAGGAAATCCCATTCTGTGTTTCCCGGGCGTTGGCATAGAACTCACGAACAATGGCTATCGGGGCTGACTTCGGTGTCTCAATGAATAGCAACCAACCCAAACGCCGGATTTGGTCAAGAATACGCCCATCCTGTGTCTTGGGTTTTAAACCCCTCTCAGGTATGAAGGATTTGACGCTAAGCACCTCCCAGTAGTAATGTTGTGCAGATAGATTGACAAATTTGGTGGCATCCAGAGTATTGATGCCACCCCAGTAGATTCGGATCCGCTACTACTGGAAGAAGAAGGTTGGGGAGTGCGAGCGCGCTTCGGCATGGTGGTATGTGATTAGGGTTTGATGGAAGGTTGTAGGTAGTTAGGGTTTTGAGAGAGTGGCTGGGGATGAGAGGAGAGAGTTTGTTTTGCTGCTAGAGAATCAGTTAGGTTTAGGGTTGGATGATTGTGACTGATGGGGACCGACTATTTATAAAAAAAAATTGTCCGCGAATGGCGCAGCTGCGCCACAGTTGTACTGGGAAGGGGGCGCAGCTGCGCAGTTGCTCAGATTTTGCTCAGGCGGACACCGGCGCAGCTGCGCCGGTAATGAACTGTTGATGAGGCGCAGCTGCGCAGCTGCTCAGATGCAGCAGTCAAAGGTAACTCGGCGCAGCTGCGCCAGTACTGAACTGAAGATGGGGCGCAGCTGCGCAGTTGCTCAGGAGTCCTGGAAAATTTCTCACTCTGAACAGAGACAAGTGTTTGCAATGGAATGATGCACTCCCAAACTCAAAGTGTGATCAAGTCAAACGAATGAGAGCGCGATTTAACACCTGAAATAAAAACAAACAAGCATGTTAAAATGAAATCACACAAACTAAATAAAAATCACACAAGAATAGAAATATTAAGGGAAATCTCGGGTTGCCTCCCGAGGAGCGCTTTGGTTTAACGTCGGCTAGCTCGACCATCATTGATGCTCAATCCATGGCCAGGTCAATTGAGGACTTTTGGCGATCAAATTCACCTCCCCAATAGTGCTTCAGTCTTTGGCCATTAACCTTGAATGGTTGCTCACCGTTCTTTTCAACAATTTCGATGGCTCCATGTGGAAACACAGCAGTGATGGTAAAGGGACCCGACCATCGGGATTTGAGCTTTCCCGGGAATAACTTGAGCCTGGAGTTGAATAATAAGACCGCTTGGCCAGGCTCAAATTTTCTCTCGATGATTTTTCGGTCGTGCCATCTCTTTACCTTCTCTTTGTAGAGTTTAGAATTCTCATAGGCTTGCAATCGGAACTCGTCGAGTTCATTAAGCTGTAGAAGTCTCCTTTCACCTGCTGCAGATGGATCGAAATTCAACTTTTTAATGGCCCAGTAGGCTTTGTGCTCCAATTCGACCGGTAGATGACAGGCCTTGCCATAAACCATGTGGTACGGAGACATGCCGAGAGGTGCCTTATATGCAGTTCTATAAGCCCACAAGGCCTCATCTAGTTTTAGAGACCAATCTTTTCTGGACGGATTAACAATCTTTTCCAGAATTCTTTTTACCTCTCGGTTGGATACTTCGGCCTGACCGTTTGTCTGTGGATGGTAGGCCGTGGCAATTCTGTGTCTCACTCCATACTTGGCCAGGAGGGCTGTGATCTGTTTGTTGCAAAAATGGCTGCCCTCATCACTAATGATAGCCCGAGGAGTGCCAAACCTAGTGAAAATGCTCCTCTGTAGGAACCTGAGAACCACCTTAGCATCATTGGTTGGTAAGGCCGACGCTTCCACCCATTTGGACACATAGTCAACCGCCAGCAAGATGTAGAGATTGCCGCAGGATGATGGAAATGGTCCCATAAAATCTATGCCCCAAACGTCAAAGATTTCCACCTCCAAGATCACATTAAGTGGCATTTCATTTCGGTTGGAGATGTTGCCCACCCGTTGGCATCGGTCACAACTCTTTATGAACTGATGGGCGTCTTTGAACAAGGTGGGCCAATAAAATCCGGCCTGGAGTACCTTTGCTGCTGTTCTCTGCGTTCCATAATGGCCACCATACAGAGAAGAATGACATGCATGCAATATACTGGTACTCTCGACATCGGGGATGCATCTTCGGATCACAAGATCTGCACATTGTTTGAACAAGTAAGGCTCATCCCACATGTATCTCTTTGTATCATGCAAAAATTTCTTCCTCTGCTGAGAATTTAGATCTGGTGGTAGCACATGACTCACAAGATAGTTGACAATATCAACGAACCATGGGATTTCAGATGTGACTGCAAATAGCTGCTCATCAGGGAAACAATCGTTTATCTCAATCTTCTCTTTGCTCTCTAAATCCGGATTGTCCAATCTGGAAAGATGATCGGCTACCAGATTTTCCGTCCCTTTCTTTTCCTTGATTTCCAAATCAAATTCTTGGTGCAAGAGGATCCATCTGATTAATCTTGGCTTGGCATCTTTCTTTGAGATTAAATACCGAATGGCTGCATGATCAGTGTACACCACTACCTTTGTACCAACGAGATAGGATCGGAACTTGTCAAATGCATAAACAACCGCGAGTAGTTCCTTCTCGGTGGTGGTGTAGTTCATTTGGGCCTCTGAAAGTGTTTTACTGGCATAGTAGACTGCATGTAAAACTTTGTCTCTGCGCTGTCCCAATACCACGCCTACAGCGTAATCACTAGCGTCACACATAAGCTCGAATGGAAGAGACCAATCCGGTGCTACTATCACAGGTGCGGTTGTCAATTTCTGTTTCAACAACTCAAAGGCCGCTAAGCAATTATCATCGAATAGAAATGGGACATCTTTCTCCAACAGATTGCACAGGGGTTTCGTGATTTTAGAGAAGTCTTTGATAAATCTCCGATAGAAACCCGCATGGCCCAAAAAACTTCGAACTCCCTTTACAGATGTTGGTGGAGGCAATTTCTCGATAGTTTCTAACTTTGCTTTATCCACCTCCAAACCCTTGGCTGAGACTTTGTGACCCAAAATTATTCCTTCATGAACCATGAAATGACATTTCTCCCAATTAAGCACAAGATTTGTTTCCACGCATCTCTTCAACACCATGACTAAATTCTCCAGACAGCTGTCAAAGGAATTTCCGAACACTGAGAAATCATCCATGAAGACCTCCATGTTGTTTTCCACCATGTCAGAAAATATTGCCATCATACACCGCTGGAATGTGGCAGGAGCATTACATAGACCGAAAGACATTCGCCTGAAAGCAAAAGTTCCATACGGGCAAGTAAAAGTGGTCTTCTCTTGATCCTCTGGAGCAATTGCAATCTGATTATAACCAGAATATCCATCAAGCAAACAATAATACTCATGCCCTGCAAGTCGGTCTAGCATTTGATCAATGAATGGGAGTGGGAAGTGATCTTTCCGTGTGGCTTTGTTGAGCTTTCGATAATCCATGCAAAACTCTCCACCCCGTGACTGTTCGGGTTGGTATTAGCTCGTTATTCTCATTTTTTACCACAGTTATTCCTCCCTTCTTGGGTACACACTGCACTGGGCTTACCCATGGGCTGTCAGAAATGGGATAAATGATCCCGGCGTCTAGCCATTTCAGAATTTCTGCTTTAACCACCTCCTTCATGATGGGATTTAGCCTTCTTTGATGCTCTATGGTAGGCTTGCTGTCATCTTCCATCAGGATTTTGTGCATGCAAAATGCGGGGCTGATTCCTTTTATGTCTGCAATGGTCCATCCAATAGCCCCTTGAAATTCTCTGAGGATTCTTATCAGCTTGCCTTCCTGCAAAGATGTTAGTGCAGAGGAAATAATGACAGGTAAAGTGTCCGAAGTGCCTAGATATGCATACCTGAGGTGACTAGGTAAGGGCTTTAGATCAAGCCTAGGAGGTGCCTCTCTAGATGGTTTTAAATGAGATGAGGCATCATTTGAGCTTTTCAAGGGCTCAAAAGGTACCTTGAACTTTGTCATCCTGGGTACTGCATCTAGGAAATGAACATACTCACAGTTCTCGGGCTCGTCCAAGTCGATGTCTCCTGTTAGTGTCATCTCAAGCAAGTCCCTTTTTGTGGCCTTAATGAATTCCTCAGTTACTGCCTCTTCAATAATGTCAACTCGGAAACATTCTTCCTCTTCAGTTGGAAATTTCATAGCCTTGAAGACATTAAAAGTAACTTCTTGCTCTTGAACTCTCATTGTCAATTCTCCTTTTTGCACATCAATGAGAGTTCTTCCGGTGGCTAGAAATGGTCTCCCAAGTATAATGGGGATGTCCTTGTCCTCCTCAAAATCTAGGATGATGAAATCAGCTGGGAAAATGAACTTATCGACCTTAACAAGGACATCTTCCACAATACCTCTTGGATACGTGACAGAACGATCAGCTAGCTGAAGAGAAACATTTGTTGGCTTGGGAGCTGGTAATCCCAACTGAGTAAAAACGGACAATGGCATGAGATTAATGCTTGCACCAAGATCACACAAACATTTTTTGAATGATAAGTCTCCAATAGTGCAAGGAATGGTGAAACTGCCCGGATCTTTTAATTTTGGAGGTAGCTTCCTTTGTAATACCGCACTGCATTCCTCTGTTAAAGCTACAATTTCAAAATCTTGCAGTTTCTTCTTTCTTGACAGAATACTCTTCATGAACTTGGCATAGCTTGGCATTTGTTCTAAAGCTTCTGCAAATGGTATATTGATTTGAAGCTTTTTGAAAATCTCAAGAAACTTAGAAAATTGCTTGTCCATTTTCTGCTTTTGCTGCCTTTGAGGGTATGGAACTGGTGGGTAGTACCTGGTGGAAGGAGGTTGAATTTTCTCAGTGCTTTTTGCTGGTGTGGGCTCAGATCTCTCAGGTCTATCCTTTTCCTCAAAAATTTCAGCAGTGGCAGTTTCTGGGGAGGGGCGCAGCTGCGCCGTCTCCCTTTGCAAAATTGGCGCAGCTGCGCCGTTTGGTTCTGGTGCTGGATTGGGGCGCAGCTGCGCTGTCTGCTCGTGTGACAGTGGCGCAGCTGCGCTATCTGGCAGTGTCTTTTTCCCACTTCTGGTGGTGACAACCTGACATTGCTCTTTCCCATTTCTTCGTGGATTAATCTCCGTGTCGCTAGGAAGAGCACCCTGAGGTCTGCTAGATAACAAACTGAATATTTGACTCATTTGATTTTCCAAATTCTTGAAGCTTAATGCTTGGCCTTGCTCCAACCTATCAGTTTTGGCCATGCATTTCTCCAAACTCTCACTTAGTTCGGCAACCCTTTTATCAGTAGCCGAGATTTGTTGCTGAACAGAAAACCCCGGAGGATGGCTCGGTTTTGGAGCTTGCTGTTGGTCTTGTCGGTTGCTCCAAGAGAAGTTGGGGTGATTCCTATTCCCCGGAGTGTAGTTGTTCTGGTATTGGTTTGTTGGCCTCTGGTAGTTGCTCACAAATTGCACTGATTCCGCATTGATGGCACATTGTTCAGAAGGGTGTGATCCTGCACAAAGCTCACAGATCATGGAGATTTGCTGCCCTTTTCCTTCACATATGTTGTCAAGCTTTTTGACTATAGCTGAGATTTGGGCTTGAAGTGAAGTGGCTGTGTCAACCTCTATTATCCCCGCTACTTTTGGTTGGCTAGATCTGGAGGATGGCCATTGATAGTTGTTTGCAGCCATAGTCTCCAAAAGTTCATAAGCTTCGTCATAGTTTTTACCCATGAATGCTCCACCTGCAGCTGCATCAATGCCTGCCCGTGTCTGAATATTCAACCCATTGTAAAATGTGTTAAGTTGCATCCATTGGGGCAAACCGTGATGTGGACACTTTCTCAATAGTTCCTTGTATCGCTCCCATGTCTCGTACAAGGATTCTCCATGATGTTGCTCATAAGAAGAGATGTCATTTCGCAACTTGGCAGTTTTGGCCGGTGGGAAGAATTTTGCTAAGAATTTCTGGGCCAAATCTTGCCAAGTAGTAATAGATCCAGGTGGTAGTGAGTGTAGCCAACTCTTTGCTTTATCCCTCAATGTGAATGGGAATAATCGCAGTCTCACTGCATCTTCCGAAATCCCGCTGAATTTGAAAGTATCACAAATCTCCAAAAAAATTTATCAAATGCTCATTTGGGTCATCAACCACCATTCCTCCAAATTGGACAGAATTTTGGATCATATGGATTGTCCCCGGTTTGATTTCAAAGGAATTGGCTGTGATGGCAGGCCTTGAGATACTTGATTGCAACTCATTGATTCTTGGCGTGGCATAATCCCTTAAGGCTTTTTGTGCTTCCCCCGCCATTGGTTGAGGTTGTTCTAGATCCTCCAGAGTATTTTTAGCACACTTCCTTGATTGTTGAACCCTTTTCTCAATGTTATCCACAAAAGGCAATAGGTCAGGATTCTTCGATCGAGTATGCATACACTACTCAAGAGTACCTATCACAATTTAGAAGAAAATAAAATAGAATTAGGATAAGAATAGATTTGTTTAACTAAAACCAATCCAATTTAAATTGATGATGAAAGTTATAAACGCAATTGCAAGTCCCCGGCAACGGCGCCAAAAACTTGTTGGTTATATTTGTATGTATAACAAATAAAACTCATACACGCAAGTGCACGCGATCCACAAGTAATATAAAGTAAGTAAAGTATCGATCCCACGAGGAAATGAATTGCATTTATGACTACAAACACCGATTTTGTAATTAGTTTGGTCTCTTTAAACAAGCGGTTTTAGTGATGAAATAGTCTAATAATTACTAATGAAACACTTAAAATAAATTTAGCGGTACAAATTACAGATTTTATAGGCTTGGGATTATAATTTCACTTAATTGCCAATTTAAATTTCCATGCTTCCTATTGTTACTAGTTGGTTATTATGGAATGTTGGTCGAAAACACGAAAGTAAAATATGGCCATCTCTCGATGCACCATACCCATATCACACTAAATCCACAAATGATAGAATGACTGTGAATACCCTAGATGACTAACGCACTATATTTCTATGTGAATTACAATCAAACGGGTTTAAGAACAAGTTTTCAAACGACCACACATGGTGCTTCGGTATATCTCTATCCTAAGCACGAAACATAATTTCACGAGGAATGTAATAATTATGAACATATGCTAGCATAACGAGATCTTAATTTATACTTCCTTTCTCAATTCCATATAAATTATCACAGTAATTGGTGATCAAGCAATTAAACATGGATTAAAGATTATGCTAGACATTCATTTAATAACCAACTAATAAAAATAAGGAAGCACTTCAATTCTTAATCAGGCAAAAGATCCATTATAATCCCAAGAATTAAATTTAGTTCATAATAACAATAATAGAATTCATCATGCACAATTGGTTCATCATCATAATCACAGAAACAGGAAAATTAATCAAACAAATAAAATATTTAAGCTCCCTGTTTCCGTTCTGCAATTTCTGGTGAATTTCCAAGTTGTGTAGAATGATGATTTCTTGCTCCCAATCTCCAATTTAGCATCCATATAGCTCCATTCTTCAGTTCCCAAGTGCAAATTATGCTCAGCTGATGATTTCCAAGTTTGAAGCTAGAGTGCAGTAACTATTCTCTTTTTCGTGTAGGAGTAGAGCCTGGTAAATTGAATTCTCAATTGGCTAATAATACATGCATAAATTGTCATCTTTTGACTTATTTTTATTCCCACTAATAAAAGCTAAACCCACTGATCCCTCAAAATCTGGCAATGCATGAATTCTGGCAAATGTTGCTTCGCTGGATGGAACGTGCTGCATGGCTGGCTGGCGACAGGCGCAGCTGCGCCACCCTCCTTTGCAATAGGGGCGCAGCTGCGCAGGTGAGGCACGGCAGGGACAGGAGGGGCGCAGCTGCGCCGGCGCCCTTTGTAAAAGGGGCGCAGCTGCGCCGGTTGCCAGTCTGCTGCTGCACTGCTGAATTTTTGATTTCTCGATTCTCGTGTCCTGTGCAAGCAACAAATAACCCATAAGTCTCCGAACAACCAATGCAATAAAACCGTGTCAAATCTAACCAAAAAATCATGCAAAAGCCATACAATGACGATAGCGAGTCCAAACCAAAGAAAAGGGAAAAATTGCATGAAAACGTGCTAAGTAACTATTAGATAAGCAACAAATGAAACCGATTAGTACCCAATAAGTAGGTATGAAACCTACTTATCAATCTTCCTTCCTCACCTTCAACTGATGATACCCACTCCTCAAATCTATCTTTGAGAAATATCTAGCTCCTTTTAACTGATCAAACAAGTCGTCGATTCTTGGCAACGGGTATTTATTCTTAATTATGACCTTGTTTAACTCCCTGTAATCAATGCAAAGTCGCATTGATCCGTCTTTCTTTTAACAAACAATATCGGCGCTCCCCACGGCGATACTCTCGGCTAAATATATTTCTTATCTAAAAGTTCTTGTAGCTGCACTATCAATTCTTTCATCTCTACTGGGGCCATACGGTACGGAGCCTTCGATATCGGGGCAGTTCCTGGCGCCAAATCGATTACAAACTCAACCTCCCTATCTAGCGGAAGTCTTGGCAACTCGTTCGAAAAGACGTTTACAAAGTTCCTTATAACAGGTATCTCTTCTAATTTCGGACTCTCCTTTTGAGTATCAACTATGTAGGCTAAGTATCCCACACAGCCTTATCTTAACAACTTCCTGGCCTGCATCATCGTCAGACAACTCGCTTGTCTACGCAATTTGCTGCCGTAAAATACTACCTTTGATGGAGTCATAAGGTTAATACATTTCTTTTGGCAATCAATTATCGCTCCATAATTGAATAACCAATCCATATCCAAAATAATGTCAAATTCCCCAAGTTTGATTGGGATCAGATCTACTGTCATCACGTTTCTCTTAATATTCACTCTACAGTTCTTGTGTACGTACCTAACAGGAATTATTTCCCTATTCGCAAGTTCTATGTTCAAAGGGTAATCTAATTCCTCCTTAGACAATTCTAAGTTCTTAGCAAAGTCATCGGATATAAATGAACAAGTAGCACCTGAATCAAATAATACATAAGCATCTATATTATTGATCAGAATGATACCTGACACCACATCGCGAGACTGCACGGCATCTTGCACGGTCATGTTAAAAGTCCTAGCAGTAGGTCGGTTTATTGGCGCTGATCCGGTTATAGTTAATGTATTACCACCACTATTCCCCTTGTTGCCTCCTGTTCCTGCTCCTCCTGCTGCTTTCTTGGGGCAATCCCTAGCCAGATGATCCTTCGATCCACATGTGAAACAAGCACCCTTCTTCGGATTCCAAAAATTCGGTGCTATGTGGCCCTCCTGGTTGCAATTGTAGCACACCTCTTCCCCTTCAGGTAAATCCCTATGTGATTCTTCCCACACGTAACACATACTTCTACTTTCTTCTTCTGACCTCCCTGTTGATTTCCAGCAGATCCATTCTCATTCCACTTCCTCTTCTGGTTGTGACCTCCACTATTACTACCACCCGCTTTATTACTCTCATTCTCACTTTTCTTCTTCTTCTGCTCCTGGTTATACTTAGTTAGAGCATCACTCCCACCTTCAGCGATGATTGCCTTTTCCAACACTCCAGTAAAAGTTTTCAATTGGAACGTTGACACCTTGCTATACAACCATGGCTTCAATCCTTGTTCAAACCTCCTCGCCTTCTTCTCATCTATATTCACTTGATAAGTTGCGAACCTAGCCAACTCATTGAACTTCGCCGTGTACTCCGGTACAGTCATGATACCCTGTTTCAGCTCTAGAAATTGAATCTCTATTTGGTTATGCGAGCTCGTCGGAAAGTATTGTTGGTCGATTTCGCAATCGATAAACACACACGTGTAAGTATACACGGTCAACAAGTAATATATGATAAGATATGAGTCGAACCCACAGGGAATTGTGACAAATAATAACCAAGTACCAATCGTCTATCAAATTGATCTAATTTAAACAATGAAGATTTGATAATTTGTTGATTGGTTGAGTTCACAAGTCAAATAATGAGTAAAGTGCGGTAAAATAACAAGATAGAAGGGTCTAAGATTACAATTTCCCCCAACACGCCATTTGAATCTCTTAACTCTCTCTTTTCAGTCAATTATAGCATATGAATTGACAACCGAGAAATCAAAACTACATGAGAGCCTCTGTCGATGGTCAATCACGAATCTTCCTAAGCGGTGCATAGGTATATGTCTATCCTATACACTATCAAGAGACTAATTTCAGGAATGATTTATAGACACGTGTCACCAAATCTAATTAGTCCTCCCTTCCATTACCAACTTTCACCTCGGAAGTCATTAAGACTAGATTCTCAATAGGTTGCATGCGGTAATTAGGTATATATCTATCCCAACTACTATCAAGATACCTATTATTGCAGATAATTAATAAGACACACGTCACTTAATCCAATTAATAACCCACAACAATCTATACTTTCGCATGTTATCATAACTAGGTCTTAACCTATAATCCGTTCGTCAAGTTCATATAGGTTCCCACGGCAATTACGGGCCAAGCAATTAATCTAGAAGCAAAGGTTATGACAATCAATTCACAAATGCATAACTAAAATCAATAGAGAGAGAATTCAATTCAAATTAAGTGTTGGGTTCCATTGCAATCTTAGAATAGAAGGTTAGTTCATGATAGCTACAATAAACATCATTTTCAATTGATACATTGTCAAATTCGAATTACAAAGGAGATGGAAATCTAGAAATGAAACCACTTTTGAAGCTATTCAGCTGGTGTTCCTTTGGTTGCTGATGGTTTCTAGCTCTCCACCTTGGCCTTGCAATTCTTCTTGACTGAGTTCCTTGGCTTTTAGCTTGATTCAGCTTGATTTGCAGCCTTCAGCTCTGTTGGTTGATGTATTTTGTAGCCTCCCTCTCTTTAGCTATCTGATATGAGGCTTGGAAGAGAATATATATAGTCTTCATCAAGAAACCCTAGCCAAAATCGGACAAAAAGCAGCTCAGATCGCACTGAAGGTGTGTCAGATCGCACTCAGCACGGCGGTGTGCGCCCGCACGCCCAGGGGTGCGCCCGCGCCCAAGCGCCTGCATGCCGCCCATGGCGCTGCCGAGGCTGCCGAGCCAAGCGCGCGCGCCCGCGCGCCCCAGGCGTGCGCCCGCAAGCTGGCGCCTGCACGCCCCACCTGCCTGCCGAGCTGCCGAGCCATGCGCGCGCGCCCGCGCGCCCCAGGCATGCGCCCGCACGCTGGCGCCTGCATGCCGCTCACACGCCCGCATGCGCTGCCGAGGCTGGGTGCCGAGGCCGCCCGTGCGCCCGCACGCCCAGGTGTGCGCCCGCGCCCATGCGCCTGGAGGCTGCCGAGCCATGCCGCCCGCGCGCGCGCGCGCCCAACGCCGAGGCTGCCGAGCGCCCAGCGCCCCGCGCCCAGCGCCCAGCCGCACGCCGTGCACGCGGCTTGGTCGACGCCGCACGCCGTGCACGCCATCCAACGCCGTGCACACCCAACTTCTATATGTCATCAAATTAAGCCCCAAACGTCGCCAAACATAAATTTTCATCGTCATAACCTCCGGGCACGGAAATCCAAGCACGGGCTTGCCCGGGTGGTTTGGCCAATGCTGCACGCCGTGCACGCCATCCGACGCCGCGCACGCCCAACTATCAAATATTGTCAAATTAAGCACCGGGCGTCGCCAATCACCACAATCCATCACGTTACCATTCGGGCACAGGCGTCCAGGCATGGACAATGAGTCAATCCAAACAACGATCCGCGCGGTCTTTATTTCAACTCCTACACACATAATAAAAATGCATCAAAGCAACTAAAAACATGTAAAAGTAACTAAAACTAATTTATGTAAAAATACATGGAAACTTTATAAAATACTTAAAGATTTGCAAAATATCAAGGCCAAAAGTACCCAAATTGTGTGTATAAAACACACTCATCAAGTATATCTCAAAAAACATCTCCTTAAATCTCTCCCACGCGATCACACCCTGACCTCCTCGAACCTTATTTGCTTGCCACCAATAACTAGCCTCTGACTTAAGCATAAACGTTGTGAAGGCAGTCTTTTGGTCCTCACTAACCCTTGTAACGTCAAATACTTTCTCCATTTCCATCACCTAGGTTTGGGCTTCGATCGGGTTCAGGGAACCCCTAAATTCTGGCGGCCCTGCCGCTTTGAAATCCTTAAATGATGTCACTGGTGGAGCTTGCAGCTGATTCACAAGTGCTCCAGCCAAAAGGTTCACTAACTGCTGAACAGGATTAGCATTGGCGTCGTTGTTGTTAGTAAAGCTCTCCTGAGCTTGTTGACGTGGTTGGCCTCTCGGCGGCATTTTCTATTCAAGAATATGCGCTTATTAGATCATCACTCAATTTCTTAAGTGTTCAACATTTAACTCAAACAATTCAGGTTAAACATTTAACATATAACATCTTCAAATAAAATTGATATTTCATTCATTCAAAAAGTCTTAAACATAGAAAGATAACATCACTGCTATTTACATCAACTATCCCAAGATCAAACAATCTTTAGGATTAAATAGTCATATTCCATTGTGTATAATCACATTGAAATTTACACCATTAACTACCATAAATATTTACACATAATTCAAAAACTTCTCCTATCACGGCCTACTAAGGCGTCGAACTGCTTGTCTACGTTCTTCCTCCATGATACGGCACATCGTCCTGCAATCCAACATGTACCATGGCAAGTCCTCGAACTGAACTGGATAGTGGAGAACTCGATCCTGGGCTCTATCAATCGCTGTCTGGAAAGTATAGTCTGTCTCCTCAATCTTAGCCTTCTTTGCCCGTTCACCTTCTTCGGAAATTTCTGCACGTCGAGTGTTATTCATCCAAGCATGCTCTGCTCTAGCACGTTCTGCTGACTCCTCTTCAAATCATCCTTTAATTTCTGAATCTCAAGTTGCATCTTTTCATTCTCAGCTAGCAAGTCTTCTTTTTGACTCTCTACCTGAACTAACTTCCATTCTACGTCCCCAAGACGTATCTCAAGATCCTCAATCTTCTCATCCTTCTGTTCTATAAAAGTCTGGCGTATATTTGCCAGTCTTTCCCAATCTCTGACACTGTCCTGCAACTCTACAGTACGATCATACAATGCGTCATACATCTCAACATCGACAGAGGTAAGGGGTACCTCCTCGGAATCCTCATCATCCTCCTCAGCCTCTACCTCCACAGGATCCTCCTCTGGATCAGACTCAGGCTCATACTCCTGACCCACAACCATGATCAATGGAGATGGCTCTTTGTGTTTCAACTGCTCCCGGATAACATGGATATCACGGGGCTCCTCCTCTCCAGCCACTCGAGGCTCAACATCCCTAGGCTGACTGAATCTTCCAACATCCGACATCCTGACAACAAAGTTTAAATTTTAATTAATACTCGGTACTAGTCGCAACACATAGGTTGTTAACACATAAGCACATAGCACATAAAGTCTTTTATTATCTTTAATGAATTTCCTTAATTCATTCCTTAGAACTCGATAAGAGTTTATCACCACTATATTCTCTATCTCTTAAAAGGCTACTACCTTAAGGTTTCCCCACCTAAGGTTTATAACCTACAGCTCTGATACCAACCTATGACACCCCCAAATCTGGGTACTTCATTTCCTCAGGATTTGGTGTTCACTATCCATAAACATCACATCACATCTAACTACCTATTCAATCATAATGGAAATACTGTTAATTAATAAAATAGAAATCCCCCATTAAAGGGTTACAACATCATTCATAAATAAATCCCAGGTCATCTAACCTTAAATAAACATCAGTGCGGAACATAATTTAAGCCTATTATATAAACATCATTTAAACAATTAAAAACAAGTCTTCATCACTTGTTTGCTTTTCCTTTGCCCTTACTAGTAGATGGCTCATTAGTTCTTTCAACTTTAGCTGCAATGTTATTATGCAAGGGGTGAGCAACAATTGCCCAGCAAGTGACACCACAAAATAGTAATAATAACATGCGAATAAACACTGGGTATCGAATAATCGAAGATTCAGCTTTTGAGTCAAGAATAAAAGACAAGATTCAAAAGAACATCTGAGGGTCTTAAGACCACGAACTATGTCCCAGGTTATCAAGTATTTCTACTTTAAACCTTTAACAGTCGTAAGACTATATGGACCTTACTTCTCGTACTTAGGGGGATCAGCCCTTTGTACCATGTATGTGCACAACATCTTAACGCTAACGCGTAAATAGAATCCCCTGTATAAGGGTTGTTCATCTCAGTTTAACATCGGAGTCCACACCAAAGGAAGTTTGGTTTGGATTTACTTCAATAACGTTTCTAGAATTTAGAACGCTCATCAACTATGGACTAGTCGAATCAATAAAGGTTCGCTAGTCAATCGAGGTTCAATAAAAATGTAATTGATATTCGAGAATCAAAGACTGAATCACACAAAAGATATAATAGAATGAAATAGGTTTAAGAACTTGCTCAAGTAAGTAATAACATTATAAAGCTTGCATGATAAAAGAATGAAGTTCAGGAACTTGCATAGAAATAATTAATTAGGGATAAGATACTTACTTTTAATATAAAGATGGGATGTATAATTTTTGTAATTGAAATCAAGTTAGAGTATGAAAACTTGCACAATAACGAGTGAAGTTAAGAAAACTTGCCTCGTGCGTAGATTATACATTTATTATTCACGTTCCTCACTTAATCCTACATATCATTTCAAGTCACGATACCAATTAATTATAACATAATTAGTATCATGAGTATATTCTCTTTTATCTTATCTTAACTCTAAGTCTGATTATATTAATGATATTTACAACATCAACTCTTAAACACATTAGTAAACCTTACAAATAACGAGTTTAAAACGAAATCAACTTACTCATTAATCTCATAAAACATCATTTATCATCAAAATGTATGATTATTACATTTTCATATTCATTAGATTAGGTTACTCAGCTACTGTAGTTCTCGCAAAACACAGAAAATGCCAAATTTGGCCAAAGTTTTATCCAAGCCACAAATCAAACACTACGCATGGGTTCTGGACTTTATAGAAACACAAAATAACAATCATATCATGATTTTACTAACTTAAAACCTAAATATCTGAATTTAAACCCATAAATCTAATACTTTTGTAAAAACTCTATTTTTAAACATATTTAACGAATTCATTCACCATGGATTCGTTACACAACCAAATCAGTTCGTATAACTTGCATTCTTTTCATATTTGAATGTATAAACATAATAGGTCATCAATTTACCGATTATTATGCATTTAGAACATGAATTTCATACATATAGTTCATATTCATACATAACTGCTCTGTAAATTCCAGAAACTTCCAATTAAAGGCATAATCTCATGAATTAATCCAATTAAACAATTTATAAACATCATACAGTAAATTATACATGCATTTAAATAATTATAAACAATTTATAATCAATTACACATGAAGCTTCATTATCAGAAAACTTACAGACTACTTTCATGGAAGAATTTAAAACGTAAATTAAACTTAATTAGAAGAATTACCTTCAATTAATAGTTTAGGATGCTAGAGAATGATGAGAAATTCTACAATTCTTCCAATTTCTTTTCTCTCAATTATCCCTCTGACTTGGTTTTTAGGAATGAATGTGTTGATATTAAGAATTAAGAATACGTAGAATAAAAGAAACTGATATAATCATGGGTGTCAGTTAATCCATAATGGTTAACTGGCTCCAACTTCCCTTAAGGCCTCGTTTGGCTTAAAAAAAACTCTTCTTTTGGTTTATTTTAATAAATTACTTATTATAAAGTTCATGTCACATATATAAATTAACTAAATAATCTCATTTAATTCAATTAAATAAAATAGAATAATACTACATTAAATCACATAGCACACAAATAAAATTCTCCTTTATTAATAATGACAAATTATTAAATCTCTAATTAATATTAAATTAATTAGAAATAACATTATACTTATTTAAATAATGTATTTAATCAAATAAATTCAATTAAACACATACTTTAAATATAAAAAAAAAATTCTCCACATTAATTTAATTAATGTAACACATATAATTAAATTAATCTACCACAAATTCATCAGTTAATCAATTAATTCAACAATCAAATCATCGAAAAATATTTATTTAATTCAATAAATATTTCAATTAAATTATAAAATTCTCGTTTGTCACACTATCCAATCGCTTTTCAAATGACCTATATGTAGCATAAGGTCGAACATACCAATTAGTCATATATAGACATCGTTTATTGGTTTATGTTATCATTATTCTCATTTCATATTATTTGCGCTTTATAGCTTAGTTAACGCGATCAATTCTTAAAAACACCTCTCAACGTCGTGGCGTTCGGGAACGTCACGACTCTCATATCAACCCTCCCTCTTGGTTTACATTAACTCTATTTCATATCTTACATATGTCCATTTCATTAGTTTCGGAACACTTTTCAAGTTCATTATCATTATATTCGGCGTTTCGACGTTTGTACGCTACACGCCCGACTTGCCTAACTCGAACACCCAAACGACACGCCATTGTGTACGATTGATACGTCCAATTCATCTACCATTCCTTGATTCACATACCTCTAGATCATATTTCCAAAGTCCAATGTTTAGAACTTAGAAATACTAGTCCATCATGGCTTGGCGTCACGACATTCCGAAGAAACCACCATGTCTTGCCCTCGATTACACAATAGTCCTAAAAAGGCTCAATTTTGAAACTGATCCCAATCTCAAATCTCAAAACTTAAAGAATAAAAGTTGCAGGTCTACTTCTTAGATTTTTGGATGATCTTGAATCATCCAAATCGGAGTTCGCATGAAAACGTTATGCCCAATTTACTAAAGGACGTCAGAGCTGATTTTAACCTAATACTTGACCGACGTACTTACGCCCAAATTTTGCCTTTGGGCGGCATAACGATGCCCAAGGTCAGGGATCCAGTGTAAAGCCAGTGTACCTAAGCCCGATCCTTGATGCCCAAACTCAATTTTCTCAAGTTTTGTCGCACCTACTTCACCGCTCCATAACTTCGTTATCCGCTATCGGAATGAGTCCGTTCTTGAGCCATTTCCTTCCTTGTAACATCCTCTACACATCCCCTGGGACGAAATAATTTTCTTGATTCTCTAGCAAGCCTAAAAATTGGCTCAAAAGTCCTCTTGTGGACTAGTTTTTTGATAAACGACGTTTTTGACGTCGGACATTCAAATGAACGTAACTCGCTCATCCGAAATCGAATTGGGCTCGTTCTTGAGCCTACGGTTCACATTTTTCATAGGCTACTAAAGTCCTAAAAATCGGACTTTTCCGAACATATTAACTAGTCGTTAACTTAGCACAAAAGTCGTACTAAGCTAAGGTTTTTGACGTTTAACGTCTTTTACTGAAAATTTCGCCATAACTTCGTTATGGCATATTTTTCCTCCGTTCCACTTGGAACTTTTTATCTAACTTTCAGGACTTATAACAAAAGACACAACAACATCATTTAATGTCATTTTTAAGTCCTTTAAACAAGTTTTAAGTCCATCCTTATGCAAAGGCTTACGATTTTAGTCTTTGATTTCACGTTCACGGCATTTACCGGTAAGTTTACAAGGTTATAAATCATCATAACTACCTTATCTCTCCAAGATCCTTCAATGATCTATTTCAAACAACAAACCAACACCAACACAACACTTCCTATCATACTACACAACTTTTAAAGCTATAAAACTACAAAAGAAAAAGATGAAAAACTAGGGTTTGTTGTTTTTACCTCTTCTTGCTATCTCTTCTTCTTGATCTTAGCTTATATGAATTATCGAAGCTTGCTAAACTCCTTTTCTTTTCCTTCTTGAGATGATCTCTATCAACCTCTCTTGATTTCTCTCTTTTCTCACTTTCTCTTGCTCCTTCTTTTCTCTCTAGCCTTTTGGGATGAGATAAAGATAATGGCTAAGTGTTGGACTAGATAAATCCCCCATCAACTAACTCAACCTAGCTTCCAAGAGTTAACCACCTATAGTTAGCTAACTCAAGCTAGACCAAATCATTTCATAAGGTCTTATTTGGCTAATTTAATTGAAATACAAGGGAACCAAGCATTTATTGCTTGTCTAGATAAGGTGAGTCATGGCAATAACTCACCATTTATCCCCTCCTTCTCCAAATGGCTGGCCATTTTGGCCCATTCTACCCTTCATGTGGTTTATAACTACCTTATGCTTTAATTTGAGTTTCATTTCAACCAACCTTGCATAGGCCTTAAGTCTTTAGGGTTTAACCTTAGAGCTCAAGCCTTGGCTTAACCCTAGCCAAGCCATCATCAGCCCTTGCCTTAACCCTTGGCTCAACCCTAGCCAAGCCTTTTCAAACCCTAGGCTCAACTCGGCTCGGTAACATCAAAACTTAGTTTCGACTTCTAGTTTCTTTCCAGTTAACTTCCATAACTCATTTAGTTAGCAAAAAGTCCATTTTACCCTTTCATATAATCCATTAGGGTTTATATTGCCTAATTTCTTACTAACACTTAACACGCAAGTATACATATTCATTTGCAATAATCAGCAAACAAGGATATTGTTCCCACGAGGAAATATGTTAATATTTATCAATTACTAATTTTTAAATAAATTAACCTTATTTAAACTATGAATGATATTTGAGAATTAAAATTAAAGTTACTAAAATTAACTACTAAAGTAATTAACCACGAGAGTAATGTAGATTTAAAAGCTTAAGATTACAACTTCCCTTAGTATTTCATTTAAACCAATACACTTCCTAGTTAATTAATTAATTACAATGAATCACTAACTGTGACACCCCCAAATTCAGGTACCAATACCTCGAATTTGGTGCTCACGATACAATATATCCATACACCTCTAAACAACATAAATCAACTAATGCGGAATAAAATAAACATATGTTGTTCATTACAAAAGGTTTACTACGGTCCCAAGGTCTAAAACCTTAAGTAAAATACATCGCAGAATACCATAATAATACAAAAATGATTCCACGAATTACATATCAGGATAGTACATATAACTATTCCTTAAGCTTTCCTTTGCCTTTGTCCGCTTTGGAACTCCCCGGCTTAGCTGCAATAGGTTCATGATATAGCAAGGGTGAGCAACTACTTTGCTCAGCAAGTTTAAAAGCAAGAATGGAGATATATCATGAATGAATAAGAGTAATAGCTGCATAGATCAACAATTTATGAACATTGATGACATAGCTGAAATGACATAATCAAAGTTCAAATGAAACAATGAATAATGATCAGCCTCTCGTACACCATGTATATTCATAACATTTAACTCTGACTGCATCGAATAACCGACACATTAAAATCCCCTAAATAAGGGTTGCTCTCTTAGTCTAAGAATCCGCACCAACAATCGGTTTGGATAGCTTTTAAAATAATAACCTGTACATGTCTAGCCGAAACAAATGGCATAGACTATTTCCTTAAATAGTTCATGAATAAAGAACTTAAACGTTTCACAGTCCAACAACAGATAATGAATTCAAATGTATAAGCTGCGAATATCAATAATTTATCCTTAATGTGGGGTAATTGAAAGTAATTAATCCACTAAAATAAATTTGAAATTAATAACTCCAAATGAGTCACGAAACTTGCAATAATATAGAATGATTGCTCAATCAATAAATAACTCGCACAATAAACAAAAGTTGTACGGTTGAGAAATCCTGCCCAATATTAAATTGAGCTATAGTAAGGAACTTGCATTCAATATATAGAAAGAATGAAGTTAGGGAACTTGCCCAACACAAGGGTTAGACAAGCGTTAGGAAACTTGCCTGAAGCGCTGCTACAATATTACAACACACGCTCCTTAATATCCTACACAATTAGGTACATATTCACATACAATTAGTCACATACGAAATACCAAATATTTGTTTACACAACTCTATAATGTCCCATTCAAATAAGAAACAAAATATTAAACAAGGTTATACCCGCTAGTTACGGCGTTACGACGCATGCACGTCTATACGCCCAACTTGCCTATTCGAATGCCCAAGCGACACGTAATTGTGTACGCCTAACACGCCCATTCGATTCATCTAATACTCATTGGTTAATGCTAAGTATCATAATAAATCATAACATTCATGTTTTAGAACTTAGAACAATATTTTACATTGTCGGGAGCATTACATGTGCTTACGCGCATGCCGACGCCCTCCGATTGCCCCCAATTTCATATCAGTCCTATAAATGGCCAATTTCGACCATGCTACAGACCTCAAATTGAACAACTTAAAGAACGAAAGTTGTAGGTCTACTCGTTCTCTTTCCGAATCATCTTGAATCACCTCAATCCGAGTTTGTATGAGAAAGTTATGCCCATTTTAGTAAAGGGCGTCAAAGCTGTCTACCAAACTGCAGCCCCAGCGCGGCCAGCGCTCAAATGGCCTTAAAATGAGCACCGTCGGTGCTCAACCGGCTGTATCCCAAGTAAGCAATTGCACCAGCTTCGCGACTTCGACCTCCTTTCACTCCGATCTTCATATCTTCTTCAATACACGTTCAAATTGGTCCATTTCGGACTCTATGGACTCTTAATTCATGGGGCTACAACATATCAAAAATGCAGAGCTACCCATTAACATTAACATGGTCAAATCTTAGGCCAAAGTGTAAAGTTCATACTCTGTTCTTCGAGTCCTTAACAAGTTTTACAAAAATCATTACTACGAACTCGTTTTAACTCCTTTTTACTCCATTCCAACTGGGTTAGCTTCGTAACCCATGGAACTACAACACCATAGCAACAAATAAAATTAACAAACACAAAATCATAGCTCTACAGTCCTCTAAAAAGTCCGAAAGTCCAAGTTCATGTCGAAAGTCCATTGTTCTTGCTCCATTAAGCCAAGGTAAGGATTTCTTGCATTTTTGTTCCACTTTGATGTTATTAATGGCTTACATAACCTCTTAACAACATTTATAAACAATCACAACAAACAAAAACACCAAGAATCGCCAAAAATCCGACCCACAAGCTTAAGAGCTCAAAACTAAGAAAACTTGAAAAGCTTAACAAGAAATCAAATGGAAAGGATTTGGTTGGGGTTTTACCTCTGTAAATCCTTTCTACAGGTTAAGAAGCTTGACTAGGCTTGATTTTGAAGGTCCTTCTTGCTTGGTTCCTCCACCCGTGCCTTCTTCTTCTTCCTCCTTTCTTTTCCGGCGAGTTCTTCCTTTTTTCGGCGAACTCCGACGACTTCTTCCTCTTCCTTCTTTGTAGCTCTCTCTCTCTTTCTCTCTCTCTCTATCAGCTGATGGGAATGGGAAGAGTGTAGAGTGCAAGAGAGAGTGAATGATTGAATGGAATGGGGGAGTGGAGGAGTGAATTAAGGAGAAAATGGGTTTGGTGCTCAAGGTTGGCCAAAATTCAAACTTGTCGGCAACCCCCCTTCTCTCTCCTCATTTTCTAACAATTTGATTGGTGGAAAATGGTTTGGTGGTTCCCACTTGAAATAACAAGCCAAAATAAATACCCGAAAACACCAAAAATATATCCGAAAACTCCCACTTTTGTACCAAAACTGGTAAATAACTCTACCCAAAATTAAAATGGGTATTACCATAAATATTGGGATGGGTAACAATAATTATTACGGGATTTGTCCATTTATTCGGAATACCCATATAGCACATTTCGGATACGGATAAAATCACGTATCAGCTCAAATAAATTTTCCGACACTTGAAAAAATTATCCGTACGCATACACGTATTTATGAAATTTATTAACATCGAAAAAGACACAAAAATATCTGGCATGAATAGTACCTCGGGAAACGTGCCCCGTGAATAGTGATTTAGCGACGCTACGCGAAAGCAATTATTCACTTAAACAAAACTATAACACGTAAAATTTCATGCATTCACATAATCCAGATTGTCACACAACCTTTAAACACGTAACACAAATGTAATATTAATAAAATATAAAATATTCATTAATATTCAAAAATTCGAATTACAAGGAAATTTCAGAATTCCCGGTCGTTACATCCTCCCCCCTTATAAGAATTTTGTCCCCAGAATTACAGTCTAGGTACGGAAAACTTAACGGGTTCACTCAAAAAGATGCGGATAATTCTTCCTCATCTTCTCTTCTAGCTCCCACGTAGCTTCTTCAGCTGCGTGGTTCCTCCAAATTACTTTAACCGAATGAATGACCTTATTTCTTAACTTCTGTTCTTTCTTATCTAATATCTGGATAGGAATCCCCTCATATGATAAGTCCTTCTCCATTTGAATTGGTTCATAGGATATCACATGCTTGTAGTCGGGTTTATATGGTCGCAACACAGAAACGTGAAACACATTATGAATATGCTCCAGTTCAGGAGGTAGAGCTACCTCGTACGCCACTTCACCTACCCTCTTTAAAACTTCAAATGGTCCTACGAACCTGGGACTCAATTTTCCCTTCTTCCCAAATCTGATCTTCCCCTTCCAGGGAGATACCTTCAAAAATACAAAGCTGCCAACTTCAAAGTCTCGTTTCTAACGATGCAAATCGGCGTATTTCTTCTGTCGATCTTGAGCCGCTACCAATCGAGCTCTTATTACCTTGACGACATCCACAGTCTGCTGCACCATTTCAGGCCCCAACAGTCTTCATTCACCGACTTCGTCCCAACACAGAGGTGTTCGACACTTCCTCCCGTATAATGCTTCGTATGGCGGCATGCCAATACTTGCATGATAACTGTTATTATAGGCGAACTCCACCAATGGTAGGTGATCATCCCAGCTGCCTTTAAAATCCATCACACATGCTCTAAGCATGTCCTCAAGCGTCTGAATCGTTCGTTCGCTCTGCCCATCAGTTTGAGGATGATATGCCGTACTCAACCTCAACTGGGTTCCTAACCTTTCTTGTAAGCTCTTCCAGAAATTTGACGTGAAGCGCGGATCTCTGTCAGATACAATAGATACCGGTACTCCATGTTGTGACACGATCTCTTTCACATATAACTTTGCTAGCTGCTCCAAATTGTACCTTATCTTGATCAGTAGAAAATGTGCAGATTTAGTTAAACGATCCACGATCACCCAGATCGCGTCGTAACCTTTCTGAGTTGGTGGAAGCCCCGTCACGAAATCCATCGTGATATGCTCCCACTTCCACTCCGGAATATCCAGTGGTTTTAGCAGTCCACCCGGTTTCTGATGTTCCGCTTTTACCCTTTGACATGTCAAACATCGTCCAACACATTCTGCGACCTCCCTCTTCATGTTCGGCCACCAGAAATGTTGGCGTAAATCCTGATACATCTTAGTACTACCAGGGTGTATAGAATACTTTGTAGAATGAGCTTCTTGCAGAATCTCTTCTCTCAACTCCGGAACCATCGGTATCCAGATCCTTCCATCAAACCTTAGCATTCCCGTGCTATCAATTTTGTACTTTAATTCCTCTCCTCCTGAGATTCACTTCTTTATGGCAACACATTCGTCATCCTTTTCTTGAGCCTCCTTTATCTTGTCTAATAAAGTCGGACTCGCCTCTACTGCGAACAGTTTCTCGTCTGCATTTGTCGGATACTTGACTTCCAACTCCAGTCTTTCCATATCCTTGATCAGTTCCTCTTGAGCTATCAGCATCATCAACTTATCTCTGCCTTTCCTACTTAGAGCATCGGCTACTACGTTAGCCTTACCGGGATGGTATAGAATCTCACAATTGTAGTCCTTGATCAACTCCAACCATCGCCTCTGCCTCATGTTTAGTTCCTTTTGAGTGAAAATATACTTCAGACTTTTGTGGTCGATGTATATCTCACACTTCTCCCCATATAGATAGTGCCTCCAAATCTTCAGAGCAAACACTACTGCCGCTAGTTCCAGGTCATGAGTCGGATATCCCTTCTCATAATCCTTCAGCTGCCGTGACGCGTACGCAATGACCTTCCCATGCTGCATCAATACGCACCCAAGACCTTTGTGTGACGCGTCACTGTACACCACAAACCCCCCTGTATTATCTGGCAGTGATAACACAGGTGCTTCACTAAGTTTCTTCTTCAACTCTAAGAAACTCTCTTCGCACTTATCCGTCCACATAAACTTCACTGTCTTCCTTGTCAAATTTGTCAACGGTGTCGCTATCTTTGAAAAGTTCTGAATAAATCTCCGGTAGTAACCTGCTAATCCCAAGAAACTTCGGACTTCTGTCGGCGTCCTTGGCTGCTCCCAGTTTATTACTGCTTCTACCTTCGCAGGATCCACTGATACACCATCCTTGTGAATTACGTGCCCCAAAAACTGCACCCTTTGTAGCCAAAATTCACACTTGGAAAACTTTGCATATAGCTTCTCCCTTCTTAGTGTTTCCAGGGCTATTCTCAAATGTTCGACGTGTTCCTCCTCCGTCTTCGAGTAGACAAGAATGTCATCTATGAAAACGACGACAAATTTATCTAGGTATTGCTTGAACACTCTGTTCATCATGTCCATAAATGTTGCTGGCGCGTTCGTCAACCCAAACGACATTACCAAAAACTCAAAGTGTCCATATCGAGTTCTGAATGTTGTCTTTGGAATATCCTCCTGCCTCACCTTCAGTTGGTGATACCCCGTCCTCAAGTCAATCTTCGAAAAGTATTTCGCTCCCTTTAATTGATCGAACAAATCATCAATTCTGGGCAACGGGTACTTGTTCTTAATCGTGACTTTGTTCAACTCCCGATAGTCAATGCAAAGCCTAAGCGATCCGTCTTTCTTCTTTACGAACAGTACTGGCGCTCCCCATGGAGATACACTTGGACGATTATACCCCTTATCTAGCAACTCCTGCAATTGAACCATCAGTTCTTTCATTTCCATCGGTGCCATTCTGTACGGTGCCTTTGAGATCGGTGCGCTTCCCGGTACTAAGTCGATCACAAATTCCACTTCCCTATCCGGCGGTAATCCTGGTATCTCATCTGGGAAAACATCTGGGAATTCCCTTACTACAGGTATCTGACCCAGCTCACCCTCTACTCTTCGGGTATCAACCACGTGAGCCAGATAACCTATACAACCTTTTCGTAGCAATTTCTTTGCTTGCATCATCGTCAGACAACAAGATTGTCTCGGCGATTTACTACCGTAAAATACGACCTTCGACTTATTCGGAGTCTTTAGGTGTATACTTTTCTTCTGACAATCAATCATAGCCCCGTGACTAGACAACCAATCCATCCCAAGAATTACATCAAATTCTCCTAGCCGTATCGGAATTAAATCTACGCTCAGTTTAAACCCGTTTATCCCAGCACAACAATTTCTATGGATGTATTCCACAGGAATAACTTCTTTATTAGCTACTTCCACATTCATTGGATTCTTTAATTTCTCACGAGGTAAGTTTAGCCGTTTAGCAAATTCATCCGACACAAATGAACAGGTAGCTCCCGAGTCAAATAATACATACGCATTAATATTATTGATCGAAATAATACCTGACACCACATCCTTTGATTCCATCGCATCCTGCACTGTCATGTTGAAGGTGCGTGCTACTGGTCTGTTCTGCTGTGTTGGTCCTCCGATAGTCAGCTTACTGTTGTTCCCTTGGTTAGCACTGCCTGCATCACTCTTTCTCTTTGGGCAATCCTTCTTCTGATGATCTGAAGCGCCATAAGAAAAACAACTTCGTGCCTTCGCCTTTGGGCATTGTGGGGCAAAGTGCCCTGGTTGACCACAGTTGAAACAAACTCCTTTTCCTTTCATGCATTCTCCAAAGTGATTCTTTCCACATTTCTCGCATTTACTTCCCTTCTTTACATCCCCTCCGGATTTGCTTCCTGTCATCTGACTGTCATTCCATCTTCTCTTATTTGGGTTACTTCCCCCACTTCTACCTTCCTTATGCCCATCATGACTCTTTTTCTTTTTCTGATCTTGGTTGTGCCTGGCCAAAGCTTCGCTTCCTCCCTCAGTAATGATTGCTTTCTCAAGTAATGTAGAAAATGTGTTGATCTGCAAAACCGCAACCTTACTATACACCCAAGGTTTCAGTCCTTGTTCAAATCTCTTTGCTCGCCTAGCTTCGGTGTCCACCAGATGTGGAGCAAACCTAGCTAATTCGTTAAATTTTGCGGCATACTCCGCAACTGACATGCTTCCTTGCTTTAGTTCCAGGAACTTTATCTCCATGCTTGCCTGCATACTCGTTGGAAAGTAATTTTCGAAAAACAGCTCCTTGAAACGAGCCCATGTAATCGTGCCTTTCCCCGCTCGACCTTTGTTCGCCTTCCACCAGTAATTTGCCTCACCTTTCATCATGAAAGTGGCAAACGATGTCTTCTGTTCTTCGGCCACCCTTGCGACCTCGAACACCTTTTCCATTTCTTCCACCCATGTCTGGGCTTCTATCGTGTCTGTAGTCCCGCGAAACTCTGGCGGTCCTACCAATTTGAAGTCCTTAAAGTTCGTCATGTGACTTCCTAGCTGATCAACCGCAGCGGCTTGTCTGCCCTGCATTGCTTCAGCTAACAAGTTCACAAAAGTCCTCATAGGGTCTGCCTGACCCCCCTCGTTATTCACCAACTCTTCCACCCTTTGGTTACGCGGTTGTCCTCTTGGTGCCATGATCTGCTAAAAGAAAATCGTCGGCGTTTACTAATAGATTTATTCCATGTGCAGAAATCATTTAAGTCAACAATAAAAAGTAAAAGCATCTATCAAACACGTTTGATTTAAATAAAACAACTGCATTTATAACCATATGTCACTGTCTTAATACAATCAGACTCAACATGTGGCATACTTCTACAAATGCTAAATGACATAGCCTGCCAACCATCAACTATCCCCTAACACACAAAAGTGGGGAATAATAACCTTCCACCCCTATACTAGAAGCAAAATTGGGGTTCAACTACTATCCCATGTAGGCTACAAGCATAGGGATTTACAACATAAGTAAGCCCCTAATACAACAAAAGTGGGACCTACTGCAAAAATAATGCTAAAATAACACATCATCGCCTGCTGCGGCAAATTGCAACCCTGAGCTCCCGTCGAGCCAGCCTGTCGACCACTCGGGGCCTAATCACGCGCATGCTGCTACCCTCATCCCTGGGGTACCTCCTCACCCTGTCCCTCAGCCTGCTAATGGAAGTGGTCAAGCCTGACCTGAGGGAATTAATCTCTATAGTCAGGGCTGCCAAGTGCTCCATAGCCTCATCTCGCTCTAGACGAGTAGTCTCCAGCTGATCCTCTACCCGCTCTATCTGTCCTACCATCATCACATTCCTCTCTAGGAGGTCATAAACCATCACACCAAACTGAACAGAAACCCCTCGGCGACCGTGAACCTCTGCCTCTAATTCGGCAATCCTCTGGTCCTTTTCTTGCAACTTCTGGGTCGACTCAGTCTTTTCTCCAAAAGTCTGATATGCCAATGACCTATACTGCTCCTGGTTCTATTCCTCTAAGTGGGCTACCCGATTCTCGAGCTCCTCATTCTTATTTGTCAGTTCTTCGATGATGTCACTAGCAGTAGTGCCCATACCATCTGCATACTCAGGTGGCTCCTCATCCTCCGTCACTGGATCCTCCTCAGGGTCCTCATCCTCCCCCTCATCGCTTACCAGCCTCAGCACTCTTCCAGTAACCGGCTCCTCCTCGGAACCATACTCGGTCTCGGACTCATCCATAGTGTCCATCATCTTTGGCTCACTCGACTGCACCTCCACTAACTGCCCTGCGTCCACATGAATGTCTGTGAACTCTACCTCTCTAGTAGGACTGAACTCTCCCATCTCAGACATCCTACAGCCACAAACAGAAACAAATAGACAGTAAGATGTCAGTGTCACAATAAAATATATTCATTGATAAAATGAAATGATATTTTATCATGCACAACTCGACTCGATGAATTTCCACAATCCACCTCCAGACATGACCATCAAATGAATCTCCTCGATCCATCACCTAGCGTACTCAATACGAGTTTAATACTAAGGTTATAACCTAGGTTTCACAAATCCTAAAGTTTATAACCTAAAGCTCTGATACCAACCTGTGACACCCCCAAATTCAGGTACCAATACCTCGAATTTGGTGCTCACGATACAATATATCCATACACCTCTAAACAACATAAATCAACTAATGCGGAATAAAATAAACATATGTTGTTCATTACAAAAGGTTTACTACGGCCCCAAGGTCTAAAACCTTAAGTAAAATACATCGCAGAATACCATAATAATACAAAAATGATTCCACGAATTACATATCAGGATAGTACATATAACTATTCCTTAAGCTTTCCTTTGCCTTTGTCCGCTTTGGAACTCCCCGGCTTAGCTGCAATAGGTTCATGATATAGCAAGGGTGAGCAACTACTTTGCTCAGCAAGTTTAAAAGCAAGAATGGAGATATATCATGAATGAATAAGAGTAATAGCTACATAGATCAACAATTTATGAACATTGATGACATAGCTGAAATGACATAATCAAAGTTCAAATGAAACAATGAATAATGATTATTTACTGCTGAGTGGTCCAACCGACCATGAACTTTTGGCCAAAGAGTCAATCATTCGACTAACTCTTTTAAAACCTGGCCCCGTTAGTTGTACTCGAGGGGATCAGCCTCTCGTACACCATGTATATTCATAACATTTAACTCTGACTGCATCGAATAACTGACACATTAAAATCCCCTAAATAAGGGTTGCTCTCTCAGTCTAAGAATCTGCACCAACAATCGGTTTGGATAGCTTTTAAAATAATAACCTGTACATGTCTAGCCGAAACAAATGGTATAGACTATTTCCTTAAATAGTTCATGAATAAAGAACTTAAACGTTTCACAGTCCAACAACAGATAATGAATTCAAATGTATAAGCTGCGAATATCAATAATTTATCCTTAATGTGGGGTAATTGAAAGTAATTAATCCACTAAAATAAATTTGAAATTAATAACTCCAAATGAGTCACGAAACTTGCAATAATATAGAATGATTGCTCAATCAATAAATAACTCGCACAATAAGCAAAAGTTGTACGGTTGAGAAATCCTGCCCAATATTAAATTGAGCTAGAGTAAGGAACTTGCATTCAATATATAGAAAGAATGAAGTTAGGGAACTTGCCCAACACAAGGGTTAGACAAGCATTAGGAAACTTGCCTGAAGCGCTGCTACAATATTACAACACACGCTCCTTAATATCCTACACAATTAGGTACATATTCATATTCAATTAGTCACATACGAAATACCAAATATTTGTTTACACAACTCTATAATGTCCCATTTAAATAAGAAACAAAATATTAAACAAGGTTATACCCACTAGTTACGGCGTTACGACGCTTGCACGTCTATACGCCCAACTTGCCTATTCGAATGCCCAAGCGACACGTAATTGTGTACGTCTAACACGCCCATTCGATTCATCTAATACTCATTGGTTAATGCTAAGTATCATAATAAATCATAACATTAATGTTTTCGAACTTAGAACAACATTTTACATTGTCGGGAGCATTACATGTGCTTACGCGCATGCCCGACGCACTCCGATTGCCCCCAATTTCATATCAGTCCTATAAATAGCCAATTTCGACCATGCTACAGACCTCAAATTGAAAAACTTAAAGAACGAAAGTTGTAGGTCTACTCGTTCTCTTTCTGAATCATCTTGAATCGCCTCAATCCGAGTTCGTATGAGAAAGTTATGTCCATTTTAGTAAAGGGCGTCAAAACTGTCTACCAAACTGCAGCCCCAGCGCGGCCAGCGCTCAAATGGCCTTAAAATGAGCGCCGTCGGCGCTCAACCGGCTGTATCCTAGGTAAGCAATTGCACCAACTTTGCGACTTCGACCTCCTTTCACTCCGATCTTCATATCTTCTTCAATACACGTTCAAATTGGTCCATTTCGGACTCTATGGACTCTTAATTCATCGGGCTACAACATATCAAAAATGTAGAGCTATCCATTAACATTAACATGGTCAAATCTTAGGCCAAAGTGTAAAGTTCATACTCTGTTCTTCGAGTCCTTAACAAGTTTTACAAAAATCATTACTACGAACTCGTTTTAACTCCTTTTTACTCCATTCCAACTGGTTTAGCTTCGTAACCCATGGAACTACAACACCATAGCAACAAATAAAATTAACAAACACAAAATCATAGCTCTACAGTCCTCTAAAAGTCCGAATGTCCAAGTTCATGTCCAAAGTCCAATGTTCTTGCTCCATTAAGCCAAGGTAAGGATTTCTTGCATTTTTGTTCCACTTTGATATTATTAATGGCTTACATAACCTCTTAACAACATTTATAAATAATCACAACAAACAAAAACACCAAGAATCGCTAAAAATCTGACCCACAAGCTTAAGAGCTCAAAACTAAGAAAACTTGAAAAGCTTAACAAGAAATCAAATGGAAAGGATTTAGTTGGGGTTTTACCTCTGTAAATCCTTTCTACAGGTTAAGAAGCTTGGCTAGGCTTGATTTTGAAGGTCCTTCTTGCTTGGTTCCTCCACCCGTGCCTTCTTCTTCTTCCTCCTTTCTTTTCCGGCGAGTTCTTCCTTTTTCCGGCGAACTCGGGCGACTTCTTCCTCTTCCTTCTTTGCAGCTCTCTCTCTGTCTTTCTCTCTCTCTATCAGCTGATGGGAATGGGAAGAGTGTAGAGTGCTAGAGAGAGTGAATGATTGAATGGAATGGGGGAGTGGAGGAATGAATTAAGGAGAAAATGGGTTTGGTGCTCAAGGTTGGCCAAAATTCAAACTTACCGGCAACCCCCCTTCTCTCTCCTCATTTTCTAGCAATTTGATTGGTGGAAAATGGTTTGGTGGTTCCCACTTGAAATAACAAGCCAAAATAAATACCCGAAAACACCAAAAATATATCCGAAAACTCCCACTTTTGTACCAAAACTGGTAAATAACTCTACCCAAAATTAAAATGGGTATTACCATAAATATTGGGATGGGTAAAAATAATTATTACGGGATTTGTCCATTTATTCGGAATACCCATATAGCACATTTCGGATACGAATAAAATCACGTATCAGCTCAAATAAATTTTCCGACACTTGGAAAAATTATCCGTACGCATACACGTATTTATGAAATTTATTAACATCGAAAAAGACACAAAAATATCTAGCATGAATAGTACCTCGGGAAACGTGCCCCGTGAATAGTGATTTAGCGACGCTACGCGAAAGCAATTATTCACTTAAACAAAACTATAACACATAAAATTTCATGCATTCACATAATCCAGATTGTCACACAACCTTTAAACACGTAACACAAATGTAATATTAATAAAATATTCATTAATATTCGAAAATTCGAATTACAAGGAAATTTCAGAATTCCCGGTCGTTACACTAACCAAGAATTCTTTATAGTATTCACGCGCTTCTTCCGATTAACACATGTATAAATCCTCATAAATCTGACACTAAAGCAACAGAATTACAAGGAACACCTTAATTAATTAACTCACTATATTCCTATGTGAATTATGTTAATTAGGATTTCAAGCACAAATTCTTTCAATGGCTGCAAAAGATATATAGGTATATTCTTAGGAAATTGTTAAATCCACAACAAAAAATGTTATTTCCACAACAAAAGTGTCGCTATAGATGTATAGCGGCGGTTAAAACCGTCGCTATACATCTATAGCGACACTTTTGTTGTGGAAATAACAAAAAGTGTTGTGGATTTAACAATTTCCTATTCTTATCCTATACGCTAATCATATTAACTTTACTTAGATTATATGAACAGATGCTATCATACTCAGATCTAAATCTATACACCATTTTCTAATTTTGTATAAATTATTCCGGTAATTGAAATTAATATTGAACAAATATTACTAGAAATATTCCCTGACAACGACGCCAAAAATTTATTATGCTCAAATGATATTAACGTCTTCACACACAAGTATACGCGATCAACAAGTAATACAGTGGTAAATAGAGTGTCAAACCAACGAGGAATATCTATAATCTTAATTCAACTATTAACTATGAATCAACCCAATCTTATCTAAACAATTAACTTAAAATATAAAATTATTAAATTGAGAATAATAAATAAAAATTAACAAAGGATATTATCAGATTAAATAACTAAGATCACAACTTCTCCCAATGTATCATCTAAATTTCATCATCCTAGATTTCAACTAATCAATCATAACTAAGTTACCAATCTAGACATCAAATCTACCATCAAACTTCTTTCGTCAGTTAAATGGAATCATCTATTCTAATTAATTCACTATATTCCTATGGGAAGTAATTTAGAATAAATGTATGAAGCACAAATTCTCATTCAAGTTGCATGCGGAATATAGGTATATTCTTATCCTATACACAAATTATGTGTTCGTCCTAAGAAAAATAAACATAATCACATGTTATCACATCCAGATCTAATCCTAGATTTCATCTTCCGAATTCATCATATATCAAATTAACTGTTGGCCAAACAATTATAGCATAAAACACAAGATATAATAAATAACTTGGATATGATCAATACTAATTGAAACCAAAACAAATCAACTTAAACTAACATTAAATTTTGTTATAATCTTAAGAGAAAATTAGTTCATAAAATAATAAGGAAACACCATCATATGAATATCAAACATCTTGGATTACAAAAACAAAAGAATAAAATTTGTGTAAACAACTTTTATCCCCACTCTTAGCCTTTAGTCTTCGCTCTTCTTCTTGTGTTTTCCTTCCCAAACCTTAGAAAAATAATCTGGATCTTAATCTCTGTGTCATCTTGTATATCAGCCCAAGGTTCTCAGACCCGGATCGGTCACCGAACCAGAAAAGGAACCGGATGGGTGGGTCACTGGTCCAACTAGTGGTCAGACCGTTATTGACCTAGTGACGTCATTAATATATTAAAATATATATTATTAGTAATTAATAAAATTATAAAAAATCTCATTTTTTATGAACTAAAACATAATAAAAATGAGTTACAATATTAATAAAAGTGGTTAATTTTAATATTAAATTTTTTTTGGTAAAAAAAAATGAAAAACCGGGTCAACTGGGTCAATTAACCAAGTTTACCGGTTGAACCGATGGTCAACGGGCCAACCCGGGTTTTGACCAAAATTAGGTCATTGGTCAAAACCGGACCGAAAGGTGGACCGGTTCCATTTTTTACTGGTTCGACCGCTGGGGACTTCTTCTACGCATAATTTTTAACCCTAGAATTGGAGGCAAGGTTGAAGCATGTTAGTCTAAGTTTTCTATTTCAGTTCTAAGGGATGTTGAATCTTATTTGCAACTAATGATTTAATTAAGTTAACATTATTTATCTTTTTTTATATGAAATTCATTCTTGATAATCTAATTGAACTGTTGAATGATATTTGGTTTAACTAATTTGGTTTTTGCAGGATTAAATTGGTTAACTAATATCATTTGCTAGATTAAGGGATAGTATTACGTGTAATTGATATTGTTCCAAATCACAAGTAGCGATTAGTAATACATGATTGTGGTCAAGCTTTTGGGTATTACTATGATTATTAGAAGACAAGTTAAATAATCCGCGATTGTGTGATTGTTGCTTAGAATAATCTAATTCCCTACTTCTTAATGCTACTATTATATTAAATCTAGACTGATAGGTCTAGGTTGTATAATAGTTAGGGTCTAGTGGGGGCGATTGTCACATTAGATTTAAAACCTAAGAGAGATTTCAGATAATTAGCGATTACAGTTATCTAGGTTTGTTAATTTTATTAAAGGATAAATATTGATTAACTTGATTATTCTATTATTGTAAAAAGGCGATACTGAACTGAAGAACTGAAATCTTTAATTTATTGGTTATTCTTATTAATTATTTTCTGTTACATTAGTTAGTTATACTCAAGTCAAAACCCCCAATTTATATTTATTGTTATTTTGATTTAGGAAATATTAGAATAAATTTAAGACAACATCACTCTCTATGGGATCGACTCTTGATGGTCACTATACTGAATTTTGTATTCATAAAGTAGAAGTAAGGTTTAATTTTGGAGTGTTAACGGCTGCTTTCAAATTTTGGCGCCGTTGTCGAGGAGTGTTATTGGTAAATTTATTTTTTGTTTCATTTTAGTTTATGACTCGATCCTCTCAGTCTCTTGAATTGAAATTTGATCCAGAGATAGAGAAAATTGCACGTAAGTTAAGAAAAGACAATCGTCAAGTTCGAAGCACCATTGCAGATACATAAGTTGCTTTTGTACCATCACCTGGCCTTAACAAAGCATTTGAAGTACTATCTAACAATTCATCCACTGATTCAGGAAAAAGAAGAGATGGCTGCTCTCAATAATAACAGGACTTTGAAGGAGTTGCCTACTCCTAATCTTAATCAACCGTCATTATGTATTGAATATCCTACTTTAGATGCTGCTTTTGAATTAAAATCAGGACTAATTCATCTTTTGCCTACTTTTTTTGGTCTCACATGTGAAGATCCATATAAGCATCTAAAGGAGTTCCATGTGGTGTGTTCCACCATGAAGCCACAAGGAGTTACAGAAGAGCAAATCAAGCTAAGGGCTTTCCCCTTCTCATTAACGGATTTAGCAAAGAACTGGTGGTACTATCTTCCTTCAGGATCAATACAATCATGGAATGACATGAAAATACTGTTCTTGGAGAAGTACTTCCCTCTACTTCAAGAGTTGCTACCATAAGGAAGGAGATATGCAGCATCAGGCAGTTCAATGGAGAGACTCTCTAAGAGTATTGGGAGAGATTCAAGAAGCTTTGTTCCAGTTGTCCACCACACTAAATTGATGATCAACACCTGATCTAGTACTTCTATGAGAGACTGTTGCTAATGGATATGAGTATGATCGATGCTGCAAGTGGATGAGCACTAGTTGATAAGACTCCAGAGGCTGCAAGGAACTTAATTGCAAACATGGCAGCTAATTCACAACAGTATGGAACTAGGATGGATTACACACTTAGAAGGGCAAATGAGGTAAACACTTGTAATATTGAATATCAAATTTCTGATTTAACTGCTATGGTTCATCAGATGGCTGTAGGGAATATGCAAGTTGCAAAGGTGTGTGGAATTTGTTCTATGTCAGGGCATAATATAGATGTTTGTCCAACGCTGCAAGAATATGACACTGTTTAACAAGTCAATGCTGTGGGGATATTTCCAGGACAACATCAATATGATCCTTATTCTAATACTTATAATCCGGTATGGAGAGATCATCCCAACTTGAGCTATAGAGGTACTAGGCCATCAATGCAGAATGTCTTTTCAAATGGGCAGATAGATTTTTAACTAGCTCAGCAGCAGTACCAACCTAGACAAGGATCACTTGCCAATCCTGGAACATCACTTGAGGACATGTTCAAGGCTTTCATGACCCAGGCACAATAATTCTAACAAGAAACAAGGGCTTACATACACGATCTGGAGAATCAAGTGGGTTAGCTGGCTACCACAGTTGGTAGAATGGAGTCTCAAGACTTACGAAAGTTACCTTCTCAAACGGTTGTTAATCCAAAAGAGAATATAAGTGCAATTACCTTGAGAAGTGGTGCAGAGGTATGGCAACAAGGAAAGTCAGTGCTTCCATTACAAAACAAGGCAGAAAATGGTGAAACAGGCAACGGTGCTATATGTGACAATGTAGTGCCCAAGCGTAATTTTCCACCTCTAATTACAAATCGGTACTTACTTTTCCTCATGCTTAACAGGTGTCGACGCCGGGAAAAATTGCTTCCGTGCTAATTATTACCCCTTCCAATTTTAGCCTTTTTATTAGATGATTTTTTCGAAAAGGTCGGCACAAATGTCGACGGGGTTTTGAAAGATCGTTTTTTATGATGAGCCAATTGACCAGAGTCGCCAGTTAGTATATTTGAAATGGATGTACCAACTCATCCGAGCTTCGTTTTCGTAAATCGTTGGCTCATATGTGACTCCGAATTAATTGGCCTGCAAACCGAGATTTATAGAGTTCGGGGGACTTGCTTAAGCGAGGGGAAGGTGTTAGGCACCCCCCGACTTCCGTGAAACACGGTTACCGCAATCACGATGCTTTTCCTATTCTTTAATTCTTAAAATGTGTGTGTGCGCGTGTATATCTATGTGAATGTTATGGTGAGTTTGCATGAAAAAACCATTTGTGTTTTTTTTTTATGAAAAGTCGTGTTTTAATTTGGGAATGCTTTAAAATGTCTTTCGGCCTATACGAGAAAGCTTTATATTTTTTCTTGCGAGAAAGGTTTGATTTTAATCATCAAAAGCTATGAGATTTTCATTAGGTGATGTTTTGGCAAAACAAGAGTTTTTAAACCTTCGTCAAAATAGGAATCGAGACCTATACGTTGCTTTCGTAAATAAAATGACGGGCAACTTCTAGGATCTCTTTAACCCTATGCACAAAGATTTAATAAAACGTTATTTATTTTTATAAAACCATTTTTTGATGTTTGAAAACGATTTTTTCTTTAGCCTTCTCATTTAAATAGGAATCGACATTCATTATCACTTTCAATTTTTAGCCTCGTGATGCTAATAACCTAATTTGATTGATTTTATGGAAATCTTCATCGTTTAGCTTTGAAATCAATTTTTGTGTCGTAAATCAAATCAAGCATTAAAATGCGTGGGGGCTATTCATGGGCATGTGAGCCATCAAAATAACCCCAAAAACCCACAATCGCATATTTCACTATTACGGGGCCTTAAACCCGATTCTTTCAACTTGATATCGTTTTAAGGCCCGAAAATTACATATTTATAATAAAGGGTACATCGGCCCTATTACATACACCCAAAAATGTCCATCATCGGATTTGGACCACGGGGTCACGTTCCTAGGCTCACATCCAAAATTGCTACACACCCACAAAATGGATACTAAAAAAATTGAACAACACCGGGTTGCCTCACACACCACAATATCCTAAAATAGCAATCTAAATACACTACTCATAATACATTACCATAACGAGCTAAAAATCACCAAATGGATATCATCGGGCCATTAGGAAGAATTTTGTTCCGTTGGAACCCTCACTAATAATCCTTAATCCATGTATCCTCAATAATATACAAGAAAAACTATATTTAATATAGCCCGAATGACAAAAGCTTAACAAAATGATATAACAAAAATGCTATAAAAAGGGGTTTTTCACCTTGCAAATGACACCACGATGCGTATAAACTCGTATATTAAATAGAGTAGAAAGTGTATGTGATACAATCTAACAAAAAGGGGTATAAATCCTCACTTTTTCTCTCTTTTTTTCTCTTCTCCCGCTGCTGATTGCTGCTGTTTCTTCCTCTTTTCTTTTTTTTTTCTAACCCCCTGTATCACCCCTGGATGCAAAATGAAGACTGCATTGATAAAGGCTGCCAGAGGCAGCCACAGATTGATCCGCGGCTGGGCCGCAGATTGATCTACGGCTAGCCTTGGTTCCCCCGCGCCGCGCTCGAGTGCCGTGTCGTCAGTCGTCCCATCATTGGTCGCAGATTGATCTGCGACTGGCTGTGCTGATTTTCTGGATTTTCGTACCGCACCTCGATTCTCGTGTCGTACTATTGGTTTTCATTGAAAGGCTTGTATTTTGCAGTCCAGGAATCGCTGGGAAATGTGCCATATCACTCAGGAATGCTCGTTTTGAATGGCTGCGACTTGACACAAGATTCGTATTTGGAGCTTGGTTTCCAGGCGCGTTGCCCCCGACCCCCACTAGCTCACCGGCGAGCAGGCGAGCGTAGTGGCCATTAGTCGATTCCTGATATCCGCTTGTTGTCATGTCGGCTTTGATCGCAAGTCGTTGTGGTGGCTTTGGGTATTCGTACTTATGTCCACCTTTCGTTCTCGTAAGCTGGGTTAATTGATGATTTTGCCCTCCTGTCAGGGTTAGTATACGAAGTGTAAAATTTGGGTGTCTACAGCTGCCCCTCTTTATCATGTTTATGAAATTTTAAATGAAATGAACATGATAAAGAAGTAGACACCCGATGCATGAATGACAGTGCATAAGAAATGACAGTACATACATGATGCAACACATATAGCTTATGATGCAACACAAGATGTAAGGCATGAAAAACATTCGTAAAGGTGTCAATGCATCACGCAATCATAAATTTATTGTGAGTATTGATCTCAACAGGACTCAATCGCTGATCGCATCGTTGTTGTCGGGTTCCGTCTCTGACCGGTCGTTGCTATAATCGTTATCGCAGATGTCATGCTCCGTCTTGTAATCGTCGTCGTCTTGGAATCGTCGTCGTCTCATAACTGTCGGGTCTCGTATCTGATCGATCGTCTCGTAGATGTAGGGTCTGGTCTCCGATGGGTCGTCTCGTCTGTATCGGTTCTCGTCTCGAATTGGTCGACTGGCCTGTATCGGTTCTCGTCTCCGATTGGTCGACTTGGCTGTATCGGTTCTCGTCTCCGATTGGTCGTCTCGTTGGCACCGGGTCTCGTTTTCGGTTGATCGTCTCGTCGGCACCAGGTCTCGATTCTGGTTGATCGTCTCGTCAGCACCAGGTCTCGTTTCCGGTTGATCGTCTCGTCGGCACTGGGTCTCGTTTCCGGTTGATCGTCTCGTCAGTACCGGGTCTCGTTTCCGGTTGATCGTCTCGTCTGTACCGGGTCTCGTTTCGGGTTGATCGTCTCGTCAGCCCCGGCTCTCGTTTCCGGTTGATCGTCTCGTCAGCACCGGATCTCGTTTCTGGTTGATCGTCTTGTCAGCACCGGGTCTCGTTTCCGGTTGATCGTCTCGTCAGCACCGGATCTCGTTTCCGGTTGATCGTCTCGTCAGCACCGGGTCTCGTTTCCGGTTGATCATCTCGTCAGCACCGGGTCTTGTTTCTGGTTGATTGTCTCGTCAGCACTGGATCTCGTTTCCGATTGATCGTCTCGTCAGCACCGGATCTCGTTTCCGGTTGATCGTCTCGTCAGCACCGGGTCTCGTTTTCGGTTGATCGTCTCATAAATCACCTCGTTCCGCACCCGATTGGTCGAAATTTTGTATTTTATTTTCACATAACCAGTCAAATGGGTTTGAAAAATTGATCAATTGCTCTATTATTAACTGTATGATGCATGCTTTTTATTCATGGATAGATAATGACCCCTGCACAGTCTTTTTGATACTATTTTTCACATATGTCGTTACCAGATGCCGTGGTACGTTTGGATCTCGGTCCTCCTACAAGGTTGGTTGGCAGGCTTTTCCGCTGGTTGGACAGTTTGTCGCCGGGCGACCGGGTTATTGCAGATGGTCTTTTGGGACATTCTTGGTCCTTATTATCCTTTCAGGTGCCAGCGGGCTTTGCGGAGGGTATTCTGAGCTATTGGGCCCCTGCCCGTCAGGTGTTCAGATTAGGAACAGTGGAACTGACCCCTACTCTCGAGGAGTATGCCCGCTTTACCGGCTTGTCTTTGGATGATCCTTGTGCTAGGGTCACAGTTGGTCCTATGCGCCGTCAGTTCTTGACTTTTACTGGGTTGCAGAGGACAGTTCTGTTATCGGTGATCACATCAGACCATCTAGTTCCCCTTCATTTTCTGATTGACCGATTCGGCTCACCCGACAGTTTTCATCTATTCTCTGGTGATTTTTCTGTATCTGAGGAGCGTTGGGGCACTTTGAGAGTAGATGTTTTAATGGCTTGTGTTATCTCAGTTTTTTATCTGCCAGCCGGATTCGATCTGTTGGATATGCGAGTTATTGCGGTCACTATAGCCCTTCAGGAGGATCACACCATTATTCCCATGATACTAGCAGACACCTATATGTCAGCCTCATATTGTCAGTCTTTCCGAGGCAGAGTATTCAGAGGGAGCTCTGTTTTGTTGTATGTATGTTTTATGAGCCATCTCAGCCCCATCGGTCATTTCTGTCGCCATGTGTTTTGCTTCAGCCACGACATATGATGAGTTTATTTTATACACACAATTTGGATACTTTTGGCCTTGATAATTTGCAAGACTTTAGGTATTTTATGTGATTTTTATGTATTTTTATCTTATTTCTACATAAATTAGTTTTTAGTTATTTTTACATGTTTTATGTTGCTTTGATGCATTTTCATTATGTTTGTAGGAATTGAAATAAAGACCGCTCGGATAGTTGTTTGTATTGACTCAATGTCCGTGCCTGGACGTCTGTGCCCGAATGGTAGTATGATGGAAATTTGTGCTTGGCGATGCTCGGTGCTTAATTTGATAACATTTGGTAGTTGGGCGTGCACGGCGTCGGAAAGCGTGCACGGCGTGCGGCGTCGGCCAAGCCACGAGGGCAAGCCCGTGCTTAAATATCCGTGCCCAAATGATAACATGGTGAAAATTTATGTTTGGCGATGCTCGGGGCTTAATTTGATGACATGTGGAAGTTGGGCGTGCACGACGTTGGATTGCATGCACGGCGTCGGGCGGCGTGTCGTACGGCGTTGGCATCAGGCGCTGGGCGCGGCGTGCGGGCGCGCGCGAGCGGACTCGGCGTTGGCACTCGACAGGCGCTGGGCGCGGCGTGCAGGCGTAGGCGTGCGGTCGCACGCCTAGGCGTGCGGGCGCACGGTCGGCACTCGACAGGCGCTGGGCGCGGCGTGCGGCAAGTTGGGCGCGGGGCCTCAGCAGCTGGGCGGCATGCAGGCTGCACGCGCGCCCGGGCGTGCGTGCGCGCGCCTGGGCGTGCGGGCGCGCGCGGGCGGACTCGGCATTGGCACTCGGCAGTTGGGCGGCATGCAGGCGCGGGCGTGCGGGCGCACGCCTGGGCGTGCGGGCGCCCGCCTGGGCGAGCGGGCGCGCGCGCGCGGACTCGGTGTTGGCGTGCAGCAAGCTGGGCGCGGGGCCTCGGCAGTTGGGCGACATGCAGGCGCTTGCGTGCGGGCGCACGCCTGGGCATGCGGACGCACGCCGCCGTGCTGAGTGCGATCTGACACAGCCCATAGTGCGATCTGAGCTCCATTTTGTCCGATTTTGGCTAGGGTTTCTTGATGAAGACTATAGATTGTTAACTTACGGATTATAGGTTAAGACCTAGTTATGATAACATGCGAAAGTATAGATTGTTGTGGGTTATTAATTGGATTAAGTGACGTGTGTCTTATTCATTATCTGCAATAATAGGTATCTTGATAGTAGTTGGGATAGATATATACCTAATTACCGCATGCAACCAATTGAGAATCTAGTCTTAATGACTTCCGATGTGAAAGTTGGTAATGGAAGGGAGGATTAATTAGATTTGGTGACACGTGTCTATAAATCATTCCTGAAATTAGTCTCTTGATAGTGTATAGGATAGACATATACCTATGCACCGCTTAGGAAGATTCGTGATTGACCATCGACAGAGGCTCTCATGTAGTTTTGATTTCTCGGTTGTCAATTCGTATGCTATAATTGACTGAAAAGAGAGAGTTAGGAGATTCAAATGATGTGTTGGGGGAAATTGTAATCTTAGACCCTTCTAGCTTGATATTTTACCGCATTTTACTCATAATTTGACTTGTGAACTCAACCAATCAACAAATTATCAAATCTTCATTGTTTAAATTAGATCAATTTGATAGACGATTGGTACTTGGTTATTATTTGTCACAATTCCCTGTGGGTTCGACTCATATCTTATCATATATTACTTGTTGACCGTGTATACTTGCACGTGTGTGTTTATCGATAGCTAAATCGACCAACAAGTTTTTGGCGCCGTTGCCGGGGAATTGTTCTAATAATTTTACCAATATTAATTTCAATCGAATTGATCTTGATTTAAACTTGTAATTACATTTATTTTTAACATTTTGTTTTCTATTTAATGCCTTATTCGTTACGAGGTACACCATGGCCAACTATAATTATCAATGGCCTCACACGGGAATGACCCAATCAGGAGCGGCATGGATGGATGGATTTGATGAGGTGGTGGCTCATTTAGAGGAACTGTCAAGGAATGTTAACGCTCTAGTGGCCCAACGTACTCAAACTGTTGCGGTGAATTGTGATTATTCTGATGGAAACCATCCGAGTCATCTATGCACCATGAATTTCGAGTTGGCATGGTATGGTAGCAACGTCGGCGATTACTCCAACAGTTATGATTGTTCCGATGCTTATCACCAAGATTGGGGGTATCACCCAGATTCTACATGGAGCTACAATTATGAAGATCAATACTATGCTCCGAGTCCTGCATATGCACCAGAATTCTCATGTCCACCTTCATTGCCACAAGAAGAAAATTCAAATGTGAAGGAACTTGAGTCCCTGACCATAACTTCGATTGCGGAGATTGTGAAAAGTCAGCATATGTCAATTCAAAATCTTGAGAACCAGATGGGACAGCTTATTATCGCCTTCAACAATAGATATCAAGGCGAATGTCCCAATGACATGGTTCCCGAAACTGATGGATTTCACGTGTCAAAGTTACAACCAGACGTGCTAATTGATGATGATTCTGATATGGAAGAGACATGTGGGAAACAAGAAAAGGAGGTCGAGGATCTAGCCTTGAGCCCCAATGATGATGATGAGCTAATTTCGAGTGTATCCCATATACCTTCTCCTCCAAAGCTCAAGGATCTGGGTGGTTTTGCAGTCCCGTGCCCATTGAGTAGTCATGTCGTGGGAAAAGCTCTAGGTGACATGGGAGCTAGTTTACAGTTTGAGCCATGGCGTGATGAGGTTGAGGTTCATGAAAAGATCGATGAGGATCCACTTGTGCTTGAGAAACTTAATGTCACTATGACATTCATAGACACAATAGAGCAGACCCCTAGCTACTGTCAGTTCATACAGGAGGATTTATATAAGAACAATAAGCTGGGTGAGCTTGAGACATTGGACCTCATCGAAGCAATGCCTTCAGATGTTTCACCCCTACGGAAAGATGAAGCGAATAAAGAAAGTTTATTTTTGCTGATAGAAGAAACTGAGTTTGGGAGTCGCCTAGTATACATGCATGTCATGCAAATTAAGGAAAGGACAGCACGGAGGCATGCTAAGGTCATTTTTACAATCGAGCCAGACTAAAAGGAAACAGGAAGCTAGTCAGGCTGAGGACTTTAACTCAAGCGCTATTTGGGAGGCAACCCAAATCTCCATTTTATTTTTAGAGCTATTTTGTTTTTATTTTTTAAAATTTTTTTTAAAAAAAAAAAAAAAGTTTTGGTGTAGTTTGTTTTTGATTTTATGTTTAATTGTGTTAATGTGTGTAATACTTTTTTGCTGCAGTTTGGTGCTTATGTCCACCACTGAAACTATAGGAGTAGCACAGCATCAGCACGCTGAGCAGCACAGCAAGCTAGCCATGACAGCCACCAGCAGCTTATATGCACCCATCAACACATTTCTACAGTCCAACTTATATCTCTCTCCTCCCACTCCAAGGCCAACGTGCATGCAGTTTCCCCAAACTCAAATTTGTGCCTCATCACTCCAATTGGGCATCCAATCTCTGCAATCCATCATTAGTGTCATCTTCTAACTTGAAATTCAACAAGGATTTAGCATATTTTGAAGAATTCCCATGGCTTTTCAAAAGTCTTCCAAGTAAAGGTAACAAGATCTTTTAATTTCAAATTTTACTTGCTTGGGACTGTGCTTGGGTTGAGTTTTATTGCAGGAACACTCCAATTCTCCCATTGCAAGACTTTGTGGAGGGCTATCCCTGCTTCCCAATGCATTGACATCTGAGATTTTGGGTGGTGCACGCCACGTGTTTGGTATTTGTCCTGAGAGAGTTTCTTAGCTAATGTGGGCTGTTCTTCATGAGGCATTGATCTGGTATGGCTTCCAAGCAACATATGGAGTGAAGCTTCATCGTCCAAGCCAACCAAAGCCCATGACAAAAGTTTTGTTAGTCCGGAAGCGTCCAAGCGACACCACACTATAATGATGTTGCTTGATTACCCTCAGTGAAGTTCTCTATTTTAATTCTGTCTATTATAAACATTGAGGACAATGTCACATTTAAGTTTGGGGGTAGTACTTCGTATTTGCATATTTGTGTGTTTAATTTAGTTTTTGTGTGATTTAAGTATGTTTTTCTTTTTATTCAAAAAAAAAAAAAAATTTGTTTTTTTTTAGGATGTGTCCCTTGAGCATTGTTTTAATTTGATTTGAACTATAATCCATGGTCTATGATAATGGCTTGTTCGAAGAGAATCTAACTCATGAGACGTAGACAATTGTTGCTTAGTCTTTGTGCTTAACGTTTATGGGTTATTATTTTGCTTATGCGTCCTTTCACTTTCATGCACTTACCCATGAGTATTAAGCTAGTTGTATGCTTAGAAAAGGCTTTTATAACCGAATGCTTGTGAGAAGTATCTATAAACTCTAGAACTCGTTTAAACATCACTCGAAGCAAGGTGTCTAAATTTGTTATGTTTGAATTGATGGTCATGTGGTGAGTTGAGATGGAGCGTAAAACGCACTCACTCATGGACACATGCGTAGGAGAGATAGAGCGTAAAACGCACTCTCTTATAATTGTGATTAAAGAAAAAAAAAATTGTTTATTACAAATTTTGCATAGGGTTGAGGTTGAGCGTAAAACGCACTCGCCCATATGAGCGTGCTTAAGGATTGAGATGGAGCATAAAATGCACTCACCTAGAGACCATGGTTCTCAAAATTTTTGGAATTGTGATTTGTACACCTTTGTATTGAGTGATGTGTTAAGCATGTTGTTTTGGGGTTTATTTTGATTATTTCATAAGGTAATGTGGTTGCTTAGTTCATCCGAGCTTGGTTGGTTTAGTGCTATTGGGTACTCACACACACACGGAAGGGGCCTTAAGCAAAAATATGACTAGCTAACTGAAAGTTTAGACTTGCAACACCTTGTTTGTTCTCTTGAGTTCTTTGTGTTGATGCCTTTAAGACCATTGTCGGCTTATTAATTCATTGCTCAAGTTAGGTTATATTAGAAGTTTTTGAATTGTTTTAATTTAGGTTTGTTTTGCTTGAGGACAAGCAAAGATTTAAGTTTGGGGGTATTTGATGAGTGTATTTTATACACACAATTTGGATACTTTTGGCCTTGATAATTTGCAAGTCTTTAGGTATTTTATGTGATTTTTATGTATTTTTATCTTATTTCTACATAAATTAGTTTTTAGTTATTTTTACATGTTTTATGTTGCTTTGATGCATTTTCATTATGTTTGTAGGAATTGAAATAAAGACCGCTCGGATAGTTGTTTGTATTGACTCAATGTCCGTGCCTGGACGTCTGTGCCCGAATGGTAGTATGATGGAAATTTGTGCTTGGCGACGCTCGGTGCTTAATTTGATAACATTTGGTAGTTGGGCGTGCACGGCGTCGGAAAGCGTGCACGGCGTGCGGCGTCGGCCAAGCCACGAGGGCAAGCCCGTGCTTAGATATCCGTGCCCGAATGATAACATGGTGAAAATTTATGTTTGGCGATGCTCGGGGCTTAATTTGATGTCATGTGGAAGTTGGGCGTGCACGACGTTGGATTGCGTGCACGGCGTCGGGCGGCGTGTCGTACGGCGTTGGCATCAGGCGCTGGGCGCGGCGTGCGGGCGCGCGCGGGCGGACTCGGCGTTGGCACTCGACAGGCGCTGGGCGCGGCGTGCGGCATGCAGGCGTGGGCGTGCGGGCGCGCGGGCGGCATTCGACAGGCGCTGGGCGCGGCGTGCGGCAAGTTGGGCGCGCGGGCGTGCGGGCGCACGCCTAGGCGTGCGGGCGCACGGGCGGCACTCGACAGGCGTTGGGCGCGGCGTGCGGCAAGGTGGGCGCGGGGCCTCAGCAGCTGGGCGGCATGCAGGCGCGGGCGTACGTGCGCACGCCTGGGCGTGCGGGCGCGCGCGGGCGGACTCGGCGTTGGCACTCGGCAGTTGGGCGGCATGCAGGCGCGGGCGTGCGGGCGGACTCGGTGTTGGCGTGCAGCAAGCTGGGCGCGGGGCCTCGGCAGTTGGGCGACATGCAGGCGCTTGCGTGCGGGCGCACGCCTGAGCGTGCGGACGCACGCCGCCGTGCTGAGTGCGCTCTGACACAGCCCATAGTGCGATCTGAGCTCCATTTTGTCCGATTTTGGCTAGGGTTTCTTGATGAAGACTATATATAATCTCTTCTAAGCTACATATCAGATATCTAGAGAGAGGGAGGCTACAAAATACATCAACCAACAGAGCTCAAGGCTGCAAATCAAGCTGAATCAAGCCAAAAGCCAAGGAACTCAGTCAAGAAGAATTGCAAGGCCAAGGTGGAGAGCTTGAAACTATCAGCAACCAAAGGAACACCAGCTGAATAGCTTCAAAAGTGGTTTCATTTCTAGATTTCCATCTCCTTTGTAATTCGAATTTGACAATGTATCAATTGAAAATGATGTTTATTGTAGCTATCATGAACTAACCTTCTATTCTAAGATTGCAATGGAACCCAACACTTAATTTGAATTGAATTCTCTCTCTATTGATTTTAGTTATGCATGTGTGAATTGATTGTCATAACCTTTGCTTCTAGATTAATTGCTTGGCCAGTAATTACCGTGGGAACCTATATGAACTTGACGAACGGATTATAGGTTAAGACCTAGTTATGATAACATGCGAAAGTATAGATTGTTGTGGGTTATTAATTGGATTAAGTGACGTGTGTCTTATTCATTATCTGCAATAATAGGTATCTTGATAGTAGTTGGGATAGATATATACCTAATTTCCGCATGCAACCAATTGAGAATCTAGTCTTAATGACTTCCGATGTGAAAGTTGGTAATGGAAGGGAGGATTAATTAGATTTGGTGACACGTGTCTATAAATCATTCCTGAAATTAGTCTCTTGATAGTGTATAGGATAGACATATACCTATGCACCGCTTAGGAAGATTCGTGATTGACCATCGACAGAGGCTCTCATGTAGTTTTGATTTCTCGGTTGTCAATTCGTATGCTATAATTGACTGAAAAGAGAGAGTTAGGAGATTCAAATGACGTGTTGGGGGAAATTGTAATCTTAGACCCTTCTAGCTTGATATTTTACCGCATTTTGCTCATAATTTGACTTGTGAACTCAACCAATCAACAAATTATCAAATCTTCATTGTTTAAATTAGATCAATTTGATAGACGATTGTTACTTGGTTATTATTTGTCACAATTCCCTGTGGGTTCGACTCATATCTTATCATATATTACTTGTTGACCGTGTATACTTGCACGTGTGTGTTTATCGATAGCTAAATCGACCAACAAGTTTTTGGCGCCGTTGCCGGGGAATTGTTCTAATAATTTTACCAATATTAATTTCAATCGAATTGATCTTGATTTAAACTTGTAATTACATTTATTTTTAACATTTTTTTTTCTATTTAATGCTTTATTCGTTACGAGGTACACCATGGCCAACTATAATTATCAATGGCCTCACACGGGAATGACCCAATCAGGAGCGGCATGGATGGATGGATTTGATGAGGTGGTGGCTCATTTAGAGGAACTGTCAAGGAATGTTAACGCTCTAGTGGCCCAACGTACTCAAAATGTTGCGGTGAATTGTGATTATTCTGATGGAAACCATCCGAGTCATCTATGCACCATGAATTTCAAGTTGGCATGGTATGGTAGCAACGTCGGCGATTACTCCAACAGTTATGATTGTTCCGATGCTTATCACCAAGATTGGGGGTATCACCCAGATTCTACATGGAGCTACAATTATGAAGATCAATACTATGCTCCGAGTCCTGCATATGCACCAGAATTCTCATGTCCACCTTCATTGCCACAAGAAGAAAATTCAAATGTGAAGGAACTTGAGTCCCTGACCATAACTTTGATTGCGGAGTTTGTGAAAAGTCAGCATATGTCAATTCAAAATCTTGAGAACCAGATGGGACAGCTTATTATCGCCTTCAACAATAGATATCAAGGCGAATGTCCCAATGACATGGTTCCCGAAACTGATGGATTTCACGTGTCAAAGTTACAACCAGACGTGCTAATTGATGATGATTCTGATATGGAAGAGACATGTGGGAAACAAGAAAAGGAGGTCGAGGATCTAGCCTTGAGCCCCAATGATGATGATGAGCTAATTTCGAGTGTATCCCATATACCTTCTCCTCCAAAGCTCAAGGATCTGGGTGGTTTTGCAGTCCCGTGCCCATTGAGTAGTCATGTCGTGGGCAAAGCTCTAGTGACATGGGAGCTAGTTTACAGTTTGAGCCATGGCGTGATGAGGTTGAGGTTCATGAAAAGATCGATGAGGATCCACTTGTGCTTGAGAAACTTAATGTCACTATGACATTCATAGACACAATAGAGCAGACCCCTAGCTACTGTCAGTTCATACCGGAGGATTTATATAAGAACAATAAGCTAGGTGAGCTTGAGACATTGGACCTCACCGAAGCAATGCCTTCAGATGTTTCACCCCTACGGAAAGATGAAGCGAATAAAGAAAGTTTCTTTTTGCTGATAGAAGAAACTGAGTTTGGGAGTCGCCTAGTATGCATGCATGTCATGCAAATTAAGGAAATGACAGCACGGAGGCATGCTAAGGTCATTTTTACAATCGAGCCAGACTAAAAGGAAACAGGAAGCTAGTCAGGCTGAGGACTTTAACTCAAGCGCTATTTGGGAGGCAACCCAAATCTCCATTTTATTTTTAGAGCTATTTTGTTTTTATTTTTTTTAATTTTTTTTTTAAAAAAAAAGAAAAAGTTTTGGTGTAGTTTGTTTTTGATTTTATGTTTAATTGTGTTAATGTGTGTAATACTTTTTTGTTGCAGTTTGGTGCTTATGTCCACCAATGAAACTATAGGAGTAGCACAGCATCAGCACGCTGAGCAGCACAGCAAGCTAGCCATGACAGCCACCATCAGCTTATATGCACCCATCAGCACATTTCTACAGTCCAACTTATATCTCTCTCCTCCCACTCCAAGGCCAACGTGCATGCAGTTTCCCCAAACTCAAATTTGTGCCTCATCACTCCAATTGGGCATCCAATCTCTGCAATCCATCATTAGTGTCATCTTCTAACTTGAAATTCAACAAGGATTTAGCATATTTTGAAGAATTCCCATGGCTTTTCAAAAGTCTTCCAAGTAAAGGTAACAAGGTCTTTTAATTTCAAATTTTACTTGCTTGGGACTGTGCTTGGGTTGAGTTTTATTGCAGGAACACTCCAATTCTCCCATTGCAAGACTTTGTGGAGGGCTATCCCTGCTTCCCAATGCATTGACATCTGAGATTTTGGGTGGTGCACGCCACGTGTTTGGTATTTGGCCTGAGAGAGTTTCTTAGCTAATGTGGGCTGTTCTTCATGAGGCATTGATCTGGTATGGCTTCCAAGCAACATATGGAGTGAAGCTTCATCGTCCAAGCCAACCAAAGCCCATGACAAAAGTTTTGTTAGTCCGGAAGCGTCCAAGCGACACCACACTATAATGATGTTGCTTGATTACCCTCAGTGAAGTTCTCTATTTTAATTCTGTCTATTATAAACATTGAGGACAATGTCACATTTAAGTTTGGGGGTAGTACTTCGTATTTGCATATTTGTGTGTTTAATTTAGTTTTTGTGTGATTTAAGTATGTTTTTCTTTTTATTCAAAAAAAAAAAATTTGTTTTTTTTTAGGATGTGTCCCTTGAGCATTGTTTTAATTTGATTTGAACTATAATCCATGGTCTATGATAATGGCTTGTTCGAAGAGAATCTAACTCATGAGACGTAGACAATTGTTGCTTAGTCTTTGTGCTTAACGTTTATTGGTTATTATTTTGCTTATGCGTCCTTTCACTTTCATGCACTTACCCATGAGTATTAAGCTAGTTGTATGCTTAGAAAAGGCTTTTATAACCGAATGCTTGTGAGAAGTATCTATAAACTCTAGAACTCATTTAAACATCACTCGAAGCAAGGTGTCTAAATTTGTTATGTTTGAATTGATGGTCATGTGGTGAGTTGAGATGGAGCGTAAAACGCACTCACTCATGGACACATGCGTAGGAGAGATAGAGCGTAAAACGCACTCTCTTATAATTGTGATTAAAGAAAAAAAAATTGTTTATTGCAAATTTTGCATAGGGTTGAGGTTGAGCGTAAAACGCACTCGCCCATATGAGCGTGCTTAAGGATTGAGATGGAGCATAAAATGCACTCACCTAGAGCCCATGGTTCTCAAAATTTTTGGAATTGTGATTTGTACACCTTTGTATTGAGTGATGTGTTAAGCATGTTGTTTTGGGGTTTATTTTGATTATTTCATAAGGTAATGTGGTTGCTTAGTTCATCCGAGCTTGGTTGGTTTAGTGCTATTGGGTACTCACACACACACGGAAGGGGCCTTAAGCAAAAATATGACTAGCTAACTGAAAGTTTAGACTTGCAACACCTTGTTTGTTCTCTTGAGTTCTTTGTGTTGATGCCTTTAAGACCATTGTCGGCTTATTAATTCATTGCTCAAGTTAGGTTATATTAGAAGTTTTTGAATTGTTTAATTTAGGTTTGTTTTGCTTGAGGACAAGCAAAGATTTAAGTTTGGGGGTATTTGATGAGTGTATTTTATACACACAATTTGGATACTTTTGGCCTTGATAATTTGCAAGTCTTTAGGTATTTTATGTGATTTTTATGTATTTTTATCTTATTTCTACATAAATTAGTTTTTAGTTATTTTTACATGTTTTATGTTGCTTTGATGCATTTTCATTATGTTTGTAGGAATTGAAATAAAGACCGCTCGGATAGTTGTTTGTATTGACTCAATGTCCGTGCCTGGACGTCTGTGCCCGAATGGTAGTATGATGGAAATTTGTGCTTGGCGACGCTCGGTGCTTAATTTGATAACATTTGGTAGTTGGGCGTGCACGGCGTCGGAAAGCGTGCACGGCGTGCGGCGTCGGCCAAGCCACGAGGGCAAGCCCGTGCTTATATATCCGTGCCCGAATGATAACATGGTGAAAATTTATGTTTGGCGATGCTCGGGGCTTAATTTGATGACATGTGGAAGTTGGGCGTGCACGACGTTGGATTGCGTGCACGGCGTCGGGCGGCGTGTCGTACGGCGTTGGCATCAGGCGCTGGGCGCGGCGTGCGGGCGCGCGCGGGCGGACTCGGCGTTGGCACTCGACAGGCGCTGGGCGCGGCGTGCGGCATGCAGGCGTGGGCGTGCGGGCGCACGCCTAGGCGCGCGGGCGGCACTCGACAGGTGCTGGGCGCGACGTGCGGCAAGTTGGGCGCGGGGCCTCAACAGCTGGGCGGCATGCAGGGGCGGGCGTGCGTGCGCACGCCTGGGCGTGCGGGGGCGCGCGCGGGCGGACTCGGCGTTGGCACTCGGCAGTTGGGCGGCATGCAGGCGCGGGCGTGCGGGCGCACGCCTGGGCGTGCGGGCGCGCGCGGGCGGACTCGGTGTTGGCGTGCAGCAAGCTGGACGCGGGGCCTCGGCAGTTGGGCGACATGCAGGCGCTTGCGTGCGGGCGCACGCCTGGGCGTGCGGGCGCACGCCGCCGTGCTGAGTGCGATCTGACACAGCCCATAGTGCGATCTGAGCTCCATTTTGTCCGATTTTGGCTAGGGTTTCTTGATGAAGACTATATATAACCTCTTCTAAGCTACATATCAGATATCTAGAGAGAGGGAGGCTACACAATACATCAACCAACAGAGCTCAAGGCTGCAAATCAAGCTGAATCAAGCCAAAAGCCAAGGAACTCAGTCAAGAAGAATTGCAAGTCCAAGGTGGAGAGCTAGAAACTATCAGCAACCAAAGGAACACCAGCTGAATAGCTTCAAAAGTGGTTTCATTTCTAGATTTCCATCTCCTTTGTAATTCGAATTTGACAATGTATCAATTGAAAATGATGTTTATTGTAGCTATCATGAACTAACCTTCTATTCTAAGATTGCAATGGAATCCAACACTTAATTTGAATTGAATTCTCTCTCTATTGATTTTAGTTATGCATGTGTGAATTGATTGTCATAACCTTTGCTTCTAGATTAATTGCTTGGCCCGTAATTACCGTGGGAACCTATATGAACTTGACTAACGGATTATAGGTTAAGACCTAGTTATGATAACATGCGAAAGTATAGATTGTTGTGGGTTATTAATTGGATTAAGTGACGTGTGTCTTATTAATTATCTGCAATAATAGGTATCTTGATAGTAGTTGGGATAGATATATACCTAATTACCGCATGCAACCAATTGAGAATCTAGTCTTAATGACTTCCGATGTGAAAGTTGGTAATGGAAGGGAGGATTAATTAGATTTGGTGACACGTGTCTATAAATCATTCCTGAAATTAGTCTCTTGATAGTGTATAGGATAGACATATACCTATGCACCGCTTAGGAAGATTCGTGATTGACCATCGACAGAGGCTCTCATGTAGTTTTGATTTCTCGGTTGTCAATTTGTATGCTATAATTGACTGAAAAGAGAGAGTTAGGAGATTCAAATGACGTGTTGGGGGAAATTGTAATCTTAGACCCTTCTAGCTTGATATTTTACCGCATTTTACTCATAATTTGACTTGTGAACTCAACCAATCAACAAATTATCAAATATTCATTGTTTAAATTAGATCAATTTGATAGACGATTGGTACTTGGTTATTATTTGTCACAATTCCCTGTGGGTTCGACTCATATCTTATCATATATTACTTGTTGACCGTGTATACTTGCACGTGTGTGTTTATCGATAGCTAAATCGACCAACAACATAGCCATGCAATTTTCATTCCGTCCCGTGAGTTGTATTGATGCGGCTTCCTGGATAGAATTCTTATCGGCTATTGAGGAGCCCTTTCATCTCTTGATCTATTTGGGTTATTGCTCCTTCATGAGCTTCTCGACTTATGTGCCCACCTTGGATTTCATCCCTATTTCTGGCTTGAGGGGCGTGACGACTTATCATCCCTTGGCGGTCGTGGGGCAGTTTGATCAGATACAGGATTTTCACCCTTTCACGGGTGCAGCCGACTACCGATTCCTCATATCACCCCAGACAGAGAGAGATCTATTGCGGGTATATGATCTTTGGTCTCACAGGATTATTGCTGAGTATAGTGAGAGTTGCCCCATTCAGACATCTGCTTATGTGCAATGGTTGCACGGAGACTCGGATATGGTTGGTTTGAGTCAGACTGGAGTATTTGATGACTCTCGAGTGATTTTCACAGATGATACCACCCCAGATGTATTTATTCCTCCTGAGTCTACAGAGACGATGTCCAGATATGATTTTGAAGGCTTCTCCACTCCCGCCCATATTCCTTATTCCATCTCAGCTGATTCTGCCCCTAGTTGGGTTACTAAGGATAGCCGGATCCGACTGGCCTTGATTACTACTGAGGCTGAGAGGGACGTTGCTCTTGTCGAGAGAGATGCTGCTATTCTGGCCAGAGATGTTGCCCTCACTGATAGAGACACCATTGTATTGCAGACTAGGGTAGTTATAGATGCTCACTCTGAGACCGTTAGCCGAGCCACTGCTTTATTGGATCGCATCGACACGATGGGGCAACAAATTGTAGGGGACGCCGATGCTTCAGATCTATCCACCACCTTATCCATCATGCTTCAGTTAGTTTCAGATTTGTAGATCATTTTATTTCTTGCATAGACTATGTCAGTTTCATCGGTTATCGAAAGAGAAATCTTGTAACAAAATGACTTATATATATAGACATGCATTTAAATTTAGTCATTTTCCCTTTTTTGTCGTATCATTGCCTTTCATTGGATCCTCATTTTATCCAGCTAACCACGATTTTGATATTTCGCCTTCTTTCTCTTCTCAAGTCTTGATGGAGTTTTGACAGATATTGCCGTACACCCTGTTGATTTCATCAGACTGAGTCTTAGATTTTGGTTAACTATTTGGTTGGGTTAGGGTGATGTCGTTTGAGATGAAGCTGATTAGGTGGCTGGTTTCGGGAAGATTTTGAGGGTATAGGAATGTTTTCTGGCTGTTGGGAGTCTATTTTGGTTAGAGAAAGCATTATTTTGTGAAGAAATGGACCGTGCCATGACGGCTGCCTACGTACTCCCACAAGTCGGGAGATCAGGTCCTACGTAGTTCGTTCCTTCAAAGAAAGAGGAGAAAATGATGATTTAAGCGTAGAACCGCTTCACCGAGTCAGAATTGATGGGTTGTGGAAACAGCTCACCATCCATCTCTTGCAATATGAGGGCTCCTCCGGACATCACTTTCTTAATCACAAAAGGTCCTTCCCAACTCGGGGCAAACTTCCTTTTGGCTTCGTCTTGACAAGGCATGACTCTCTTTAGCACTAGGTCATTTTCCTTGAACTTCAGGGGTCTTACCTTTTTGTCGTACGATCGAGAGATCCTTTGCTGATATAATTGACCGTGCAAAATAGCAGCCACCCTCTTTTCATCAATTAGGGCCAATTGGTCGTACCGACTTTGCATCCAATCCTCCTCGTTTATCTGAGCATTAATCAAGATTCTGAGGGACGCCATCTCAACATTAACTGGCAGAATAGCCTCCATTTCGTATACCAAAGCGTAAAGGGTTGCCCCTGTAGACGTACGCACCGACGTTCTGTACGTCAGCAGGGTGAGAGGTAGTAGATCCGGCCATCCCCGATGATTAGCAGACATTCTCGCCATGATCTTCTTTATATTCTTATTCCCAGCCTCCACTGCCCCATTCATCTTAGGACGGTAAATGACAGAATTGAGGTGTTTGATCTTAAACTGGTCACATAATTCCTTCATAAGGGCACTGTTCAAATTCTTGGCATTGTCGGAGACTAAGACCTCAGGTTGCCCGTATCGACAAATGATATTATTCCTGATGAAACGGACGATGATCTCCTGAGTTGCTTTGGGGAAAGAAGCTGCTTCTACCCATTTAGTGAAGTAATCGATCATGACGAAGATAAATCGGTGTCCGTTGCTTGCTTTGGGCTCTACTGGTCCGATTACATCCATGCCCCACATTGAGAATGGCCAAGGGGAGGTCATACAATGCAGTTCATTGGGAGGCGCATGGATTACATTGTCGTGTGCCTGGCATTGGTAACATCGTTTGACATTATCATCGCAGTCGGCTTTCAGTGTTAACTAGTAATGCCCCGTTCTCAAGATCTTTTTGGCCAGCATCGGTCCACTCATGTGTGGCCCACACACTCCACCATGTATTTCGTCCATAATCTTTTGGGCCTGTGTTTCATTTACACATCACAACAATCCCAAATCGGCATCCCTTTTGTACAGTGAATCCCCGCTCAGATAAAACCTCATTGCCATTTTTTGGATTCTCAACCTCTCAGCTCGGCTTGCTTAGTCGGGAATGGATCTATCCCTCAGATACTCCCTTATTGTGTGATATCAAGGCTGCTTTGGCAGAACCACCTCCTTCGATAATACTGCCACATGCTCCTCGTATGCCGGGGCATTCTGTACCGCTATTTCAATCTGTGGAACGTCCCTGCTTTTGATTATGTGGATTAAGGAAGCCAGAGTTGCCAATACATCGGCAAAATCATTCCGTCCCCGGGGAATATGTCGGAAAGCGATATCTTCAAACTCTCGCATCAATTGGATAACACATCGGTGGTATGGAAGTAACCCGAGCTCTTTAGTGCTATACACCCCGATCGCATGTCTGATTACCAGCTCTAAATCCCCGAACACCGCTAGTCTCTTCACTCCCATATCGCGGGCAAAATGGAGTCCCAATATACATCACTCATACTCAGCTGTGTTATTCGAATTATTAAACTGCTATTTAGTGGCCAAGGGGTATTTCTCTCCGGTGATAGAAACCAGGACTGCTTCGGCTCCTGCCCCTTCAGCATTCATGGCACCATCAAAATACAACTTCTAGAACTGCCCCTCGTCATCACACCTCGTGTGTAAGACCCAGAATATATCTTCGCCCGACAAAGGAGTTTCCAAAGGTTCCATCCCCCCTGCTGGCATTTCTGATAATTGATCTGCAATTCCCTGCCCTTTCATGGCTTTTTGAGTTACGTACACGATGTCGAACTGCTATAAGATTAACTGCCACCTTGACAATCGATAGTTCAGCATGGGCCTTTCAAAGATATACTTCAGGGGATCCATTCTCGATATCAGGTACGTAGTGTGCCCATGGAGATAGTGTTGTAATCTCACTGCAGCCCACACCAAAGCACAATAGGTCCTTTCGATGGGGGTGTAATTCTGTTCACATCGGCTAAATCTCTTGCTGAGGTAATAGATGGCCTGCTCTTTGCCTGATTCATTCTTCTGTCCTAGCATACATCCCATCGCAATGGCATTGATCGATATATACATAAACAGAGGGATCTCATCCTTCGGGGGTACCAGCACCGGTGCTTCTATCAGCTGCTTCTTAATGGTCTCAAAGGCTTTCTGGCATTGCTTATTCCACTCTTGGGAGACATCTTTCCTTAACAGTTTAAAAATCGGCTCGCATGTAGTTGTCAAGTGGGATATGAATCGGCTGATGAAGTTTATTCTTCCTAGAAATCCTCTTATCTCCTTTTCTGTGCGAGGTGCCGGCATATCCACAATGGCCTTAATCTTCGTCGGATCCAACTCAATGCCCCGATTACTAACCAGGAATCCCAAGAGCTTGCCCGACTGCACTCCGAAAGCACACTTTGCCGGATTGAGCTTCAAATTATATTTTCTGAGCCGATCGAATAGCTTTTTGAGATGGGTTATATGATCAGATTCTACCCTCGATTTCACGATAATGTCATCCACGTAGACCTCTATCTCCTTGTGCATCATGTCGTGGAACAGGGCCATCATGGCTCTCTGATAAGTAGCCCCCGCATTTGTGAGACCGAAGGCCAGTCGTGTGTAGCAGAAGGTGCCCCAAGGGTGATGAAAGCGATCTTTTCCCGGTCTTCCTCCGCCACCATTATCTGATGATACCCCGCAAAGCAATCAACAAAAGAGTACATCTCGTATTGGGCTGTGTTATCCACTAAGATATGTATGAAAGGCACTGGGAAGTTGTCCTTGAGACTGGCCTTGTTCAAATCTCTATAGTCGACACATACCCTCACCTTCCCTCCAGGCTTAGCCACTGGGACTATATTGGACAGCCATTCTGGGTAAGTGGACACCATAATGATTCCAGCCTTGAACTGTTTGACGATTTCTTCCTTCAACTTAAAGCTCCACTCCGGTTTTAGCTTTCTTAGTTTTTGCTTGACAGGCTTGAAACCCTCCTTGATGGGCAACCGATGTACCACAATGTCGGTGGAAAATCTGATCATGTCCTCATGAGACCAGGTAAAAACATCCTCATACTGGCTTAGCAACTCGGTTATTTTTGTTTTCTGGCTAGGGGTCAGATCTGTCCCTATCTTGAGCTCTTTGGGTTTGTCAGGGGTTCCGATATTTATGGTGATGGTTTGGTCTAAGTTGGGTTTGGGTTTGTCTTCGACCCATCCTTTGATCTCGTCAGGCGTGTTGTCATTATCTGTCTCATCCTGCTCAATGCCCATTAAATCGAAATCCAGCTCAATATCAAATTCATAGTCATCTTTCAAATTTCAAACATCGTTTGTTAGGCAAGAAATACTTAAATTGGTACACCTGACATGAAACAAAAATATTTGTCATATATATAAGTCATTTTCCCACAATGATCATCTTTAAAATAACATGACAAAATAACATAACTATGCAAAATTCAAAATAAGGGACAAAAACTGGTATCCATTGATCCCTCACCATCCGGGGTCTACCACCCTGACGCCATATTTTACCCTCGTTTGGATATTACTGGTTCCATTATCAGTTGTCGGTGGTCAGATCGGCCGGAACGCGACAGATGAAAGGCGGCTTCGCATCGAAAACTTCCTCGATGACTACAGCCACATCGCATTGGTCCTTCTTCATAACCTCTTCAGGAATAGTCAGCCCCGCCCAATTGATGACAGGCACACTCTGTTGGGTTCCTGACGGCGTGGCAACATCCTTCCCTTTTCCACTGCTTACTGACTGTCCAGGGATATAACACTTGGTTTCAAACTGTTGCATGACCTCCTGCAGGAAACTCTCCTTTTTGGCCGACTCATCATTCGTGGGGGTCGATTTTTCACCTCCTATCATAGACACAGGCTTGTCAGTACCTTGTTCATTGTTGACTTTCGGCATCAGAATTTCGGGCAGTCGAGTTGGGGTCTCCCCTTGAGAGTATTTCTGTCCTACGCCTCAATAATACCCCAACCCTGCCTTGCCTATCTGATTGGGCAGTTGAATAGGCTCAGTAATTCCTTAACTATTCTTTCCCAACCCTTGCCTAGGTCGAAACTTCATCTTCATCATTTCTCTAGCAACAAAGGTAAGTTCAGGAGAGACCTTAGGTTTTACGGCTGGAGCCCCCAGACATCTGTAGTGGGGAGTATTGATTTACAGCGCCTAAAAACTGGCGGGTACCACCGATTTGTCCAAATTAATCACCGGCAGGCTATTCCGGGAAGGAGAAGGGCCATTACGGTCTGCAGAGACCGTCACCAGATTCCCGTCGATGATAAACTTAATTTGCTGGTGTAGCGTAGAGGAAACTGCCCCGGCCATGTGTATCCATGGCCTTCCCAATAACATGTTATAACTTGCCGCGATATCCAGGACTTGGAATGAAATATCGAAAGTACAAGGCCCTATCTCCACAGGAAATTCTATATCCCTCATCGTATCCTTCCGGGATCCGTCAAAGGCTCGTACCACCACATAACTGGCCCGCAAGCGCTTAGGATTGACGTTCATTTTTTTCAATGTACTGAATGGACAGATATTCAATGCTGATCCCCCATCAATTAGCACCCAATTCATAACATATCCTGATGAGATTACCGCAATATGCAGCGGTTTCTGATGCCCCCTTCCCTCTTTGGGGATATCATCATCTGTGAATGATATTACATTGTTTTCTAACAGATGGTCCACTAGATGGCCGAAACCTTCTTTGCTAATTACCTTGGGAATGTGTGCCTCTTCCAGGACTTTGGCCAGAATTCTGCAGTGATCGTCGGATGATAATACCAAATCCATGATCGATGTCAGAGTCGATTCATCGCTCAATACCTTGACCCCCCTTGCTTCTGGATGATTCATCTTTCTTAAGAATTCCACAGCTTTCTCCTCGGATATCTTTTCGTTGTTCTTCCCTTTGCTCTCAAGGGTTCGTCCTGGAAGATATAAAGGATTCCCCTTTGATGTTACAGAAGCACAACTGGCCGCCTCCTCTGATACTCCCCCGTAATTCCACGGTACTGTTTTCATACTGCTAATGGGGATTTGTGGTCTTGCTTCAATGGTGATAAGTTTCGGAGCCGTTAACCTAATAGACGCCTCTGTGATACCCCTGCTCAGACCCGCCAACCTAATCGGTGTCCCTCGTATATTCTCCTGATCACTTGTAATGCAAATCATCTCATCGATCCTCTTTATATAATTTAGCCTTGGTGGTCCTCCAGCTTCGCTGGCTTCCACCACATCGACCCCTTCCCCATCATGCTTAGGCAGGGGATTGACTTTAACATTTGGTGACTCTGGCTGTTCCACCACGATCTCCCCGCTATCGATCATGTTCTGAATCTTGTGCTTCAGCGCCCAGCATTCCTGAGTATCATGACCAGGGGAACCCGAATGGTACGTGCACTTCTTACTCGGGTCAAATCTTCTCCCTTTCGGGTCAATTGGGGGTGCCAAATCGACTATCTTTCTCTGTGCTATTAATACTGCCAAAATCTGTTCAAGAGGATCCCCAAGCGGGGTGAATATCCGATCTTTGATGCTCTTAAATCTTCTTCGTCCGTCCATCCTTTGATTATCGAAATTAGGTTGTCGGGGTGGCATAATTCTCTGCATTTGCACTGGAGGGCTATTCTCCACCTTCCTAGATGATCCCTGCAGGATCTCCGCAACTGTTTCTAGAGCTTTGAAGTCCCGGATCTTTCCAGACTTTAACCCCATGTCAACTATTTCTCCATGCGTTATCATTTCGGTAAAAGGTCTTCCAATCCCTGCTATCACTCGCTCATAATAGGGCGCCTCCTGAATATCCACAAAGGTCATTACCATCTCCGCCTCGCTCATTGGGGGATTCACCTGTGCAGCCATACCCCTCCACCGCTGTGCATAGTCCCAAAAAGATTCTTTTGGTTGCTTCTTGACCTTTGTCATCTAATATTTGTCAGGGGCCATCTGTGCCTGGAAGCTGTATTGTGTCAAGAAAGTGTGGGCCAACTCCTCCCAGTTGTGGATCCGAGCATTATCAAAGCGGGCATACCAAGTTCTTGCTTCTCCCGTTAGGCTCTTTTGGAATAACTGCATCCTCAGTCCTTCGTCCTCTGTATAAGACCCAAGTTCCCCAAGGTATATCTTCAGGTGTGTATAAGGGTCTCCCTTCCCATTATATTTCTCAAATTCGGGGATCTTGAACTTCTCCGGATACCTGGTTCTTGGAAAGACATGCAGATCTGAATAATTTACCCTGCCCAGGGAACCTATGCCTTTCAGAGACTGGATAGTCTCCTCCATCTGCTTCATTTTCTTTCGGAGATCATCAGTGTCTCCCTCCTCTGAAATAGTGATTACTGTCATGTTAGGTGTAGGAATGGCTTTGGGGATGACTGGCTCGCCCTTAGGCTGGGGTTGATCATCTTTAGGCGGATCCTTGTTTGGCGGATCTTATCTCAGTAGCAACTGCTCTTTCAGCATCGTGGCCATTTCCAACATCTGTTTTTTAAAATCATCGAATTCCTCTCGAGATATGGAACCAGGATTAGGAGGTGGAAGATCAGTCATTTCAGATGTAGAATCTTGGGCCTTCTTAGATCGCAAACGCGTTTGAGGAGTAATCCTACAGGGGAAAATGGTTTGAAGTTTAGTCTTGGAAAATGAAAGATGTGGATGCATGTTAAAGCTGTAACTTTTGTGTTTTTGGGTTTTTTAATCTTTCCCTGCAAAACAAAATGTTAGCAGTCCCTTATTGCAATAATAAATGCTAGACACGAATTATTATGCTTTCCCAGCTATTCCCTGCAAAATATAGAGGTTAGTACTTTCTTTTGACCAAAAAGGGGAGGCATATATAAAAATATTTAATGGGACTATGACATTTATACGCGTAAACATAAAAGGGCATGAAGAGACTTTCCCTGCGTTGGGTTAATCTGAGGCTGACCTACCCTAAGGTTACTCTCGCGGCTTTTCAGTATGAAGGTCCCCAAATCTTTGCAATCTACTCGTCTGAATCCTTTCGATTGGAATGGATCTGGGTGGTGCGTTTCCTGAGCCATCTCCGGGGAGCAGCCCCTTCGAGTCCAGTAATAAGCAACCGACAGGTTTGCCTCAAGAGGAGGTACACTCTCAACATACATTCACATTCATCGTCCTCACTGTATGCAAATGATTACTTTAAAGTAAAGCAATTCCATTCAATCATTCATTCATTGGACAAAACACACATTCACACAACAACAAGTAACACAGGTCAAAATATCGCGCGTACATACACATTCATAAATTTTTAAAGGATAGGACAGCATCAAGATTTGAACGCGGCTTAAGCCCTCTAATATCCCCAGTAGAGTCGCCAGCTGTCGACGCCAGGAAAAATCGCTTCCGTGCTAATTCTTACCCCTTCCAATTTTAGCCTTTTTATTAGATGATTTTTTGGAAAAAGTCGGCACAAATGTCGACGGGGTTTTGAAAGATCGTTTTTTATGATGAGCCAATTGACCAGAGTCGCCAGTTGGTATATTTGAAATGGATGTACCAACTCATCCGAGCTTCGTTTTCGTAAATCGCTGGCTCATATGTGACTCCGAATTAATTGGCCTGCAAACCGAGATTCATAAAGTTCGGGGGCTTGCTTAAGCGAGGGGAAGGTGTTAAGCAACCCCCGACTTCCGTGAAACACGGTTACCGCAATCTCGATGCTTTTCCTATCCTTTAATTCTTAAAATATGTGTGTGTGCACGTGTATGTCTATGTGAATGTTGTGGTGAGTTTGCATGAAAAAACCATTTGTGTTTTTTTTATATGAAAAGTCGTGTTTTAATTTGGGAATGCTTTAGAATGTCTTTCGGCCTATACGAGAAAGCTTTATATTTTTTCTTGTGAGAAATGTTTGATTTTAATCGTCAAAAGCTATGAGATTTTCATTAGGTGATGTTTTGGCAAAACAAGAGTTTTTAAACCTTCGTCAAAATAGGAATCGAGACCTATACGTTGCTTTCGTAAATAAAATGACGGGCAACTTCTAGGATCTCTTTAACCCTATGCACACAGATTTAATAAAACGTTATTTATTTTTATAAAATTATTTTTTGATGTTTGAAAACGATTTTTTCTTTAGCCTTCTCGTTTAAATAGGAATCGACATTCATTAGCACTTCCAATTTTTAGCCTCGTGATGCTAATAACCTAATTTGATTGATTTTATGAAAATCTTCATCGTTTAGCTTTGAAATCAATTTTTGTGTCGTAAATCAAATCAAGCATTAAAATGCATGGGGGCTATTCACGGGCATGTGAGCCATCAAAATAACCCCAAACGCCCACAATCGCATATTTCACTATTACGGGGCCTTAAACCCGATTCTTTCAACTTGATATCTTTTTAAGGCCCGACAATTACATATTTACAATAAAGGGTACATCGGCCCTATTACATACACCCAAAAATGTCCATCATCGGATTTGGACCACGGGGTCGTGTTCCTAGGCTCACATCCAAAATTGCTACACACCCACAAAATGAATACTACAAAAATCGAACAACACCGGGTTGCCTCACACACCACAATATCCTAAAATAGCAATCTAAATACACTACGCATAATACATTACCATAACGAGCTAAAATCACCAAATGGATATCATCGGGCCATTAGGAAGAATTTTGTTCCGTTGGAACCCTCACTAATAATCCTTAATCCATGTATCCTCAATAATATACAAGAAAAACTACATTTAATATAGCCCGAATGACAAAAGCTTAACAAAATGATATAACAGAAATGCTATAAAAAAGGGCTTTTCACTTTGCAAATGACACCACGATGCGTATAAACTCGTATATTAAATAGAGTAGAAAGTGTATGTGATACAATCTAACAAAAAGGGGTATAAATCCTCACTTTTTCTCTCTTTTTCTCTCTTCTCCCGCTGTTGATTGCTGCTGTTTCTTCCTCTTTTCTTTTTTTTTTCTAACCCCCTATATCGCCCCCTGGATGCAAAATGAAGACTGCATTGATCTGCAGCTAGCCTCGGTTCCCCCCCCCCCCCGCGCCGAGCCTCGGTTCCCCCGCGTCGCGCTCGAGTGCCATGTCGTCAGTCGTCCCATCATTGGCCGCAGATTGATCTGCGGCTGGCTGTGCTGATTTTCTCAATTTTCGTACCGCACCTCGATTCTCGTGTCGTACTGTTGGTTTTTGTTGAAAGGCTTGTATTTTGCAGTCCGAGAACCGTTGGGAAACGTGTCATATCACTCAGGAATGCTCGTTTCGAATGGCTGCGACATGACACATGATTCGTATTTGGAGCTTGGTTTCCAGGGGCGCTGCCCACCGACTCCCACTAGCTCACCGGCGAGCAGGCGAGCGTAGTGGCCATTAATCGATTCCTGATATCCGCTCGTTGTCGTGTCGACTTTGATCGCAAGTCGTTGTGGTGGCTTTGGGTGTTCATACTTATGTCCACCTTTCGTTCTCGTAAGCTGGGTTAATTGACGATTTTGCCCTCCTGTCAAGGTTAGTATACGAAGTGCAAAATTTGGGTGTCTACAATAGGGAACAGAAAAGTTAGAAAAAATTTAGAGTTGTATTCAAAGTCGTATGAAAAATTTCTAGAAGAGCTGGCAAAGAAGGAACAAGGATTTAATAATGATGAGAAGAAGGCCAAAGAGGAGACAGAGACGACCAAGGTAAGTCTTAATTCTGCTGTTCAAATTCAGACTAATCCCTTATCTCGTCCATCTAGGTATCCGAAGTCTAAAAAGGAGGAGCAAGAGAAAGAGATACTGGAAACACTTCACAAAGTTGAGGAGAATTTTTAGCAAACAAACAAGGAGAATTTACAGCTTGCAATTACCAACAGGATGGAATTGAATAAAGACGAACTTGAGCAGAGTCCAGATCTGAAAGAGGCTATAACTGCTGCATTACATTCTTTACTAAAAATTTTAGATAAGTGTGCAGTCTGTTCCATTTCTTTACCTGGCCCACACAAGAAATTATTACCTTATGTTGTGCAGGCTCCTACTATAGATTTGAGACCATTACCAATTCATTTGCAGTATGAATATCCAATTACGTAGATTAGGAGGATTGATGTCGGGTAAACGACATTAAACAAATGCGCTGCTTGGGAGGCAACCCAAGAATTAGATTTGATTTTCTTTTCCCTTTACTTTTTACTTTTTAGTTGCATGTTATTTAGTTACTTCATCTTTGCATGATTGTCTTATATTGGGGACAATGTAAGATTTGAGTATGGGGGAGAGGTTTAGGTTTAGGTCTAGGGTAGGTTTTGCTCTAAGTTTGATAATCTAAGTTGTTTTCTGGAAAAATTAAGAATTTTTGGCTTTAAAATTTTTTTCTGTGATTTTATTTGCCTAAGCTTTTAAAGGTCGTGGCTGTAGAATGAAAATTGATGCCAATTAATAGAATTTGTTTGATTCTTAATTAATTGATGAATACTAATAACTGAGTTAGGATCCACAGTAAACTGAATTTAATTGAATTTGTGTTACATGAGTACTTGAATATGAGATACATGCTTACTCGGCTAAGTTATATGTGGGATCTGACTAGGTGCACTGATTTCATGAGTTAGAACTGTTTACCTGCTTGTTTTGTTTGCAGGACCATGTGAAAAAGAAAGAAGAAAGAAAAAGAAGAGAAAATATTGTGAAAAATTGAAAAAAGATTGAATGAAAAAAAATGCAAATTCATGTGGTGGGTTGAGATGAAGCGTAAAATGCACTCTCCCATAAACGCATGTAAGTGAGAAGGAGCGTAAAACGCACTCACTTGCAAAAGAAAAGAATGTGTATAGTGTGATAAGAACATAAAATGCAATCACTTATGAAAATTTGAAGTAAAAGATTCTGTTGGGAGAAAAAGAATAGTAGAAAAATAAGATTCTGAGTTGTGAGTCAGTTGTGCACAGTTGTTGCTCTATGTGAGCTTAGTTGAGTATTTATGTTGATCATAAATATATTTATGTGGATACATTTTAATTGAATGATGTTTAGTGGTGAACGACAAGGTTATTATTATGAGTTGATTAATGAGGTGTTGATCGAATTTCTATTGATTAGTGTTGATATTCATGGATTTGTATAGCATTGAAACTTTTGGAAGTTTGGTTGAATAGAATTTAGATGATTTCAATGTGACCTTTGTTTTTGATTACACGAGGACGTGTAAAGGCTAAGTGTGGGGAATTTGATAAGTACATAATATTCATTAATTTTGATTCCTTTATGTTTAGTTTTATTGCATGATTTATGTGTATACGAGCTTATTAAGGTATTTATTGATTTCAAGAAGGATTGGAGCTCAAAAGAAGAAAAAGGGATTAAAATGGGCACGCAATGAGGAAAAAGAGAAAAGAGGCAGAATGTTATGGGCCGTGGTGCTCCAGGCCTGTAACGACCCCAAAATTCATACAGTTCAACTCTCCACTTCGGTCGTTAACAATACATCTTTATTCTGACTTTACAACATTATTCAATGTTATACTTATTAAAATGTGGAATAATTTTAAACTTTTCAGTTTTCTTTCTCATCTTTCCCTGAATCATAACCTTTAGCACTACATAATCTAGAATCATATTCATTCTATGATTCAGTTCATCAATATTTCCAAAGAAGACTTTACATCTCAGATTATTATTCTTATATATAGGATAATATAACTTCACATCAAAACAATGGAATCTTACAACTCATTGAAAATTACACATTTTAAATCATCAAGTACATTTATCAAACTATTAAACATAGTTCAACATAACTACATCAACTAAATTTATTTAATCTTCATGCTTCACTTTGATCTATGCTTTTCAAGTAGCATATACCGTTACCTTGGATCCTCAACCTGCAAAAATGGTTATTTGCAAGAATGAGCTCGACAGCTCAGCAAAATCAAACAGTTTGCATGCATCACATAACACATAGATAACATGTTCATTGCTTAAATCATAAACATTTGGCTAAACATGACATACATAACGATCAACACATAACAATTAGAGATTGAGTTCCATAACTCAATCAACATTCTTTATTCAACGAACGTAGTCATAATTTGACTTTGTCATCTCATACTTGTAACATATATAAAATGTATCATGCTTTTACATCATATGTTTAAAACAGTAAATCATTTAGTTCACATAACAAATAGGAACTGAAAGACTTGCCTGATTCGTAGATTACCAATTACCATAATCAGCTTATACTTATCTGCATTTCACGCATCCTACACGACATATAATCATGCAGAACATTTATTAGTCGCATAGAAACATTTAGTATTAACACTACTTTACAATTCATAATCTTTCATTTCATTCTCCATACAATTCTCAACTTAGAAATTAAGTTCTCCTTGTACACCTTCATTTTATTGCGTTCCACTTTAATCGACACTTGACACTTAATTAAGTCTTAAACTCTTCTTTACATTAGACGTATAATGTTTATTAAGCTAATCTTTGGCTTGCTACAACACTTTAGGATTCACTCACATCCAATCTCATTTATAATATTCTAATTGTCATCTGAAAATAAATGGGCAATTGCTTACAACTTCACAATATCTTAACATTCTTTTAATATATTAACGCAAGCTTTAAATATGCATAGCCACAAAGAAAAAGAATTTTTTTTTAATTCCTGTTCCACCGCCGGGGCGGTGGTTTCCTTTACAAAGTTACCGCCGGGGCGAGGATTCTAGTTTATTTTTGTCGCCGGGGCGACGATACCGCCGGGGCGGTGAACTCAGTTCATTTCTACCACCGGGGCGGTAGACTCGACTGACCGTTCCTGCAGTTCGCGATTCATGAAATTTTCAGGCCAAAACTCATTGATTCATCAATCATAGTTTAGATTAATCATACCCAGAGGTTCTAAACTTAATAAACACCAAAACTAGCATCCACAAATACTTTTTAACACCTTAGAAACATCAAATAACCCAAATTAAGGATTCAAATTCCATATTCATACCAATTTTCACATTTAACACATTTAGCGAATCCAACTCTCACAAATTTGTTTCTAAACCAAATTGATTCATTCAACTTGCATTCTTTTCGTATTTCAATGAATTTCAACAATCCACCATCAACTTCAGATTCTATACATAAATTACTAGCCAATTTTAGTCTCAAAATAGACCAAAATATACATATTACTACAAAACTCAATTTTCTTCTTCTAATTCATGTTTTCATGAATTTGATACTACAAAATCATCTATTGATGCAACACAACAGATTATACATATCTATAAACTTATATATATCCATCATCTCATCAAATCATCAACCAAAACCCATTTTAAAGAAAACTCAAAGAATATAAAATTAATAACTCAAAGTTAGGTTTTTACCTTTGATTCTTGCTTAGATTATCTAGACGCTGATACGGATTGCTTGATAAATCTTCTTCCTCTTTTAATTTTCAGAACTTTCCACTCAATTTTCCAAGAACTCTCATAATTTTCTCTCTTCCTCTCCCATGTTCTTTGTTTTGGCTTATCAAAATAAGCTGACAAACTCTTCGTAACCTCTAGTTGGAAGTTTTACCAGTTAAGAAAGCCTAAGGCCACAAGGCTTTATTTGGCTAGACTCAATAAAATCAATTTTAGCTTATTTTAATAATCTTCTTATTATATGATATTGTCACACTTTAATTTAATTAGACTTACTTTCCTAATAAGTCCAATTAAACTTTACTAATAAAATCATAACTTCTATTTAATAAATTATTTTATTTAATAAATTACTCGTCCTCTAATTTAATTATTTAGTTAAATTAGAATATCACCATTATATTAGCGAGATAAAATACGAATAAAATTATTTAATTTAATCAATAATATCATACTTACATAAATCATCACCATAACAATTTTTGTCAAGTATTTATGTTATTTAATAAATATCCCAACTAAAATATTTATTTTATTCAATAAATATTTTAGCTATCTACGAAATTCATCATCGCATTACCATAACATATTACATTTATATGTAACACATCTCCTTCTCATTTTATTAAAATAAATATATATATTTCTTCTATATACATATTCAATTTCTTCACATCAAATCACATACAATATAACATATATATAAATCACATATATACACATACTCGAACTCAAAACATCTCGTAATAAGAATTTTATTCGCCAAATTCTTATTTAATAATTCTTTAAAAATTCGGGTTGTCACAAGGCTGAGTTGCGATGCTTGGTTAGTTAAGCCGCGACTTTGAGGGTAGACTTGGGCGTGTGGGCGCGTGGCTTCGGCAACAGAGTTTTCCCAACGTTGTATTCTTGGAGGAATTCTATTGGAACTTGGAATATTATTTCTTAGAGTTATAGGTCTTTGTTCTAGGAGTATAAATAGGTCTTTTTAGTCAGATTTTAGAGGGGACTTCTTTTACGCACAATTATAAACCTTAGAATTGGAGGCAAGGTTGAAGCATGTCAAACTAAGTATTCTATTTCAGTTCTAAGGGATGTTGAACCTTATTTACAATTAATGATTTAATTAATTTGACATTATTTATCTCTTCATATATGATGTAATGTCCAGGAATTTTTAAACATTGTATCGAATTTATTTTAATAAATAAAATTCATTTTATTTATATATTTTTACGAGTTTAATTGGATCCATGTAGGTATTTTTATTTAATTATATAAATACGTGGTCCAATAATTTTCCTTGCCTTAAAGGGACTCACTAATAGGTTGAATAAATTAATGAGTTAACCCTAGCATTTGATTGGCAAGAAAATTAGGATAATTAAATAAATAATTTTATCGGATTAAATAATTCGAATAAAGAATTATGGTTAAAATAAATATTTTAAATAATTAGTTAATTGGTTAAGTATTTAATTTAAAATGTTAGAAATATAAGGTGGTTAATTTATTTGGACCATCTCTTTTATTTTTGTTTTATTTTTAGCTGACCCAAATCTTTAATTGGGCTGAGCCCAAATTCCTTCTTAAATTCCTTTTTGGGCCGCCTTTTAATTAATTCAGCAGGCCCAACCCTATTGGGTTGAGCCCATTCCTTATTTCTTCTACCGGTCGGGTTGGGTAATACACTAGGTCGATCCGTTTCCTTTAATTTGGGGCAACCGATAATTTTCGTTTGGGAAGGGTTTCAAGGCAGCAAAATCGATTTGGGGGATTTAGCAGCCTAAAAGCTAACTCCTCAAGTCAGACCAAATTGAGCTAGCGTACCCAAACCTTCCATCAATCGATCAGTCAGAGATGAGAGACGGGAGGAAGGCCGGCGACAACTAGAAGCGAGCGGACGGCGTGAAGGAAAGACCGGCGAGCGATCCAAGGGTTAACCAAAGCAACCGAGCGTGTGGCGAATGGACCAAAGGATCCAGGAATCTGGCGACACGACCGGTAAGGACACGCGGCTCAAGGACCAGCCGGCAGCTCAAAGTCGGTGGAAAGGGTTGACATGGACAACCGATCGACAGCTCATCCCCCCTCCTACCGTCGGCTAATAGCTTGGTCAGGTAGGGTATTGCCTAATAATTGGGTAATATTCCCTCTATAAATTGAAACCCTCCCCCAAACCCTAAACAAAGCTGTCAAATTTTTAAAGAGAGGGCAGTCGCAGCAAGGGGGGATCAAGGGAACCATCGGTGGCGGATGTCCGGCTGGGTTTTGTATTGTGGGAGAAGAAGAAAGGCAGCAAGTCGATCGAACCCAAGGTACAAAAATGGGTTATTAAGCTACTGAGATAGTTTTATGTTAGGTCTTGTATAAATTTCCTTCTTCTATACTTGGATTGGCATTGCCGATTGTGTTGTGATTGATTATATTATACCTTGTATTGTATTGGATTGAAACCTTCTTCTGTATTGGGATATTTGTTTCTCTATATTGGATTTAATTGTTTTTGGTAATGTTTGTATTTCTTTCTTTCCTCTTTCTGTGCTGGGATTTTATTGCTCCCTGGTATTGAACTGTGGATGATGAACCTTAAAGGTTCTAGCAGTTGAGGGCGTTGGTTCATATTATATATTGCTTTGGAACTGTATTGTATGGCCCTGTGAATTGGGAAGTTGTGTATTAAGGAATTATAGGTTCTGGCAACTTGGTTTTTGCGATTAAGCCAGTGCTGTGTTATAGAGCGTATGCCATATTTTGGTTATAATGCTTGAGTCAGTTATTTTGTTGCTGGTTGGTGTTCACTGTGTTCGATGGACAGTCTTGTTAGATGTTGAAAACAATCCTTGACTGTGTATAGAAATTGAACTATATTGTCATATGAACTTGTTGGGATTTTCCTGTTGCATTGAGGGGTAATACTGGTTAATTGAAGTAGAAACTGCAGGAACTTGCTAAATCATGGCTACTAATCTCGGCAGGAGAAGAAGAGAAAAAGAATGGGATTATTATCCTTAATAAACAATACTTGAATTGTTTTCCAAATTGATTATGTAATTCATTGGTTTATTTAAAACAACAATAAACTAGGGTTAATAATTATTTATTATTTAACATTAAATAATAAAGAAAATAAATATTTAATTATTTTTAATTTATATTAATAATAATTAAGTATGAATAATGTTAAGGAAATAATTATTTATTATTTAACATTAAATAATAAATAAATATCTAATTATTATTTATTTATATTAAATAGGAATAGAATTAATTAATAAGTAGAGATAATAAATATTTGGTTATTACTTAATTAATATTAAATAATGATCAAGTATGAGTAAAGTTAATAAATAATTATTTATTATTTTCTCAATAAATAATAAATAAAGATAATAAATATTTAATTATTATTTAATTAATATTAAATAGTAATTAAGTATGAATAAAGTTAATAAATAATTATTTATTATTTTCCCAATAAATAATAAATAAAGATAATAAATATTTAATTATTATTTAATTAATATTAAATAGTAATTAAGTATGAATAAAGTTAATAAATAATTATTTATTATTTTCCCAATAAATAATAAATAAAGATAATAAATATTTAATTATTATTTAATTAATATTAAATAATAATAAAGTATGAATAAAGTTAATAAAATAATTATTTATTATTTATCAATAAATAATAAATAAAGATAGTAAATATTTAATTATTATTTAATTAATATTAAATAATAATAAAGTTAATAACATAATTATTTATTATTTATCAATAAATAATAAATAAAGATGATAAATATTTAATTAATATTTAATTAATATTAAATAATAATTAAGTATGAATAAAGTTAATAAAATAATTATTTATTATTTATCAATAAATAATAAATAAAGATAATAAATATTTAATTAATATTAAATAATAATTAAGTATGAATTAAGTTAATAAAGTAATTATTTATTAATTATCACTAAATAAAAAATAAAGATAATAAATATTTGATTCAATTAATAATAATTAAGTTAATACATTAAACATTTAATTAATGTTGAATAAGGGACAAGGAATAATAATTATTCAATTACCCTTAAAAGTGAATAGTAATTAAGTGCAAATAAAACTAAATGACTTATAAAATAGTCACTATTAGTTAGTAATGCATAATAAATTAATTATTTATTTTCATAAATAAGGATTTTTGACCCATATTAGAGACGAATAAAGGTAATGATCTGAGTGTTCGAAAAATAAGTAATCATAATTAGCTATCATTTATTTTAATAGCTAAGAGTCATTAATTAATTTCTGTTTACCTAATGTTAAATAGTAATTAAATGTAGATGGTGAGTTGTTACCTGCTAAATAAATGATATAGTAAGGTGTGCCAATATACAACTATGTCATATTAATTGATAAGTCGACTTTATCCAATGATAGGTCACTCAAGATCAATTAATTAAAACTAAAATTTATCTGTAGCTGAGCAAACAGGCAAGTTCTATCTTAGTCAACTTTTACATTGAGTAAGTTTCTAAACCTTATGCATTATTTTTAATTCGTGCAAAAAGGTATATATTATTGCAAGTTATTCTTTAAGCTTGAATCTTATCTCCAAGCATGCCTTAAGTGGTATAATTACTTTTAAAATTATTCCACATCTATGTATTTATTGACATTCGCACTCGTGCATTTGAATTCGTATATTTATTTAAGTTCAGAAATTTATGAACTATTCATGGTTAAGTCTGAACCCTTGTTCGGTTAGGCAAGTATGTGAGAATTTATAAAAGCTATCCGGACCAATCGATGGTAAGGATTCTTAGACTGTATGAACACCCCTCTTATTATAGGGGAGTACCCCAGGTACCGTATATAAGGTACAAATAGCAGAGTTAAATGTTATGCATGCACATAGCGTACGCGAGGCTGATCCCCTCAAGTACTTATTCTGTAGCCAGTAACCAGAGGGTCAACTAGCTATTGACTCCTTTGGAAGTTATTGTTCAAAGTCTATTTGACTATCTCTTGTTCTAAAAGCAATTAATGTTCTTGCTTCTGATATTTGTTGAATTCTCAGTCTATATTCCCTTCATCATGATATATCCTTTATTGTTATACTTTAAACTTGTTGAGCAAACTCGTTGCTCACCCTTGCTATATCATGACTCCATTGCAGCTAAACCCGAGACATCAGGAAAGAGCAAAGGGAAAGAAAAGATGAAGTGATAAACTTCACGTAGCTGATTTCATTCTATGTGTAGTTAATTACTATTAATGTAATTTAAACGCTGACATTTATTTGGGGTATGGATTTGTGTTAAGTATTTAAGGTTATTGTATTATGGGACTAGTAACACCTTTCTAATGAACAACATATGTTTATTTCTGCATTTTAGTCTATGTATGTTGTTGGAGGTGAATGATGTATTGGATCGTGATGACCGGATCCGGGTGTTTGGAGACCCGAATTTGGGGGCGTCACATATGAAATTTATTCTTGATAATCTGATTGAACTGTTGAATGATATTTGCTTTAACTGATTTGGTTTCTGCAGGATTAAATTGGTTAACTAATATCATCTGCTAGATTAAGGGATAGTATTACGTGTAATTAATATTATTCCTACTCACAAGTAACGATTAGTAATACGTGATTGTGGTCAAACTTTTGAGTATTACTATGATTATCAGAAGGCAAGTTAAATAATCTATAATTGTGTGATTGTTGGTTGGAATAATCTAATTCCCTAATTCTTAATGCTACTATTATATTAAATCTAAACTGATAGTTCTAAGTTGTATAATAGTTAGGGTCTAGTGGGGGCGATTGTCACATTAGATTTAAAACCTAAGGTGGATTTTGGATAATTAATGATTGCGGTTATCTAGGGTTATTAATTTCATCGAAGAATAAATATTGATTAACTTGATTATTTTATTATTGTAAAAATGTGATGCCCCTAGAATCGGGTTGACACAACCCAATTTGAGTCGCCAAAAGACAAACAATCAACTTATAATAATATAGCACCAATTACAACAACTCATTTTAAGTCTTCACTATAATTATTGCCTCACTATTTAATAACATGGTGAAGACTACTATAGTAACTATCTTGGACCATCACTCCATTCCCCGGCTAGTCTCAGCTACACTCTCATTTCCTAATAAGAACAATGGAACAAAAAAAACGGTGAGCACAAATAGCCCAATAAAGAATATCATGGCTAAGATAAATAAATTCTCAATAGCCTTCAACAGTAATAAATAAGAGATTTAAAGATAATATAAGTTTCCAAAAAATAATTTTAGCGGAATGAGCAATCCATTAAAAAAGTCAAATAAATCATAATGTCTAATAACTTCTCCATTTGAAAAATTCAACATCAGTATTTTATTCCTGTAATACTAATCAACAGTACTTCTTTATACCTAGGACAAAAAGAATTTTCACCACATGTTTTTACCTATAACACCAAAGATCAGGGTTATACCAATTCACAGTTCCTATTCATAATCGTGTCAATCAATTCATCTTTGCACTACGAGCAAGAGATATTCAAATGTAACACCAATAGTCATACCAATCAACAATTTATCTTTGCACTACGGGCCATGTAACGACCCCAAAATTCATACAATTCAACTTTCAACATCGGTCGTTATCAATACATCGTCGTTCTAACTTTACAACAATATCCAATATTAAACTTAATAAAAATGCAGAATAATTTAAACTTTTCTATTACAAATCATTTTCGATCCCAAAATTCTCAACCTTTACATCTAAATATCTTAGAATCATGTTAATTTCATGATTCACCTTGTTGAACTTACTATAAAAATTTACACCTCAATATAAACTTTACAACTCAACATAAATACAATTTATACATCATCAAATACATTACTCAAAACCTTAATCATAGTTCAAAAAATATAAATTTTAAGCTAAACATTTGTTCCTCATGCATTATGTCTGATTCACGTCATTTAGGTAGCACATAACTTTACCTTGAATCCTTAACCTGCAAAAATGGTTATTTGTAAGAATGAGCTCGACAGCTCAGCAAAATCTAACAGTTTGCATGCATCACGTAGCACATAATTATCATGCTTATCTAACATAATGTAAACATCTGGATAAATATAACTTACATGTTGTACGTCACATATCAAATAGAGATTGAATTCCATAATTCAATCAACATTCTTTACTCAATCAAGGAAGTCATATGTTGACTTTAACAATTCATACTCACAGTACATGTAACATGTCATGCTCTTACAATATAAAATTTAAAGCAATTAATCATCGAGTTCACAAAACAACTAGGAACGAAAGACTTGCCTGGTTCGTAGATTATCATTTACCGTAACCAGCTTATGTTTATCTGCACTTCATGTATCCTACACGATATATATAATCATGTACATGATTTGTTAGCCACATATCAACACTTAGAATTAATTCTACTTAACATTTCAAGATCCTTCACTTTATTCTCTTTACAATTCCTAACTTAGGAATTAAGTTCCATTAGGGCTCCTTGTAAACCTTCATTTTATTGCGTCTCGCTTTAATCGACACTTAACCACTGGCTAAGTTTTAAACTTTGTTCTACATTAGATGTGTAATGGTTATAAGTAATTCTTGTTTAGGGTAACATATGATAACCAAAAAGAAAAGAATTAAAAAAATAGGAAAAATTTTACATTTCTGCAATTCTCGCCGGGGCGAGAAAATTATAACATGAAACTCTCGCCGGGGCGAGAAATTCCCTAACAAAAACCTCGCCGGGGCGAGACATCTGATTTCCAGATTCTGCAGTTCGCGAACTGCAGAATTTCAAAGCCAAAAATTCCCAATTCCTTCATCCAATAGGCAATTTACGCATACCCAGACTTCATACATAATGTAAAACTAAAACCTAACATGTGTACAGTGATTCTAACAACATAAATTGCTTAAATAACAAATTTTAAAGACCCAAAATCAAAGTTCATGCTAGTTTTTCATATTTGAACAAATTTATCGAATCAAACTATCACGAATTCGTTTCTCCACCAATTTGATTGACTTAACTTGCAACGTTTTCGTTTCTCAGAATACTAACACAATCCATTATCAATTACAGACTTTATACATGAATTAACTATTAATTTTAGTCTCAAAATAGACTAAAATATACATATTACTACAAAACTCAATTTTCTTCTTCTAATTCATGTTTTCATGAATTTGATAACTCCAAAATTATATATAAACACCAAATAACGGATTAAGCATGCTTATAAACATATATTACCAATACTTCATCAAATCCTTCAACCAAAAATCCATTTTAAAGAAAACTCAATGAATATGAAATTAACAACTCAAAGCTATATTATTACCTTTGATTCTTGCTTAAGTTATCTAGATGATGACAAGAATTGCTTGCTAAATCTTCTTCCTTCTCTTGATTTCTCAAGTGCCTTCTCAATTTCACAGAGAATCCTTTTTCTCTCACTTTCTCTCTTCCTCCCTTCTCTGTGTTCTCTCTTCTCCAGACTTAGGAGAATAACGTAAAAAAAATAAAACCTCTCCTTTAGTCAGTTACAAAAACAAAGGGTCTCTAGGCCATGTTTGGCTATAACCCAATTAAACCTCCTTTCTTTATTTTAATATATTTTTTTAATATGATAAACCATGTCACACTTAAATATAATTTTATTTAATAAAATAATTTTGTTTAATAAAATCATCCTTCACTTAATAAATAATTTTATTGAGTAAAATTATGCATCCTCTCATTTAATAAATTACCAACATCTATGCATAATAAAACACGCATCAAAAATATAAAAATATTTATCTTCACCTTACTTAATATTCTTATACAAATAAATTATCACACAATATTCTCATCAAATATTTATTTTATTAAATAATCATTCCAATTAAAACATTTATTCTTCTCAATAAATATTTTATCCATTTACGACATTCACAATCGTAATACACTAGCATGTAACATATTATTTTCTCGTTTTATCAAAACAAATATTAATTCACTATTTTAATTAAGTGAATTATTCACATTATTATGAAATACAATCCATAACAATTTCATTACTAACAAGGCATAATAATTAAAATATATTATTTCATAATATAATTTCAATTTAATAACATTCAGTTATTATCCTTTTGTAACAATTTCATTTACTATCATCAATGGTTTAATTTACCATTAAACCTCATTTTTTCCAATATAAGAATATATGTATTCCTCTTCTATATTCACACAAAATCACATATTTCACAGCATATAACACATATAAAAATATATATATTCGAACCCGACATATCTTATAATAAGAATTTTATTCGCTAAATTCTTATTTAATAATTCCTGAAAATTCGAGTTGTCACAGGCCAAAGATATTTAAATGTAATACCAATGGTCATGCCAATCAACAGTTTATCTTTGCACTACGGGCCAAAGATATTCAAATGTAACACCAATGGTTATGTCAATCAACAGTTTATCTTTGTACTACGGGCCAAAGATATTCAAATGTAACACTAATGGTTATGCCAATAACCAGTCCATATTTGCACTACAGGCCGAAGAGAACTTTCAGTACTACGTGTCCTTGCCATCAGATCAAAGACACCAAACAATTATATTATCTTTGCACTGGTGGGCTAAATCTATACTAGCAATTTCTACGTGCAAGTATACACGGTCAATCAAGTAATAAAGTGAAAGTAGAGTGTCGAACCTGTAACGATCGGGAATTTTAGATTTCCTTGTAACCCGAGTTATGTATGAATAAAATGAATTATTATTATTATTATTTTTTTTATATTAATCTATAATACGTGTTTAGAATTGTGTTACAGCCTAGAAAATGTGCATGTGTTAAATTTTATGTGTTGTTGTGTCGTTAGAGTGAATATATCGATTTTGCAAAAATTCATAAAATCACTATTAGCGGGACCCGCTTCCCGAGGCACTATTCACGAGCACTATTCACACCCAAACTTTTTCGTCTATTTCGATTTTTTATTAATTTAGATGAGGCATATATGCTGAGGAATAATTTTTCCAAGTGTCAGAAATTTTATTGGGGTTGATACGTGATTTAATCTGTATCCGAAATGTATATTATGGGTGTTCCGAATAAATGGACAAATCCCATAATAAATATTTTTGCGTGTTCCAATAATTTATGGGAGTACCCATTATAATTTTGGGTAGAGTTATTTACCAAATTTGGTACAAAAGTGGGAATATTCGGGTATATTTATCTGTATATTCGAATTAATTGGTGAGACATTTAAGCCTCAAACCAATTGGGGGAGGCCACGTGTATATTGAGAGCCAATTGGGGGGAAAAGAATAAACATGCACAGTACACCATATATGGGAATATTAACTTCACAAAGCATGCTCCTCAAATTCATTTTCAAGAGCTCGGGCATCCCATTTTCTGCATATCAAAACATTCCTTCCGAAGTCACCTTAAACCTCCCATCAGCTCATCTTCTTTCTCCTTCAAACCATCAGCATACTTCCCATTTGCAAGTAAGGAGAGAGTTACAGAGAGCTACGTAGAGAGAGAGAGAGGGAAATATAGAAGAAGAATAAGCAAGCTACGGGAAGAAGAAGAAAAGCAAGGAAGGAGGAGAAAGGAGAGAAGGGCACCAAGAGGAAGGAGAGCAGCACTCTAGCAACCATTTCACCCTACACGAAGCTAGCAACAAGAAGGTAACCATGAACCACAACCATTTCTTCTCCACTTGAAGCTTTCATGAGTTTTTTTTTACGCTTACATGCTTGAGGGTTGGATTTTTTTGCTAATTTTTTTTGTTGATTGGTTGTGTTGAATCTATCATGGAGGTTCTTAAGAAGCTATATAAACCATAAACACCCTCAAAGTGGAACAAAAACAAGTAAAGATCCGAACCTTGGCTTAAAGGATGAACTTTGGACATTTTTGGACTTTTGGACATTCGGACTGTTAGAGGACTGTAAAGCCTTGATGGTGTGATTATTTTGATTGTTTGTTATTGGAATATTGCACTTCTATCAGTTGTGAAGATATACCAATTTGAATGAACCAAAATGATGCTAAAATGAAGTCACAGTAGCCATTTGTGTGAGATATTTCATGGTTGCGAAAAACAGAGCATGCAGTTTATGTTTTAGCTCAGGATTTGGTCATGTTAATGATTATGGGTCGTCTTGAATTTGTGATATGTTGTAGCCTTGTGTCTTAGGAATCCATAGAGTCCGTAAGGGATGAAATTGATCGAGTGTAGGGGGAGATATAGCAGCTGGAGCAAGGCAAGGTATGACTGTGTCGCTGCTTGCAGGAACAGCAGTTCGCTACTGCAACTGCTACTGCATGGCGACTGGTCCGGGTCGGGTCGGGCCGGACCGGGTCGGGTCGGGCCGGATCGGGTCGGACCCAGTAAATTTTTCCCGCGAGTCTAAAACTTATATTTTTGTACAAAATGATTAAAAACGCTTATATCTTGTTAAAGCTTTATGTGCTTAATTTATACCCGTGTCGAACTAAACGATGTTGTCCTAAGGCGTAAATTGAATTAACGGATTACAAATTACGCTTGGATTTCCAGGGGGTGCTGCCCCCCGACCCCCGCCAGCTCACCGGCGAGCGAGACCCCCGACTGGGTAAGCGTAGTGGCAATCAATGTATTTTAATGATGTGATGACTGTAATGAACCTAGTTCTTTTGTGACAAATATTTATGACGATTTTAATAAACTATGTAGGATATTTTGTTGACGGACGATTAAGGTCAAGTATTAACGCACGTACAAGGCAAGTTTCCTAACTCATACAACTCCTATTTAATTGTGCGAGGTTTCCTTACTCGATTCATTTATTGGGCAAGTGTCGAATTCATTTATCTATCGAGCAAATATTATTTATTGAGCAAGCTTATTGAGCTTCTTGACTCCGTTCAAATTACTTATCAATTTAGCAATTAATGTGCTAGTATTCATACTTCTATTCAAGTATTGCAATGAAAGCCCATTTCATGCAATGTTATATATTGTGTGATTCCAAAGATTATGAATTTTTATTCATTCAAGATATTTTTAAATGCTATCATGCATGTTGTTGAACCTTAAAGTTCTTTATTCCATAGACTGTTTAAAAGCTATGTCAAGGCTAATTGTTTCAGCTAGACACTTATTGATTTGGTTACTAAAGCGAGGTTAAAGTCCTCCAACTATTATTATTGTTAAGTAAAATTGTCCGATCAAATTGTTTTGGTCTGGACTCCCATGTAAAGCTGAGTGGAACAACCCTCACAGCAGGGGAAATTGTATAAACGTCGGGAAACCGACACGCGCGTAAATGGAAAATGTAAGGCTTATGCATAACGCCAGGTATTTTAGGCTGATCACCTATTGTACCAGTTTTGTGGATTATCGGATGAATTTCCAGTAATTCTAGAATAGAGTTCTGTGCCTTGGTGCACCCTCAGTATTGAATAGTTCCCTTCTTTGGGAAACTTTGAAATCCTTGAATACTTCAGAAATCCTTCGGTCCTTAGTGGCCACTATAACGGTGATGAAAGAAGTTGTTTATTTCCTTGTGTTAGCTAAATTTTTACTCCTGAGAGCTATAAAGTTATTCATGTGATTATTCACTGCTATTATACTTGCGGGGCAATTTGTTGCTCACCCTTGCTTTCCTTAAAACATTTCAGTTAGTGCGGCACGTGGCGAGAGCTCAGGAAAAGATAAGGGAAAGGAGAAAGCTACGGAGTAGTTGTATTTTGTTGTTCTAGAATTACCGTTTGTATTAAGACATATTTACCCTTTTGTATTATGTTATGTTTTGTATTAGTATTGGTTTCGAGACTTGGGACAGGTTTATTTATGTTATATCAATGTAAATATTCCTTTATTCCGCTTTAAGTTATCGATTGTATAATTCTTGTTTTAGATAGTGGCGAACCAGGTCCGTGGCTCAGGTGACCCGGATTTGGGGGCGTCACAGAACCCACGAGGAATAATCTAATAAATCAATTAATTAATCCAATAGCTAACCTTTAATTAACCAAATTCTATTTAAACAAGAGATAATTGTTTCGTAATCACAAACAGCTAAACTAATAAGAGAAATGAAGTTATCAATATTACAATTTCCCCCGATGATGTTTCCTATTCATCTACTCCCTATTTAATCAATCAAATATTGTAGATTGCTAACCAAGAATTCAAAAGTATTCATCTAACTTATTCCAATATTGGATAAGTGTCATCATTCTCAATTAAAGCACTATATTTCTATGTGAATAATCAACAATGATACTATAATTACCAATTCTTAACAAGTTCATGCGACACTTGGGTATATTTCTATCCCTTATGCAAATTGAATAATAATTCTTAACATGAATTAATCCAACACATGTATCATATTCCATATCCAATCTAGAATCAACGTATCCATCTCATCTAGATCAATAGATTAATTGTTGGCCAGACAAGTATTGAGTGAAAACCAAAATATAATAAAAAAATCTTGCAAACATCTGATAGAAGTTAAATAGTCAATAGATTAATAAAAACCAATCATCGGGTTCCATTGCAATCTTGAAAATGGAATTTAGTTCATGAATAAAGAAAAGAGCAACATCTCATCAATCATAGTCATTATAGACACAAGAGTCTAAAAGAAGGATAAAAGAAAAGAATCTGATGATCAACTCCCGCTATAATTCTTCACATCTTGATCTTCAGTCCTCAATTCCCTCTCTCTAAATAGAATAGATTGAATAATGCTCCCTTCTCTTGTTGTATCAGCTCTCTCTCCTCCTCTTTTTTTCGTTTCATTCTTCTAGGCATCGTTAAAGAAAACCCTAATTCTGCCGCACGCACGCGTGCCACTCGTGCGCGGAAAAGCTTTCGGGCGCCGCGGCCCGCAATACCAAGCGCCGCGGCCCGCAATACCAAGCGCCGCGACCCATGATACGCGTCGTGGCTCACAATAGCGAGCGCCGCGGCCCATGATCTCTGTTCATTTTCACGCTTTTCTTCCTTGCTCGCCCAATTACTTCAAATATTACGATTTTGCCACTTAACTCCTTTATTCCTACAAAATGAATAAAAATAATAAATTAAATACAAACTCTATAAAATAACATAAAATACTTAAAAACACACAAATTATTAAGCCTAAAAGTACCCAAATAATAGGTATAAAACCTACTCATCAAATACCCCTAAACTTTAATATTTGCTTGTCCTCAAGCAAAAACTTAAATCAAACTACAACTAAATTACCAAATATAAGTAATGAAACAATGTTACTTGACACTTGGCCTCAAGACAATCTTATTCTATACTACAACTAAATTACTTTGATAATTGGATCCTTCAACAAACTGCACTGACTCAACCTTAATTGCGCATTGACTCTTTGCATGATTTCTTGCACAAATATCACATGTCAACGCATCCTTCTGCATAGACTGATATCCACCAGAATCCAATTTCCTTGCTATAGTCACTACTTGCTCTACCAATACCGAAATCTCATCATTCTGATTTACTGCCATAGTTCCAATTTGCGTATTACTTGTTGTGGACCTTTGATAATTATTGTTTGCCATGATCTCCAACAACTCATATGACTCTTCACAATTTTTCTCCATTAAAGACCCACTTGCGGCTGCATCGATATTAGATTGCATTGTAACATTCAAACCATTGTAAAAAGTCTGAATTTGCAACCACATAGGAATGCCATGATGTGGACATTTCCTGAGTATTTCCTTAAACCTCTCCCAAGCTTCATACAGAGATTCTGAGTCTTTTTGATCAAATGTTGTGATATATGACCTCAATCTTGCGAGTTTAGCTTGCGGAAAAAACATAGCCAAGAATTTATGTACAAGATCACGCCGTGTATATATCGAGCCTGCTGGTAGCGAATGTAACCAGCTTTTCACCTTACCACGAAGTGTGAAAGGGAAAAGTCGTAGTCTAAGTGCATCCTCAGAAACTCCTTCACATTTACATGTATCACATATTTCAAAAAAATTGATCAAATGCTCATTCGGATCATCATTAGGGTAACCTCCAAATTGTAAAGAACTTTGAATCATCTGTATCATGCTTGGTTGAATTTCAAAACTACTAGCTTGTATTTGTGGTCTTCTAATATTGGATTGAACATCCATTACCAACGGTGTAGCATACTCCTGCAATGTTTTCTGTTCTTCTGCAACCATATTCTATAAATCTTGCATTTTGTAACAATATCAAGAGTGCATGCAAAAGAATAAATTTTTTTGTTTAAATTAGAATTAGATTAATTGTAATTAATATTGGAAATAAGAAAATTAATTACTAGAATTAATCTCAGGCAACGACGCCAAAAACTTGATGGGCTAAATCTATACTAGTCATTTCTACGTGCAAGTATACACGGTCAATCAAGTAATAAAGTGAAAGTAGAGTGTCGAACCCAGGAGGAATAATCTAATAAATCAATTAATTAATCCAATAACTAACCTTTAATTAACCAAATCATATTTAAACAAGAGATAATTGTTTCGTAATCACAAATAGCTAAACTAATAAGAGAAATAATTATGAATAATATTATAGAAATGAAGTTATCAAGATTACTTCATTTCTATAATCTCCCCCTATTAGAGTGGACTTAAGAGACTCATGCAGATTCACAACAAATTATTTACACATTTTCAATCTTTCAACAATTATTATTATAGACTCACAATACTGGCAACCGGTCTAATTATATCATAACTATCCTTTATTAACATATGTAATAAATAATTACATGCATGATATGGAGAAAATAAATGCATGATAACCAAAACTTTTGGAGGCCTCAATGGTGTCTTCATCGGCACAACTCAGCTTATCCCCGAATAAATCTATGGCATGAGACCACTTGAGCATAGAGGAGTTTACCAGGACTCGAACTCACGTTAATGGGGACTTATGTCCGGCTTCCCACCACTAAGCCACCACCTCAAGCGATGATAAAATACAACATAAATATATAAACATTTATATTATTAAAATATCCCTTTAGTCAGAAAGTATGCAATCACTAATGTATATATCAGTATTACTTACTATACACATAAAAAAAATACATGTATAAAACTACAAATGGATCTTCACTCGTCATGTGGTAGTCCGCGTAGACAAATCATTTCCACAAAATACTAATAAGGAATGAATACGAAAGGGTATTCACTAAGCATGCGGTAGTTCTCGTAGCTAATACATAGAAACAAAAAGTTCCCACTAATGATTGATTATTTCGGTGCCGTCGTACTTTACCGAATATTTTCCGACAGAACGAATATTCACCGATACAACGAATATTTCCTGACATACTTTTATATCCTCAAAACACCATCAATATTCATCTTCTACTATTATAAGATTTTTTACCAAGGTTCATAATTTCCCACAATTCACAAAATTTTCTATGAATTTTTACTATTTTAAGCTAACTTTAAATGACTTACAAAATATGATAAATATTTATGCTCTTCAAAATTATTCCCCAAAAATTTTCAGTAATTCTTAAATAATATTATAAGATTACTGTAAAAATAACTCAGCTCAAAATCATTTTCTGGTAATTTATTTATAATTTTTCAAAGTACTGAAACTTTAAAAATTCATAATAATTAAACCACTTATCCGAAAATTATGAATTCTATGTCCATCTCACATAAAATTTAATTCTCTACAACTTTCTAATATAAAATTTCTTCAAATTTTTCTTCTAACATAGAGAAACAGACTTACCAGAAAAGTTCGCCGAAAAATATTTTTCAGTCATCTTCTCTGGCGGGACAATAGGTTTTTCGGTGAGTTTTCTCGAATTTTCTTACCCACATCTGTTCTATTATATTTCAGGAGTCAAACCATAATTTTAGTTTTCAAAACAACCCACAAATCGACGTTAAACAAATTCGGCGATACTCTGGCGAAGCTTTCTTTCTTTTGATTTCTTGTTTTCTCTTGTTTATACAAGTTTAAATTATCACAAACAAACATAAACATATCATCTCCATATAAAACCCATAAATCTTAACATCCATATATGAAAATTAGGTATTAATCAAAGTTTAGGAATTACCTTCCTCATTTCTTCTTTATTTCTTCTTCTTCTTCCTTCTCTCTAATTCAAATTTCTCTCTCCTTTTCTTTCTCTCTTCTTTTCTCTCTCCCTTTTCTTTTCTCTTTCTCCTTTCTTTCTCTCTCTTCTTTTCCTTTTTCTCCCACCTTCTGACCCCCCCTAAATGAAGGCTGATGAAATGGCCTTATTAGGCCAATATTAATTAACAAACACAAATGGCCCACATCCCCAAATTTCTTCCCTCTTTTATCTCCCATCATTTTTTCTTGTTCCCCATTTCACCCATTCCCTCTCTCTTATTATCAGCATCAGCCGTCCACATGGATTATTCTTCTAAAAATTTATTTCCTTTCCTCTTTTATTGATAAAAAAAATGTTAATAATTTCATAAAAGTCGGGGTCTTAGAAAAAAAGACGATACTGAACTGAAGAATTAAAATTTTTAATTCATTGGTTATTCTTATTAATTATTTTTCGTTACGTTAGTTGGTTATACTCAATTCAAAACCCCCCCAATTTATATTAATTGTTATTTTGATTTAGGAAATATTAGAATAAATTTAAGATAACATCACTCTTTGTGGGATCGACCCTTACTTGTCACTATACTGAATTTTGTATTCATAGAGTTGAAGTAAGCTTTAATTTTGGGGTATTAACGACAGCTTCCACAAACCCAACTTACCCTATACTACATCAAACAATGAATTTTCACAACTTGAATAATGGTCTCAAAAACATTCCTCACATACTTAAGAAAGTTTTCACAACATGCAACATTCAATACCCCAACACATTCATCAGTTTATACCTACTCATGATCCTCTACGTGTATGTGTGTTCCATCTTATTTAACTAATCAAAACCCAAATCATTATAACCAATCGAATGATACATGGAAAATCTCAATATCAACTATGTACGTTTAAAGTTCACATCATCATCCACTAAGGAAAATAACTCATAAATTGGGGAGTCACAAGCATGATCAATCACCAACTAAATGTATTCATATTATACCCCTTCCCAAGTATCTCTTTTACGTTTGTTACCTAATGAGTGCATTTTATGCTCCATCTCACAATGAACGATTGTGTTTTATGCTCCATATCGTTTCTAGCAACTTAGGAGGTTTGTTTGTTTTTTTAAACATTGATAATCACTATTTGCCTAAATCTATACTAGCAAAATACACAAGTATACGCAGTCCACAAGTAATAAAGTGATAAGAGAGTGTCGAACCCACAGAGAATTATTTAATAATAATTACCAAGTACTAACTCTTAATCAAATTAATTTTATTTAAACAATTCGATAATAGTTGTTGAATTTTAAAATAAAGTACTAAACTAACTAATCACTAAATACCAAGAATTGAATTCATATGAAAAGGCTTAAGATTACAATTTTCCTTAATGTTTCACTTGAATTAATACACTGCCTGTTAAGTTATGTAAATTATTCCAGATTGTTAATCAAGAACTCATCAATATTTATAACCATCTCTCGATGCATCATAAACAAATCAACTTAAATCTATAAAGGTTAGAATTAAGGTGAACACCCTAGATAACTAATTCACTATATCTCTATGTGAATTGCAATTAAAAAGGATTTAAAGCACATGTTCTCTTTCAGATTACATGCGGCATATAGGTATATCTCTATCCTAGACACAAATCATGAGTTCCATCATATGTAGAAAACACAATCACATGCTACTATAATCAGGTCAAAATCTATAATCCATCTCTCGAGTTCATATAGATTACCACGGTAATTGTTGATCAAGCAATTAAGCAATTAATCGCAAATCATAATAGACAATCCGATACTAATCCACAATAATTAATAAAGAAGCATATCAATAAAAGCTACACATTAAGTTCCATTGTAATCTTAAAAAGAAATTAGTTCATGATTCAATTAAAATTCATAATCCACAAGTAAAACATCATCCAAGAATTACAAAATAAAAAGATAAAAGAAGAAAGGAAAAACCCTTTTGAAGTAATCCTTGATATCCTCCTTAGCCTCCTATCTTGATCTTCCTTCGTGATAATCTCTTGCTTCAAGCCTCCAATCCTTTTTCAATTCTAGGGTTAGTAAAAAGTAGCAAGATCCCCCCTATTCTATGTCTCACATCATGTATTTATAGGTTCTAGTTAAAGTCCTAAATCAATTAGAAGTTACAATCCTTGTTCCATTCAATTTGGATAAAAAATAAGCTTTTTAGCAACCCGACCCAGCGTGGCCGCGCCCATATTTAGCCTAGAAAGCAACGCTGTCGCGCCCAAGTGGCAGAAACTAAGTTTTTCCTTCTGCATACCAGTGCGGCCGCACCCAAAATACACTTGGAACCGGCGCGGCCGCGCCCAACTATTTTCTACTGCAACATCTGTTGGTAAAATGGTCATAACTTTTGGTCCGGGAGGAATTACGGGGCCTGCCACCTATCTAATTGAAGCTCTCGATGAGATCTACAACTTTCATTCTTTGAGAATTGAGAGGTTCGAATTGGATCAAAGTCGAAATTAGGCTTAAAGTGGCTGCTATGCAAATGGCAACTCCAAACTTTGAGGTTCAACGTCCTTTGGTAAAACGGTTATTACGTTTTCATCCGAACTACGATTGTGACGATTCAAGATGTTCTGGAAAGCTAAGGAGTAGCTCTACAATAAAATCCAAGTTTTAAACCAAGAACATACATCCAACCTCGTGTTAAAAGCCCTGCAATCTTCCCTTCTTGTGTTTGCTTGCTTATTGTACTCCAAAAGATGTTCGGATTGCGTTTCCTTTCTTCTTCCTACGAAATAACATAAAAACACTATAAATACCTAATACTAACTTAAAATACTTAAGAACTCACAAATTATCAAGCCAAACGTACTCAATTCGTAGGTATAAGACCCACTCATTAAATACCCTCAAACATTGATTATTCTTATTAAATATTTTCTGTTATTTTAGGTAGTAAATTCAATTTAAACCCCCCCTTAAACATTAGGATAAATAAAAGACAATTCACTCTCTATGAGATTGATCCTTGCTTATTGCTATACTCATTCTTATGTTAGTAGCGTAAAAGTAAGGCATTAATTTTGGAGTGTTAACGACAGCTCCTAAATTTTGGCGTCGTTTGCTAGGGGGTGTTAATTATCTTTATTTATTCTTTATTTTCTTTTATTTTTATTTTTAGTTTAGAACTCGATCATCTCACTCTCTTGAATTGAAATTTGATCGAGAGATAAAGCACCACTGCAGATTCAAACGAAGAGGAGATGACTGCTGCCAACAATAATAGGACTTTGAAAGAATTAACTTCTCCTAATCTTGATCAACCATCATTGTGTATTACATATCTTACTTTAGATGCTGCTTTTGAATTGCAATCAGGATTAATACACCTTTTGCTTACTTTTCGTGGTCTCACAGGTGAAGATCCATACAAGCATCTAAAGGAGTTTCATTTGGTGTGTTCCACCATGAAACCACAAGGAGTTACAGAGGAGGAAATCAAGCTTAGAGCTTTCCCCTTTTCATTAGTAGATTCGGCTTAGGACTGGTTATACTATCTTCCTTCAAGATCAATACAATCATGGAATGAGATGCAAAGGCTATTTTTGGAGAAGTACTTTCCTACTTCAAGAGTTGCCAACATACGGAAGGAGATATATGCAATTAGGCAGTTCAGCGGTGAAACTCTCTATGAGTACTGGGAAAGATTTAAGAAGTTTTGTTCCAGCTGTCCACCTCACCAAATTGATGATCAGCACTTGATTCAATACTTCTATGAGGGGCTGTTGCCAATGGATAGGAGCATGATTGATGCAGCAAGTAGAGGAGCACTAGTTGATAAGACACCTGAGGCTGCAAGGAACTTAATTGCAAATATGGCGGCTAACTCACAGCACTATGGAACAAGGAATGATTATACACCAAAAAGGGTAAATGGGGTAAGCACAAGTAATATTGAGCAACAGATAACTTGTTCTTATTACAAATAAGTCCTAAAAGACTTAAAAATAAATCTCCATTTCTCTATTCGAGACTTGCAGTATTAGCAACTAGGCAGTTCCCAGGAAAGAGGGGGCTTTCCATTAAAACGACGCGCAATTAAATGACCTAACCCCTTTCATCGTCAGAACTTTCTAGACATTGTCAATAATGTTAATCTAACATAGTTAAAATAATTTCTACATCTTCAACTTAAATCTTTATACCTCTGTAACAAATCTGGTGTTCAAGCTTAACTAGTTAACCACTTATTAGATATTCTATAATCTATAACTTCTATCTATCCAAGGTTCACAGTATCCCATAACAGAAATAGTTCTCGTCAGAACGTTAACTGTGTTTGGATACCCTCACTTGGATATATAGATTTATATCTGATGTATATCTCTTTCATATCAATAGTTCCTATCTATCTGACATTCACAGTATTAATAATAAGATTGTCCCTAGAACTGAGGGGCGCATTCCGGTAAAGATGGCACCTTGCCGGCGCTCATTATGTGTAACCCTAGAGCTTATAGAACTCTCAATATCATTCAATACCCTCATTCAGATGTATAGTTCGTATGGATACTGTGCTAACTTAGTACAACTATTCTAAACAATTTAAAGATCAGAGTATAACGCAATTGACATAGAAAAAGGTGATAATATATTACAATAGTATTAAGTTCGGTTACATCGTTCTCAGTACTGTGACACCCCCAAATCCAGGTACTTCAACTCCACAGATTTGGTGTTCACTATACCATACATTCAATGATAACTACCCATGATTAAGATAATATAAATAAACTGAATAAAACATCTTCCCACAAAAGGGGTTACATCTCCAATCTCTTAATCAAACAAATCCCAGGTTATCTAACCTCTATTACATCAATGCGGAATAAAAACATAAAATTTAAATAAGTCTTTTGCAAAGAACTAAAACAAATGAACTAATCATCTTCATTTGCTCATTTTGCCCTTGCTAGTGGACGGCTCATCTGACTTCTCAGTCTTAGCTGCAATGTATTTAATGCAAGAGTGAGCAAACAATTGCTCACAAGTATGGAAACAATAACATTTATATGATTATTGGAATAAGCTTAACTGGAAGTAATAGTTTTTCTGAAGTCAATCAATGATAAATCAAAAATCTGAAAGCTCAATCGAATGCTTAACTCAAGAACTGAATATAGATTCAAGGATAAAATTGTATCTGAGGGTCACAAGACCTCGAACTATGTCCTAGGTTAACAAGTATTTCTACCGTAACCTTTAACAGTCTTATAGACTATGGACCATCCATCTTGTACTCAGGGGGATCAGCCCTTTGTACAATGTATTGTGCACAAACATTTTAACGATGTCGCGTAGTTAATCCTCTATATTAGGGTTGTTCATCTCAGTCTAGTATCAGAATCCGTACCAAAAGGAACTTGGTTTGGAAAGATTTTAAAATGTTCTAAGTCTTTAGAATGCTCATCAACTAAGGACTAGCTGAATCAATAAGGTTTGCTAGTCTGATTCATCAATAAAAAATTGTACAATAGGAACTATGTTCAAAATCTGATTAACTATCAATGATCGAATAACAATTGACTAGAATAAAGCTTAAACACTTATCATGGTATCAACCTTGCTTGAATAACAATAAGCTAAGGTTAGTAACTTGCTCAATGAAAGTAAACTTACTTTAAATAAAATAACTAGTTTAAGGGAGGAAAAATTTGCTCAACGTAAAAATAATAAATTGAGATAAAGAACTTGCCTCGTGCGTAGATTACAAATTTAAATAATCTCGTTCCTTATTCGACCTATACATTTCGATTATAAAATAATAATCAGTTACAGAACATATATATTTTAAGTCTCGTTCTTATCCTATTTTATTATAACATCTCGATTGACAATCGATAATCATCAAGTACTTGTTTAACAACCATCTTGGTATCTTATTAGTCATTTTATACCTTTATATAAGTTTTAAACTTGTTTATAGCATCATAGCAGAATCACAAAGAAAATAAAAATTTAAAATTTTGGTTGCTGTTCCCTCGCCGGGGCGAGAATTTTCTTAACAAAAATCTCGCCGGGGCGAGCCTTCGCCGGGGAGAAGATTTCCTTTACAATTTTCTCGCCGGGGCGAGACTTCGCCGGGGTGAGGATTTCCAGTTCATTCCTCTCGCCGGGGCGAGAGACTCGACAGTCGTCTCCTACAGTCGCGAATCAGTGAAAACTTAGGCCAAATTTGGCCAAATTTTCCGAATTCTACCATCCAATACACAAATTAAATATACTCAGACATCCAACATGCTAGAAAATAATTACCCAACATTTTTCTAACCAATCTAAGCATTATAAAACACATAATCAACCAATTATAAACCCAAAATTCTCTGTTTATGTAAAATATTCATACTTTAACCACTTTAATGAAATTAAACACTGTGACTTCATCTTTCAACCATTTTAATCCTTTCTACTGGCATTCTTTTTATTTTTCATCATATAATCATAATCAAAAATCAATTTTACCAATTAACAACTAATTTGAATACCAATTTCATACATATATACCAGACATGAAATAAACTCTGTAAAAATTACAAACTCTACTCCAAAGCATGTTTTCATGGATTAAAACTTAAAATTAACTTATAATCATCATATAATCATCTAATTCATGATTACTAACAATTGCATCAACTAATTCATGCTTTTAGCAAACAATTCACTTACATGAAACTAAAAAAAACATACAGTGAAACCAAAACTATAAATAAAACTTAAAAGAGATTATACCTTCAAGCTATATATATAATTCCTTAGCTTAGCAATTCTTTTCCTTCTCTCTCTCAATTCTCAAAACTCTCAAACTCTCAATTTTTCTTCACTCTCAAAAGCTCTGTTCTTTTTTTTTTTAAACTCTGTGTTTTCTTTTCTTTTAACAACTGACAAGCAAAACAAATAAAAACTGATGGAACATATATTTTCTAATTAAATCATCAGTTATAAAAATTCAAAAGTCATAAGGCTTGTTTGGAAAAACAAAAATTGAAATAACTCATTATTTCCAACCAAAGGTCATAAGGCCTTGTTTGGTTTGATGAAAATAAAACTCTTTCTATTTATTTTAATAACTCATTATAACATATAGTTTTAATTGTCACACTTTAATCAATTAAATTGCAACAATATAAATTTAATCATAACTTCTATTTGACCATCTATAAATTAATCCAAATAATTCAATAAATCATTTTATTCAAATAAATCAATAATCATCTAATTTAATTATTATGTTAAATTAGAATAATCACATCAAATCACAATTGCACAACATTTAACATAAATTCTTTCACCATAACTTTATAAATTATTTATTTTACTCAATAAATAAATTAATAAAAATATTTATATAACTCAATAAATATTTTTATTTAATCACAAAAATTGCATTCGTTACATCCTTCCCTCCTTAAAAGGATTCTGTCCCCAGAATCACAACGCAATTAATTCGTCCGTTACATTTTTCCCTCCTTACAAAGATTTTGTCCCCAGAATCGCGATACAAATAAAAATTAACCAAATAATTCAGGATAATTTTGCATCCTTTTCTATTCGAGTTCCCACGTAGCTTCCTCAGCACTGTGGTTCCTCCAAATTACCTTAACAGAAGGTATCACTTTATTTCTGAGAACCTGCTATTTCTTGTCTACTATCTGTACAGGTATCTCTTCATAGGACAAATCTTTTTCAAATCGTATCGGTTTATATTCTATTACATGTTTATAATCAGGCTTATACGGTCGTAGCACCGATATGTGGAAGACGTTGTGAATGTGGCCTAACTCAGGAGGTAGAGCTACCTCATAAGCTACCTCACCCACCCTTTTCAGCACCTCGAAGTGTCCAATAAATCGCGGACTGAGTTTACCCTTTTTACCAAATCTAATTTTTCCTTTCCAGGGAGATACTTTGAGAAACACAAAACTCCCAACTTCAAATTCACGATTTTGACGATGCTGATCCGCGTATTTCTTCTGCCTATCTTGAGCAGCTAACAATCTAGCTCTTATTATCTTGACAATTTCAGCAGTTTGTTGTACTAGCTCGGGTCCCAATAGGCGACGTTCACCAACCTCGTCCCAACATAACGGAGTTCTGCACTTCCTTCCATACAACGCTTTATATGGCGGCATTCCAATACTCGCGTGATGACTATTGTTATAGGCAAACTCGACCAGAGATAAATGATCATCCCAGTTGCCTTTAAAATCCATAACGCACGCCCGAAGCATATCCTCCAACGTTTGAATTGTTCTTTCGCTCTGGCCATCGGTTTGACGATGGTAGGCTGTACTCATTCTCAACTGCGTCCCCAAACACGCTTGTAGACTCCTACAAAACTTTGATGTGAAACGTGGATCTCTGTCCGACGCAATTGATACTGGAACGCCGTGCCTCGAAATAATTTCCTTGACGTATAATTTGGCAAGTTGATCTAGGGTGAATCTGATTTTGATAGGCAAGAAATGCGCTGATTTCGTTAATTTGTCAACTATGACCCATATTACGTCATATCCCTTCTGAGTAGTTGGAAACCATACCACAAAATCCATTGTGATATGCTCCCACTTCCATTCTGATATCTCCAAGGGCTGTAACAAATCACGTGGTCATTAATGCTCTGCTTTGACTTTCTGACAAGTGAGACATTTTGCAACACATTCAGCAACCTCTCTTTTCATATTTGGCCACCAGAAATGTTGGCGAAGATCCTGGTACATCTTTGTACTTCCTGGGTGTATCGAAAATCTTGAGCTATGAGCTTCGTTCAAAACCTCCTCTCTGATTGCCAATACTGACGGTACCCAGATTCTGCCTTCAAATCTCAACAACCCTTCAGAATCGATTTTATATTTAAGATCTTCACCTCTAAGCACTCGTTTGCGTATATTAATACACTCCTCATCCTTGAGTTGCGCTTCCTTGACTTTATCCACCAGAGTTGGTTGAGTTTCCATCTGGAACAAGTTTTCATTAGGCTCTGCCAGACCCTTCACATCTAACTCCAATTTAGCCATTTCTGCTACAAGATTCTCCTAAGCAGTTAACAAAAATAATTTCTCCCGACCTTTTCTACTCAAAGCGTCGGCAACCACATTAGCCTTCCCTAGATGGTATAGAATTTCATAATCATAATCTTTGATCAATTCTATCCATCTCCTCTACCGCATATTCAAATCCTTCTGTGTGAAAATATACTTCAGACTTTTATGGTCTATATATATTTCACACTTCTCTCCATAGAGATAGTACCTCCAGATTTTCAAAACAAACACCACGGCTGCTAACTCCAAATTATGGGTCGGATACCCTTTTTCATAGTCTTTTATTTGGCGCGATGCATATGCAATAACCTTACCATTCTGCATCAACACACAACCAAGTCCTTTATGCGATGCGTCGCTATACACCACAAAATTTCATGTATCATCTGGCAAAGACAACACAGGTGCCGAACTTTCGCACTTCTCCGTCCAAACAAACTTCACTGATTTTCTTGTTAAATTCGTTAACGGAGTGGCGATCCTGGAGAAATCTTGAATAAAACGTCTGTAGTATCCTGGCAAACCTAGGAAACTCCTTACTTCTGATGGTGTTTTCGGCTGATCCCAGTTCATCACAGCTTCCACTTTCGCTGGATCTACCGATAATATGCCCAAGGAATTGAACACGCTCCAACCAAATTCGCACTTCGAAAATTTGGCATACAATTTCTCTTTCCTTAACGCCTCCAATGTCACCCTCAAATGCTCCACGTGTTCTTCCTGAGTTTTGGAGTAAACCAAAATGTCGTCTATGAATACCACTACAAATTTATGCAGAAATGGTTTGAATACTCTGTTCATTAAGTCCATAAATGTTGCAGGTGCGTTTGTTAAACCAAATGACATAACCAAAAACTCATAGTGACCATATCTAGTTCGAAATGCCATCTTTGGTATGTCTTCCTTCCTCACCTTTAGTTGATGGTACCCACTTCATAGATCTATCTTTGAAAAATATCTCGCTCCCTTCAGCTGGTCAAACAGGTCATCAATCCTTGGCAACGGATACTTGTTTTTAATCGTGACCTTGTTCAACTCCCTATAATCAATGCAAAGACGCATTGACCCGTCCTTCTTTTTGACGAATAATACTGGCGCTCCCCACGGCAAAACGCTCGGTTGAATATACTTTTTATCCAGCAACTCCTGTAATTGCACCATCAACTCCTTCATTTCTACCGGAGCCATTCTATATGGGGCTTTCGATATAGGGGTTGTACCCGGTGCTAAATCAATTACAGACTCAATTTCCCTATCTGGCGGTAATCCTGGCAAATCATCAGGAAACACATCCGCAAAATCCCTAACTACCGGTATCTCCCCCAGCTTTTCACCCACCTTTCGGGTATCGATTATGTACGCTAGATATCCTACACATCCTTGTCTCAACATCTTTATGGCCTGCACCATCGTCATATAACTCGTTTGTCTAGGCGACTTGCTGCCATAAAATACTACCTCTGACGGAATCTTAAAATTTACACACTTCTTTTGACAGTCAATAACTGCCCCATGGTTGAACAACCAATCCATACCCAAAATAACGTCAAACTCCCCAAGACGAATTGGGATTAAGTTTACTGTCATCACATATCCCTTAATATCTATCTGACAGTTCTTGTGGACAAACTTAATAGGAATCACCTCCCTATTTGCAATTTCTATATTCATGGGGTAATCTAATTCTTCCTGAGGTAACCCTAATCTTCTAGCAAAATCATTGGATATAAATGAACAAGTAGCACCCAAATCAAATAATACGTAAGCATTTACACTATTGACCGGAATGATACCTGACACTACATCCTTTGACTGCACAGCATCCTGCACCGTCATGTTGAATGTTCGAGCAGTAGGTCGATTGGCCTGTGTCGGTCCTGCGATAGTCAGATTGCCTCCACCGCAGTTAAAGCATACTCTCTTACCCTTCAAGCAAACACCCACATGGCTCTTTCCACAGTTACTGCACACCTCCACCTTCTTTTTCTGATTACCCTGCTGACTTCCCGCAGAGTTACTATCACTCCACTTCCTCTTCTGACCGCTGCCTGTGACGCCCCCAAATTCTGACGTCACTTCCTCGAATTTGGTTTGTCACGATTTAACACAATAATGACATAAAACTAATGCAGCAGAAAAGATAGAATAAATTACATTGATTTAATATAATTATTCTCGTCCCAAGGTCTCGCAACCGATACTACAATACTATCCAAAAGTATTAATTTAAACTGAAACATAGTACTAATACATAATCCGTGCCTAAGCTTATTACATAAACAAATTCAGAAACTTAAGCATCAAAGTAATTAATATCCTTCATAAGGAAGAACAAAGCTACTCCGAAACTTTGCCCTTTCCCTTATCCTTGCCTGAAGGTTCACCTCGTTCTGCCTTAACTGAAAGGTTTAAAGAAAGCAAAAATGAGCAACAAATTTGCCCAGCAAGGATATACAATGGGGGTGAACAATATAAAGTCCAAATTGCAAGGGTATGACAGTAAAGGATAATTCAAGGATAATAAGGAGAAATCAAGTGTTATACATAAGAGTCGCTATGGACTGAAGAATATCAACAGGAATCTTGCATCTAATTATTTCAAGTCTAAGAATATGAACACTGAGTAGTCACTAAAGGACTAAGAACTCTTGCTAAAATTAACAATTTTTTTTATACTGAAAATCCAACAAAAACAAGTACACAGGTGATCAACCTATAGTACCCCAGATTATGTATAACTGTCACATGCTTATAAGTGCACACGTCGGTTCCCCGACAATATATAATTTTCCCCTTTTATGAGGGTTGTTCATCTCAGTAGATAAGAGTCCTCACCAAGACAATTGATTTGGAATAGTTTTCTAACACATGTATAATAGTCTAACTGAAACAATGGTTTAGACAACTTTTATAATCTTATTCAATGATTTAATGAATACCAATACTCGCAATGCGGTTTAAGGGATATTAATCTTAAACCAATCCTTAGAATATGAATGACAGTTTATAAAGCATAAGAGTCATTGCCACATACTTGTATGATACAGGAATATACAAGTTTACATGTTAGCTCAATATAGAGAAAGGGTTCGAATACTTGCACAATATAACACGTCCTGCTCGAATGTAAATTGAGTAGGGTTAAAGGAAAACTCGCAATTTGTAAGAGGTTCAAGTTAAGAAACTTGCTTAATATAAGTTTGAGTAAGGTTAGGGAACTTTCCCTTGATAATACTTGCACAACAAATAAAGTTTTGGGTTAAAGAACTTGCCTTTAGCACAGTCTACGAATTTAAAGCTTAATGACACATTGTAATCCTATTGTATAATAGTTATATATAAGAATTCCATTAGTCATACAATTTCATACATCAAATAATACTACATCATATTTGGATACCAAAAACATTACTACAACTTCTGCTCTACACTTTAGAATAACAATGCAAGCAATCCACAAGACTCAGATTACAAAAAGAATTGACTTGACCACTCTACAGGAGGGCGCAGCTGCGCCCTAGTTAAGCTTAGGGACGGCGCTGCTGCGCTGTCCCCTGGCTAGACCAGGGTTGAGCTTTTGCCTTCCTGGTTTAAGTCCACTAACTAGCATACCAATACATTACCAATCACTAAAGAGGTTTGCATGCTCACATGATCATTTCAAGTTTATATTACCACGTAATGAATCTTTAATATAGAACTTTGGTAACATGATGTCAAACAAGCTCAAGAATCCACGTGACTTACCATACCAAGTACTTATTCATATACAAAGGTTATAACATCTGAAATACTCATGCTCATGTGTTCATATCATCTTTACTTAGTCTACCTAGATCATAACTTGGAAATTTGCCTAAATTCATGCTTGAACGATGCAATGCTTTCACATACTAGAGCAACACATATACACATCATGTCTGGGAAGTATCAGAGTACTAGCTTGCATGTCCAACATCTCCTAATGAAATTATCATTATAGTCATGTATGTTTGCTTCAAAATGTCCAAGTTTGCCTTTAAAAGTCGTTTCAACTAGGTCGTGGTCGTTTAGTGCACATGAAGCATCTTGGAACCTTATGTCATGTATAATTAGACCATACACACATGTTCGTATGATCAGAACTTGCACCTTGCAAATTTCGGTAAAGTCTAGTTTTAAAACTATAAGTTTTCTTTCGAAAAACACATGCGAAACGAAGCTAGGATGCTCATGCTTTGCAAAGGGATCTTACACTACATGTTTAACATATTTTCAGGCATGTCTAAGTTCATTAACCACGTTAGAAAGCAACAGCTAATAGCAGAATCAAGTATCGTTGTCTAGTGCACAGCGCAGCTGCGCCGTTTTGAACTACAGGGAGCGCGCAGCTGCGCCCTTCCCTGAACGAGCCAGAAAGGTCTCTGCTTTAGCAGAAATCAAGCCCAAGCATGAAAACTCTCATTTAACGGGCTCCAGTTCAATCACATTATATTTTTAGCATATATATCGACTCTTATAGCATCAATTACCAACTAATTAACAAGAGAGATTCATGTATTTCGAAGAATTTGCCAAACTTAAAATCAAAAGCATGATAAACTTAATATTACCTTCTTGAAGCTTGAGTTGGAATTTTCTCCGCTACCCACACTAATTGCTCACTCAATTCTCACAACTCTCTCTACCAAAACTTACCAGATGATTTAGCAAAGAATTTTGGGAGGAGGGTGAGCTCCAATTTATAGAAGGTTGTATGCCCGGATAATGCATTTGCTCATTGTTTCCAACCAATGGAAGAAGAAGAAGAATGTTGGTTAATGGAGAGTTGGTGGTTTACTATTTGAGCCACTCCCCCCACCATCATTACCACCCTTGTTAGCTTCATCATGCAAGAAACCATAGCCTTTTTGCATTCTCAGCAAATTGGCTATTCACGTGGGTATTGTTTGGGCAAGGAAGAGACTCTCAATTTGGGACAAGAGTAATACTCAGACATTTCAAATGAGGTTTATTAACATACTTTGATTAAAATGCAAGCTTAAGTCATATAGTGAATTAAATAATTTAATGCTACTATATTGTATCAAATAACGTTACATGTGCACATATCATATAATCCATGTACGTATTAATTTCAGCGAAATCTAGTTATTCGCTAACACCCAAATATTCAATATACATTATTATCTCATAATACATCTATTGCCATAATGTTTAAGTATGGAAATAATTATCGTGTAACAAATATTAATTACCTCATATAATTTAAAGGTATTTTATTTGAGTATTATTAACTCATACTTTCAATAAAACTTTATTATTAATATATCTACATACCATGTCAAAATAAATATTTAGTAATAAATATTTATTTACTAAATTCATTTCCTTTCATAATTAAAATACACATTTAATGGTTCCACCATGCCACATAAACTCCTTTATAAAATTTTAGCATTCAACCAACTTTTACTGTAAGGTTTTATTCAGTACATTCTCACACATTAATGTTACACATCAAAATGCCACATAGGTTATATCACATAATATAAAGGTTACGCATATTCCCACGTTATTTAGTGAATTATATGAATACTCACACATGCTAATGCCACAAAAATATCATGCTTCATATCAATAATTCAAACAATTAATAATAATTATTGCATCACGTTGCCACGCTTGGCACATTTCACAAGTTTAATAAACTTCATTATCAACCTTGTCGTATTCTGAATCATCATAAACTTTCTTCAACTTTTAAAAGTATTATCACATTTCATGCCACATAACTCATGTGCAACTAAAATAAATCCTTTTCTTATTAAATCACTCTTTTAGAAATAAATCAAGAAATCAATTTATCGCATTACTACTATAACAACATATCACTTATTCTCATAAAAAAAATTTAATATTAATATCATTCGAAATTCTCGGTAATTACATCCTCCCCTCCTTATAAAAATTCCGTCCTCGGAATTGTTATAAGGTTACACAAACAAATGGGGATAATCCCTCCTCATCTTACTCTCTAACTCCCACGTAGCCTCTTCGGCGTCGTGGTTTCGCCAAACTACTTTTACAGAAGATATAACTTTATTCCTCAAGGTTTGCTCTTTCCTATCTAATATTTGGACAGGAATCTCCTCATAAGTCAGATTCTTCTCTACTTGAATCGGCTCATAGGAAATCACGTGCTTATAGTCGGGTTTGTACGGACGTAACACGGAGATGTGAAACACATTGTGGATGTGTTCCAGTGCCGGCGGTAAAGCTACCATATACGCCACCTCGCCCACTCGCTTCAAAACTTCGAATGGTCCTATGAACCTCGGACTCAATTTTCCTTTCTTGCCGAATCTGATCTTTCCTTTCCAGGGAGATACTTTCAAGAATATGAAACTACCGACTTCAAAGTCTCGGTCTTGACGATGCAAATCTGCATACCTCTTTTGGCGATCTTGAGCGGCTACTAGTCTGGCTCTTATAGTTGTCACCACATTGGCTGTCTGTTGAACTATCTCCGGCCCCAAAAGTCGTTGTTCTCCGACTTCATCCCAACACAACGGTGTTCTGCACTTCCTCCCATAGAGAGCTTCGTATGGTGGCATACCGATACTCGTGTGATGACTATTATTGTAAGCGAATTCTACTAAGGGTAAATGGTCATCCCAGTTTCCCTTAAAATCCATTACGCAAGCTTGAAGCATATCTTCTAGTGTCTGTATGGTTCTTTCACTTTGTCCGTCTGTCTGAGGTTGATACGCGGTACTCAACCTCAGTCGTGTTCCCATTCTCTCTTGCAGGCTCTTCCAGAAATTTGACGTGAAGCGCGGATCTCGGTCGAAAACGATTGACACCGGCACTCCATGTCGCGAAACAATTTCCTTCACGTACAAATTTGCCAATTGATTAAGGTTGAAACGAATCTTGATTGGTAGAAAATGAGCTGTCTTCGTTAGTCGGTCCACGATAATCCAAATGGCATCAAAACCCTTCTGTGTGACTGGAAGTCCCACCACGAAATCCATCGTAATGTGCTCCCATTTCCACTCCGGTATTTCCAGCGGTTGAAGTAGACCAGTCGGCCTCTGATGCTCTGCTTTGACTCGTTGGCAAGTGAGACATCTACTGACGTACTCTGCAACCTCTCGCTTCAGATTGGGCCACCAAAAATGTTGTCGTAGATCCCGGTACATCTTCGTTCCTCCAGGATGAACAAAATATATCGTGCTATGTGCCTCGCGCAAAATTTCCTCCATTAGTTCAGCAATAGCTGGCACCCACACTCGAATCTCGAATCTCAAAATACCATCCTTATCCATTCGGAATTTTTCTTCCTCACTCCCTGTTATCCGCTTCTTTATTTTCTCGCACTCCTCATCCGTTTCTTGTGCTTCTTCGATTCGATCCAATAATGTTGGACGAGCTTCCATTACAAACAACCTTTCACTAGGCCCTCGAGGTTCCCTAACTTCTATTTCCAATTTTTCCATGTTTCTTATTAACTCCTTCTGAGTTGTCAATGTGAACAGTTTCTCCCTTCCTTTCCTGCTCAGCGCGTCAGCTACTACGTTGGCTTTTCCTTGGTGATAAAGAATTTCGCAGTCGTAATTGTGACACCCCCAAATTTGGGTTTCCTAACCTCGAATTCGGTGTTCACGATACTCAACAACAAACATACTTTCTAACTGATGCGGAATAATAAACATACATTGTTTATCAAAATAGTAATAAAGTCTTACAATCATGGTCCCGAGGTTCTTTAACCTTAACTTAAAATATACCCTTAATATAATAAGAGTTCACATCACCAAATAACATTTAAGATAACTAGTACATAAGCCATATCAGGAAACTACTCTTGCACCTTCCCTTTTCCTTTGTCCCCTTTAGACGTTTCTGCCTTAGCTGAAATAAAGATCATGATATAACAAGGGTAAGCAACTAATTTGCTTAGCAAGTTTATACACAAGGGAGATATATCATGAATAGAAGGAAGTTTCGCTTTCAATGTTCAACAACAGTATAAGAGTGTGAAGAAACATGAATTAATAATCAACAATTGAATATTCGGATACTTGAATGACAGTTACTGAGTGGTTGAAAATAACCATAGACATTTGCCAAGATTCTCAGCATTTAAACTGGACCTCTTAATATGTTTTGGTAATCAAGGGGATCAGCCTTTCATACCCCGTGATTTATGCATAAACACTTAATAAACCAGCATTGATATCATGCCTTAATCAAATTTATACTTTTCTCAGCCAAGAGTTCTTACTATAGCAAATTAATAAGAACAGCTTTTAAAATACATTTGATTTCACAAATTTAGACATGTTTGATCTAGCTGATACAAATAACATAGATCTATCTCATAAACAGTTCATGCTTGAAAGAACTTTAATCTAATTCACAATTCAATAACAATATAATATGAATTCAATTGCATAAGGTGCGAATCTCAATAACCAGTATAGATGTGAATAATCAACAATAATTATTCACTAACATGCTTCAAAAATCATAACTCGAGTTTGAGTTAGGGAACTTGCCTGTCTGCTCAGCTACAAATAATTCTAGCTTTAACTAATTGGCCTTGAAGAACCTAACATTGATAATGTTGATCTATCAATTAGTACTGCGTAGTTGTATATCGACACGCTTACTTATGCTATTTATTTAACAATTAAGCAAATCACATAGCACACATAACTATCGTAAATCCTATAAGACACTTAATATTATCAATCCTGATAATATTTAATTCGCCTCTTGGTATTATTAGTGTCGACGCCGGTTTTTTCTCGTCTCTTTTGTCTTTTCCAATTTTAGCCTTTTGGTTGAATGATTTTTTTGGAAAAGATCGGCATTAAATGTCGACGGGGTTTTTTAAAGATTGTTTTTATGATGAGCCAATTTAACCAGAGTCGCCAGTTGGTATATTTGAAATGGATGTACCAACTCATCCGAGTTTTCATTTTTTATAAATCGCTGGCTCATATGTGACTCCGAATTAATTGGTCTGCGAATCGAGATTCATAGAGTTCGGGGGCCTGCTTAAGTGAGGGGAAGGTGTTAGGCACCCCTCGACTTCCGTGAAGCACGGTTACCGCAATCTTGATGCTTTCCTATCCTTTAATTCATGAAATGTGTGGGTGCGTGTGTGTGTGTGTGTGCCTATGTAAATGTTGTGGTGAGTTTGCATAAAAGAATCATTTGGACTATTTAGGGAAAATTGTGTTTTTCTTTTGAGAATGCCTTAGAATGTCCATCGGCTTAAACGAGAAAGCTTTGCGAGAAAGGTTTGATTTTAGTTGGCAAAACTATGAGATTTTCCTTAGGTGTCGTTTTGGCAAAACAAAAGTTTTAGACCTTCGTGAAAATAGGAATCGAAATCTATACATTGCTTTCATAAAATGATGGGCAACTTCTAGGATATCTTTCACCCTACGCACCAAGATTTAATAAAACGTTGTCTTATTTTATAAAACCATTTTTGTGACATTTGAAAACGACTTTCTTTAGCCTTCTCGTTTAATAGAAATCGACATTCATTAACACCTCCAATTTTTTAGCTACGTGATGCTAACCTCCTAGTTTGCTTGATTTTAAGGAAAAAACCTTCATCGTTTAATCTTTGAAATCATTTTTTCATGTCCCAAAATCCAATCAAGCATAAACACGCGTCGAGGCTATTCATGGGCATGTAAGCCATCAAAATAACCCCAAACGCCCACAATCACAAGTTTCACTATTTCGGGGCCTTAAACACGATTATCGCCTTGGCGTCGTTTTAAGGCCCGACGATTACATATTTACAATAACGGATACATCCACCCGATTACATACATTCAAAAATGTCCATCATCGGATTTGGACCACGGGGTCACATTCCTAGGCTCACATCCGAACTTATTGCACAACCATCAAATGGATATAACGAAAATAAACAACAACGGGATGCCTAACACTCTAGGATGTCTTACAATGACGATCGAAATACACTATGAATGATACCATACCATAATAGCTAAGATTTGCACCAAACGGATATCATCGGGCTATTAGGGGAATTTCATTCCGATGAGACCCTCACTAATAGTCCCTAACCCATGGCTTCACAATAACATATAAGAAAAAAACTACATTTAAGGTGATTCGGATGACCAAAAGATTAACAAAATGGTATAACAAAATGCTAAGAACAAAGGGTTTTTCACCTTGCAATTAATCCCCACAATATGTATGAGTTTGTGTATTGAGTAGAGTAGAGAATATGGAATATAATCTCACAAATTTGGTACAATTCCTCACTCTTTTTCACTCTTTTTCTCTCCTAATTGCTCTTGTTTTGCTGCTGTTTTTTGTTCCTACCGAGTTGCTGCTGCTGCTGAATGCTTCTCTTCTCCTCTCTTTTTTCTTCCTGTATGCGAACTGGCCTAATAAAGCACTGCCAAGGGCAGCCGCAGATCTATCTGCGGCTGGCCGCAGATATATCTGCGGCTGGCCCTTGGTTCTCCCCCCAGCCGCGCTCGAGTCCCGTGCGCTTCGAGTCCCGTGCTGCCTCGAGTTCCGTCCTTGGCCGCGAATTGATCTGCGGCTAACTGTGCTGATTTTCTCGTTTTCCGTGCCTCGTCTCGATTTTCGTGTCGTACCGTTGGTTTCCGCTGACGGGTTTGCGCTCGGCAGTCCGGAACCCGTCGGGAAACGTGCCACGTCATCCGGGCAAGCACAGTGATCAGTAACTGACTCTCGACATTCGCTTGTTGTCGTGTCGGCTTCAATATCATCCCGTTGTGGTGGTTTTGAGGGTTCGTCTTTATGTCCACCCTTTATTCTCGTGTGCCGGGTCAATTGACGATTTTGCCCTCCTGTCAGGGTTAGTATAGAAAATGCAAAAATCGGGTGTCTACAGCTGCCCCTCTTTATCATGTTTATGCAATGATGAATGAAATGAACAGGATAAAGAATAGACACTCGATGCATGAATGACAGTGCACAAGAATGACAATACATACGTGATTTGCTTGGATCTCAGCCCTTCCCAGGGTTGTTGTTGGTTTGGATCTTAGCCCTTCCCAGGGTTGTGGTTTGTTTGGATCTTAGCCCTTCCCAGGGTGTTAGTTTGGATCTCAGCCCTTCCCAGGGTGTTAGTTTGGATCTCAGCCCTTCCCAGGTTTTTTTGTTTTGGTTGGATGCCTTCCCAGGTTTGCTCACCACTCTGTCGCGGTTTGCTTGGATCTCAGCCCTTCCCAGGGTTTGTTGTTTTTTGTCTTTTTTTCTTTTTGTGGATATCAGCCCTTCCCAGGGTTGCTCACCATCTTGTTGTGGTTCGCGTGGATCTCAGCCCTTCCCAGGGTTTGCTCACCACTCTGTCGCGGTTTGCTTGGATGCCTTCCCAGGTTTGCTCACCACTCTGTCGCGGTTTGCTTGGATCTCAGCCCTTCCCAGGGTTTGTTGTTTTTGTCTTCTTTTTTTTTTTTTTTTTCTTTTTGTGGATACCAGCCCTTCCCAGGGTTGCTTACCATCTTGTTGTGGTTCGCGTGGATCTCAGCCCTTCCCAGGGTTTGCTCACCACTCTGTCGCGGTTTGCTTGGATGTCTTCCCAGGTTTGCTCACCACTCTGTCGCGGTTTGCTTGGATCTCAGCCCTTCCCAGGGTTTGTTGTTTTTGTCTTTTTTTTTCTTTTTGTGGATACCAGCCCTTCCCAGGGTTGCTTACCATCTTGTTGTGGTTCGCGTGGATCTCAGCCCTTCCCAGGGTTTGCTCACCACTCTGTCGCGGTTTGCTTGGCTGCCTTCCCAGGTTTGCTCACCACTCTGTCGCGGTTTGCTTGGATCTCAGCCCTTCCCAGGGTTTGTTGTTTTTGTCTTCTTTTTTTTTTTTTTTCTTTTTGTGGATACCAGCCCTTCCCAGGGTTGCTTACCATCTTGTTGTGGTTCGCGTGGATCTCAGCCCTTCCCAGGGTTTGCTCACCACTCTGTCGCGGTTTGCTTGGATCTCAGCCCTTCCCAGGGTTTGTTGTTTTTGTCTTTTTTTCTTTTTGTGGATACCAGCCCTTCCCAGGGTTGCTCACCATCTTGTTGTGGTTCGCGTGGATCTCAGCCCTTCCCAGGGTTTGTTGTTTTTTGTCTTTTTTTCTTTTTGTGGATATCAGCCCTTCCCAGGGGTGCTCACCATCTTGTTGTGGTTCGCGTGGATCTCAGCCCTTCCCAGGGTTTGTTGTTTTTTGTCTTTTTTCTTTTGATTTGATTTTGAGGGATTTCTTGAAGTGGGATGCGTGATCGGCTTCTGTCCCGGATCTCCCACCAACATCGTCCACGTACTATGCCGCAAAAGCCATCACTCTGATCATTTGTGAGGTTGAAAGCGACAGGCTTGTACTTTCTTGATGATTTTCATTTTGATCGTACCTGCATGCATGAAAAAGATGTTATGCATGATCTGGCAGATATGTTATGGACAGATGCATGTGCACAACATATGTTTTAGATAGAAATGACCCCTGTTCAGTCAATTGATACGATTCGACGGTCGTCGTTGCTTGCCAACATTTGATTGGATCACGCCTCGTCGTGAAGTGTAGTTTCTAGACTTCAACATGGGTGTTGTACTCTGCCTGTTCTTGGTCGTCTTCATTTCATCGAGTTGAGGCAGTCTGTTTCGCTCTCTGTGATGATCGACAGCTATGTTGGGCTCCTTGGCCTTTTGATCATTTCCCTGGCCGATATGCTGTTGTCCCGCATTATATCATCCTTGTATATGCTCATGCACGTGGATCATTTGGATGTTGAGGCAGTGATAGTCAGGATTGGGGAGAGGCCCAATGACAAGAAGTTATGTGCAGCCTCATCCTTCTTTCATTTCACGATTCTTAACTGCCCCAGCCTTGGCGCATGTTGTTACCAAGAATTTCTATCGAAAACTCGCGATGCTGACCGTGCTGAGTTATCCCCAGCTCTGCAAGATCCTGCATATCAGATGACTAACAAATGCCAAAACTTGAAGGCTCGGGCCGTTAGTGTTAGTTCAACACAAAGATATTATAATCTCGACAAAAATGCAGTTAAAGCGCATGAAATTGAATATCTATTGATCGCACAATCTAGCAAGTTGTGAACCGTGAATGTACTAGATTGGAATTTTTTTTTTTTTTTTTTTTTTTTTCGATCCTTCGTGAATTGATGATTTTCTATTTAACGGGTTAGGAAATCGTAAGAACACCTTCAAGCATTCATGGACATTGTACGTGAGTAAAGTCAAATTCAAAAGAACTACCTTCCCTCGTCCAAAGGTATTCTGTCTCCATTCTCGACAACGTCCTTAGCAGGATTGACGTCATATGACAAATGCACTGTGCGATGCAGCATTCAGTAGGGGTTTCTCTTCCATGACTTCTTGTTTAAGGTCGAGAGTTTTTTTTTTTTTTTTTTTTTTTCTATGTTTATCTTTTCTCTTTATTGGCCCACTTCACTTGTCTCGTTTTCTTAGGCTATTCAAAGTTACCCATTTAACGAGTTTCGGACCAATGACTCCCGAACCAGACGGTTTTGGGGCATTAGGTGTACAGACACCCCATCGGGTTTACTTACTCAAGTAACAAAGGCCACGGTTCGAGACAAGCTGGTGGTCTGCACCATTCATTCTTTGCTTGACCTTGCGCAAGATTCGTTTTCTTAGGCTTGAGTTACCCATGTAGCGAGTGTTAGGCCGGTGACTCCCAAACCAGACGGCTTTAGGGCACCAGATGCAGAGACACCCCTTAGGCTTAATTACTCGAGTAGCCCATGCCACGATTCGAATCTGCTCGGGCCTCCTCTACTGTAATGCTCGTTTTCTTAGGCTCTGAGTTACCCATGTAACGAGTGTTGGGCCAGCGACTCCCAAACCAGATGGCTTTAGGGCACCAGGTGTAGAGACACCCCTCGGGCTTAATTACTCGAATAACCCAGGCCACGATTCGAGACATTAGCTTGATAATCATTTACCGTCTGACTTCTTGATATTAGCTTGATAATCATTGACTGTCTGACTACGTGTTAATTGCTATCAGCGTCGTCATAGTTTTATACCCCACAACTGAAGGTTTGTGCAAATGCAAAGTGAAGGCTGTCACATGAGGTCGATTCTGTCGCAAACGTTGCTTTGAATTAAGGCTTTGTACCTGATCAAAAGGTTGAATAGCCTTCTTCGTCTAGTCATACTCACGATCGTGCTCCATGGTTGCTTGTCAGAATTAATCCGATTTCTATCAAGCCAAATAAAATCCCCTTTCACGCGGATCACCGTATCCCGGGAAAACTATGCTTGACAAATGCCAGATGATCGTACCGTTGAAGATTGAATTGACATGAGTTAGCATTTGATGATGATGGTGCATGTTGATGGGATTGTTGCATGGGTGCCAACTTGCACGTCATCATTTCCTGGGTAGTTGACAAATGCCCCAGTGTTAAGTTGCTTTTCTTGTGATCTCCCTTGTACTGGTCGCATCGGTATCTCGCTGGGCTGACAAAAGATCCGGTCCTTTGACTTGTTGAAAGATTTGGGGGATTTTTTTTTTTTTTTTTTTTTTTTTTTTTTTTTTTTTTTGATTTTTTTTTTCTTTTTTCCCCCTTTTTTTGTGTGGTCGAATATGCCCCTACTCCGGGTTCTTTGTGATCGTTATGCCACGCTTTCATGGTTCTCTTAATCTTATCCTGCAAAACAAGGTCAGTGTTTGATGACAGGATAGTATTTGGAAGTTTTTAGAAAACCTTGCTACGTGGCACGGATTGCCCTCCTGCAAAAACCATGTCAGTATTCTCTTTATATGTGCAGGTGATGCAATCACATGATACAGGACATATTTATTACGATGATGATGGCATGACAGTTGTATGCCATTTGCATGACATTTATTTATTTGACTGAACGATAAAAGGGCATGAAGAAGCTTCCCTTTCGTTAGGTTTATCAGAGGCTGACCTACCCTAGGGTTACTCTCGCGGGCTTTTCGGCATGAAGGTCCCCAAATCTTCGCAATCTACTCGTCTGAATCCTTTCGATTGGAGCGGATTTGGGTGGTGCGTTTCCTGAGCCATCTCCGGGGAGCAGCCCCTTCGAGTCCAGTAATAAGCAACCGACAGGTTCGCCTCAGGAGGAGGTACACTCTCAACATGCATTCACATTCATCGTCCTCACCGTATGCATATGATTACTTTGAAGTAAAGCAATTACATTCCAATCATTCATTTATTGGACAAAAACACACATTCACACAACAATAAGTAAAACAGGTCAAAATGTCGCACGCACATACACATTCAGGAATTTTAAAGGATAGTGACAGCATCAAGATTTGAACGCGGCTTAAGCCCTCTAATGTCCCCAGCAGAGTCGCCAGCTGTCGACGCCGGTTTTTTCTCGTCTCTTTTGTCTTTTCCAATTTTAGCCTTTTGGTTGAATGATTTTTTTGGAAAAGATCGGCATTAAATGTCGACGGGGTTTTTTAAAGATTGTTTTTATGATGAGCCAATTTAACCAGAGTCGCCAGTTGGTATATTTGAAATGGATGTACCAACTCATCCGAGTTTTCATTTTTTATAAATCGCTGGCTCATATGTGACTCCGAATTAATTGGTCTGCGAATCGAGATTCATAGAGTTCGGGGGCTTGCTTAAGTGAGGGGAAGGTGTTAGGCACCCCTCGACTTCCGTGAAGCACGGTTACCGCAATCTTGATGCTTTCCTATCCTTTAATTCATGAAATGTGTGGGTGCGTGTGTGTGTGTGTGTGCCTATGTAAATGTTGTGGTGAGTTTGCATAAAAGAATCATTTGGACTATTTAGGGAAAATTGTGTTTTTCTTTTGAGAATGCCTTAGAATGTCCATCGGCTTAAACGAGAAAGCTTTGCGAGAAAGGTTTGATTTTAGTTGGCAAAACTATGAGATTTTCCTTAGGTGTCGTTTTGGCAAAACAAAAGTTTTAGACCTTCGTGAAAATAGGAATCGAAATCTATACATTGCTTTCATAAAATGATGGGCAACTTCTAGGATATCTTTCACCCTACGCACCAAGATTTAATAAAACGTTGTCTTATTTTATAAAACCATTTTTGTGACATTTGAAAACGACTTTCTTTAGCCTTCTCGTTTAATAGAAATCGACATTCATTAACACCTCCAATTTTTTAGCTACGTGATGCTAACCTCCTAGTTTGCTTGATTTTAAGGAAAAAACCTTCATCGTTTAATCTTTGAAATCATTTTTTCATGTCCCAAAATCCAATCAAGCATAAACACGCGTCGAGGCTATTCATGGGCATGTAAGCCATCAAAATAACCCCAAACGCCCACAATCACAAGTTTCACTATTTCGGGGCCTTAAACACGATTATCGCCTTGGCGTCGTTTTAAGGCCCGACGATTACATATTTACAATAACGGATACATCCACCCGATTACATACATTCAAAAATGTCCATCATCGGATTTGGACCACGGGGTCACATTCCTAGGCTCACATCCGAACTTATTGCACAACCATCAAATGGATATAACGAAAATAAACAACAACGGGATGCCTAACACTCTAGGATGTCTTACAATGACGATCGAAATACACTATGAATGATACCATACCATAATAGCTAAGATTTGCACCAAACGGATATCATCGGGCTATTAGGGGGAATTTCATTCCGATGAGACCCTCACTAATAGTCCCTAACCCATGGCTTCACAATAACATATAAGAAAAAAACTACATTTAAGGTGATTCGGATGACCAAAAGATTAACAAAATGGTATAACAAAATGCTAAGAACAAAGGGTTTTTCACCTTGCAATTAATCCCCACAATATGTATGAGTTTGTGTATTGAGTAGAGTAGAGAATATGGAATATAATCTCACAAATTTGGTACAATTCCTCACTCTTTTTCACTCTTTTTCTCTCCTAATTGCTCTTGTTTTGCTGCTGTTTTTTGTTCCTACCGAGTTGCTGCTGCTGCTGAATGCTTCTCTTCTCCTATCTTTTTTCTTCCTGTATGCGAACTGGCCTAATAAAGCACTGCCAAGGGCAGCCGCAGATCTATCTGCGGCTGGCCGCAGATATATCTGCGGCTGGCCCTTGGTTCTCCCCCCAGCCGCGCTCGAGTCCCGTGCGCTTCGAGTCCCGTGCTGCCTCGAGTTCCGTCCTTGGCCGCGAATTGATCTGCGGCTAACTGTGCTGATTTTCTCGTTTTCCGTGCCTCGTCTCGATTTTCGTGTCGTACCGTTGGTTTCCGCTGACGGGTTTGCGCTCGGCAGTCCGGAACCCGTCGGGAAACGTGCCACGTCATCCGGGCAAGCACAGTGATCAGTAACTGACTCTCGACATTCGCTTGTTGTCGTGTCGGCTTCAATATCATCCCGTTGTGGTGGTTTTGAGGGTTCGTCTTTATGTCCACCCTTTATTCTCGTGTGCCGGGTCAATTGACGATTTTGCCCTCCTGTCAGGGTTAGTATAGAAAATGCAAAAATCGGGTGTCTACAATTAGTCCACTAATAACACTTTTATTCGTTTACTAATGTTATTAACATCTTAATAATATTTTAATCATCCAATAATACTTTAATCTAATATTATTAATCTCTTAATAATATTTTAATTCTCATATCATTAATAATATTTAATCTAATATTATTAGCCATTTTAATAATATCTTAATCATTTATTAATGCTTAAAATAAATATTATTACCCATTCAATAATATTTCCATAACGTTTTAATCTTAATATTTCTTTGTTTACATAAAAATATCGAATTCTTATATTACAAATATCATAATAATATTTTAATAAGTTATTAGGCGAATAAACAATTTATTCTAATTGTTTTACCCTTTATTAAACAACTCCTTTACTACCCATAAAAGGTCATAAATATTATTTCTCATTAAATATTACCAAAATACCCCTCAATAGTCATAATATATAATATTAGGAGTATCCAAGCTTAAAAATCCCATTTTCCTTATTTATGACATCATTTAACCATTTATTTTCTTTTAACCATAACTATAACATTATTATGAAAAATAGCATATAGGTTCTAAAAATTATTATCCTCTGGATCTGGATAGTATATGGTCCAACAATGATCAACAAATTTTTCTGGAATTTTAGAAAGTGATTTACTATTTTTAAAGTACTCAAGACCTCTGAATCTTGTTACATTTTTCATAAATCAAGTTTTGCTCAGACAATTCTGAAACTTTCAGGGTACACTCTCATAACATGCATAAACATACTGTAAAAATTTCATACATTTTCAAAGTACACACAATGAGAAATCCGGGTATGAATATTTAGGAGTCCTTTACGGTAAAAGCCATTACACAAAACGTACACATCGAAACGTGTTCATTCTTTTTGATACTTGTAGATAACTTCTTAAGGTACCTCTGTGATTTTTCCTAGATGTTTAGCAGATATATAACTGGCCGAAACAACCTTTGGAAAAACGAGGACAGCAAACTTTTAGGGTTTTAAAGCTTTAAGTTTGATAGCTGGACTGTTTTGGGAAAATAGCCCCCAAGGCTTCAAAAATTATTGGATTTATGTTCTACCACTTGAGTTTACTAGCTAACTCATGTACCAAGCACCCCCTTTTGACGGATCACAAATCGAAGTTGTAGATCTCAAGTTATGGGTGATCCAAGTGAAGAAAAGCTAGGGTTTTTACCCTTTAAGAACATAAGTTCCTTTTCTTCCTTTGAATCTCCATTCTAACACTCAAGAGGATTAGATCTATACATGAAGCATGAAGATCTAATGATTCTTGAGTCTTAGAACAAAATCTCTCAAAAACTATAAAAAATAAAACAAAGTAAGAAAGAAGGAAATGGTTTAGGGTTTCACCTTGATCTTGTAGCTACTCTCCTTGATCTACCAAAGTATGTGATGAACTTGAGATGCATGAACTATGCTAATCTCACTCTCTTTTTCTCTCTAAGCTCTTACTCTCTATACTTGGTGAATAATAAATGAACCAACCCCTACTATCATTGGTGAGGGGTCCTATTTATAGGAAAGTAGAGACCATGGGCAAAATAGTCATTAATCATGACTAGGCAAGGGCAATTTGATCACTTCATCAATAATAGGAAGCTTCCTAGCAACTTCCTCAAGGGTATTTTAATCATTACCCAACTTCTTTTAAGGTTAAAATAGTCTTTTCGCAAAATCTTAATTATCCATTAGTTATTAAAGCTTTAAGTTTGATAGCTGGACTGTTTTGGGAAAATAGCCCCCAAGGCTTCAAAAATTATTGGATTTATGTTCTACCACTTGGGTTTACTAGCTAACTCATGTACCAAGCACCCCCTTTTGACGGATCACAAATCGAAGTTGTAGATCTCAAGTTATGGGTGATCCAAGTGAAGAAAAGCTAGGGTTTTTACCCTTTAAGAACATAAGTTCCTTTTCTTCCTTTGAATCTCCATTCTAACACTCAAGAGGATTAGATCTATACATGAAGCATGAAGATCTAATGATTCTTGAGTCTTAGAACAAAATCTCTCAAAAACTATAAAAAATAAAACAAAGTAAGAAAGAAGGAAATGGTTTAAGGTTTCACCTTGATCTTGTAGCTACTCTCCTTGATCTACCAAAGTATGTGATGAACTTGAGATGCATGAACTATGCTAATCTCACTCTCTTTTTCTCTCTAAGCTCTTACTCTCTATACTTGGTGAATAATAAATGAACCAACCCCTACTATCATTGGTGAGGGGTCCTATTTATAGGAAAGTAGAGACCATGGGCAAAATAGTCATTAATCATGACTAGGCAAGGGCAATTTGATCACTTCATCAATAATAGGAAGCTTCCTAGCAACTTCCTCAAGGGTATTTTAATCATTACCCAACTTCTTTTAAGGTTAAAATAGTCTTTTCGCAAAATCTTAATTATCCATTAGTTATTAAAGCTTTAAGTTTGATAGCTGGACTGTTTTGGGAAAATAGCCCACAAGGCTTCAAAAATTATTGGATTTATGTTCTACCACTTGGGTTTACTAGCTAACTCATGTACCAAGCACCCCCTTTTGACGGATCACAAATCGAAGTTGTAGATCTCAAGTTATGGGTGATCCAAGTGAAGAAAAGCTAGGGTTTTTACCCTTTAAGAACATAAGTTCCTTTTCTTCCTTTGAATCTCCATTCTAACACTCAAGAGGATTAGATCTATACATGAAGCATGAAGATCTAATGATTCTTGAGTCTTAGAACAAAATCTCTCAAAAACTATAAAAAATAAAACAAAGTAAGAAAGAAGGAAATGGTTTAGGGTTTCACCTTGATCTTGTAGCTACTCTCCTTGATCTACCAAAGTATGTGATGAACTTGAGATGCATGAACTATGCTAATCTCACTCTCTTTTTCTCCCTAAGCTCTTACTCTCTATACTTGGTGAATAATAAATGAACCAACCCCTACTATCATTGGTGAGGGGTCCTATTTATAGGAAAGTAGAGACCATGGGCAAAATAGTCATTAATCATGACTAGGCAAGGGCAATTTGATCACTTCATCAATAATAGGAAGCTTCCTAGCAACTTCCTCAAGGGTATTTTAATCATTACCCAACTTCTTTTAAGGTTAAAATAGTCTTTTCGCAAAATCTTAATTATCCATTAGTTATTAACCATTCTTCATTGGTTATTAGACATTAGTTATTATCTTGCCATAATTACATTGTTTAAACATAATGGTTATTATCCCGCCATAATTACATTGGTTATTAACCACTTAGATATACAATGGTTATTGCCCCTTCATAATTACCTTGGTTATTAACCACTCTTGGCCATTTTAGCCATTACACACCAATTCCTACACTTGACTCACATATGGTTATTTCTTAACCATAGTTATATCATACCTGCCAACATAAGTATAGACACATCTTATAGATCTCCCACCAATTAACCCAAGCTGGTTTAAATAGAACACAACGTTAACTCATTAAATTAAATTAGATTTAATTAATAAGGACATTCAAAATTCACGGGCATTACATCCCTCCCCCCTTATAAAAATTCCGTCCTCGGAATTGCAAAAATAGGGTTACTCAAATAAAAACGGATAATTCGCTTTCATTTTCTCTTCGAGTTCCCACGTAGCTTCTTTGACTGCGTGATTCCTCCAGAGAACTTTGACGGAGTGGATGGTCTTGTTTCTCAGCTTTTGTTCCTTTCTATCGAGAATCTGGACAGGAACTTCCTCGTACGTTAAGTCCTTCTCGACTTGGATTGGTTCATAGGAGATAACGTGCTTATAGCCTGGTTTATACGGCCGCAACACTGACACATGAAATACATTGTGAATGTGCTCAAGTTCAGGAGGTAACGCTACCTCGTACGCCACCTCGCCGATTCGCCTCAAAATCTCGAATGGTCCTATGAACCTAGGGCTCAATTTGCCCTTCTTCCTAAACCGGATCTTTCCTTTCCAAGGAGATACCTTCAAAAATACAAAGCTACCAACTTCAAAGTCCCGCTTCTGACGATGTAAGTCAACATATTTCTTCTGGCGATCTTGAGCTGCTACTAGCCGGTTTCTGATCAGCCGTACGACGTCTGTAGTCTGCTGCACCATTTATGGTCCCAACAATCTTCGCTCCCCAACCTCGTCCCAACACATCGGGGTTTGGCATTTCCTTCCATATAGCGCTTCGTACGGTGGCATGCCGATACTGGCGTGATAGCTATTGTTGTAAGCAAACTCCACCAGTGGCAAATGGTCATCCCAGCTGCCCTTTAAATCCATCATGACTGCCCGAAGCATATCTTCTAGGGTCTGAATCGTTCACTCGCTCTGGCCGTCAGTTTGAGGATGATACGCTGTACTCAACCTCAACTGCGTTCCCATTCTTGCCTGCAGACTTTTCCAAAAAATCGACGTGAAGCGCGGATCTCTATCAGATACAATTAATACCGGCACTCCATGTCTTGACACTATCTCTTTCACATAAAGCTTTGCTAATTGCTCCAGATTGTACCGTATCTTGATTGGCAGAAAATGAGCAGACTTGGTTAGACGATCCACGATTACCTAGATAGCGTCTAAACCCTTATCAGTTGGTGGTAGTCCCACCACAAAGTCCATTGTGATGTGCTCCCACTTCCACTCCGGAATCTCTAACGGTTGAAGTAATCCGCTCGGTCGTTGGTGCTCTGCTTTAATCCGTTGGCACGTCAGACATCAGTTGACGCACTCCGCCACTTCGCGTTTCATATTCGGGCACCAAATATTTCGTCGCAAATCCTGGTACATCTTTGTGCTTGCAGGATGTACTGAGTACTTCGTGCTGTGAGCTTCCTGAAGGATTTCTTCCCGCAATTCCAGATCCAACGGTACCCAGACTCTCCTTTCAAACCTTAGCAACCCAGTGCTATCAATCTTATACTTAAGCTCCTCGCCTTCGGCAATTCGTTTCTTTATTGAATCACAATTCTCATTCTTTTCATGAGCCTCCTTAATTTGATCCAATAGGGTCGGGCTCGCTGTCACTGTAAACAATTTCCCGTCCGTCTCCATCGGATACTTAACCTCCAATTCCAGACGTTCGAACTCCTTTATCACCTCTGCCTGAGTTGTGAGCCTCATTAATTTCTCTCTGGCTTCCTACTCAGGGCATCTGCCACTACATTTTCTTTGCCCGGATGGTACAAAATCTCACAGTCGTAATCCTTGATCAATTCTAACCATCGGCGCTGCCTCATATTCAGTTCCTTCTGAGTGAAGATATATTCCAGACTCTTGTGATCTGTATATATCTCGCACCTCTCTCCATATAAGTAATGCCTCCAAATCTTCAAGGCGAACACTACTGCTGCTAACTCCAGATCATGAGTCGGGTATCCCTTCTCATAGTCCTTCAGCTGACGTGAAGCGTACTCAATGACCTTGCCATGCTGCATTAGTACACAACCAAGGCCCTTGTGTGACGCATCACTGTATACTACAAAACCTCCAGTGTCGTCCGGTAAAGCCAACACTGGTGCTTGGCTAAGTCTCTTCTTCAGCTCCATGAAACTCTCCTCGCACTTCTCCGTCCAAACGAACTTTACCGTCTTTCTGGTTAGATTGGTCAACGGTGATGCTATCTTCGAGAAATCCTGGATGAACCTCCGATAGTATCCTGCTAACCCTAGGAAACTCCTGATCTCCGTTGGCGTCTTCGGTTGCTCCCAGTTGATAATGGCTTCCACCTTTGCTGGGTCTACCGAAACACCATTCTTGTCAATGACGTGTCCAAGAAAATGCACGCTCTGCAACCAAAATTCAAACTTTGAAAATTCGCGTACAACTTCTCCCTTCTTAATGCCTCCAAAGCAATCCTTAGATGTTCAGCATATTCTTCCTCTGTCACTGAATACACCAAAATGTCATCGATGAATACTACCACGAACTTGTCCAAGTACTGCTTGAACACTCTGTTCTTCATATCCATGAATGCCGCTAGTGCATTTGTCAGTCCAAATGACATAACCAGAAACTCGAAGTGCCCATATCGAGTTCTGAATGCTGTCTTTGGAATATCCTCCCGCCTCACCTTTAGTTGGTGATATCCCGTTCTCAAGTCAATATTTGAAAAGTATTTTGCTCCCTTCAATTGATCAAACAAATCATTAATTATGGGCAGCGGATACTTGTTCTTAATCGTAACCTTGTTCAATTCCCTGTAGTCGATACCGAGCCTTAACGATCCATCCTTCTTCTTTACGAACAGAACTGGCGCTCCCCACGGAGATACACTCGGACAAATATACCCTTTATCTAGTAGCTCCTGCAGTTGAACAATCAGTTCTTTCATCTCCACCGGTGCCATCCTGTATGGTGCCTTTGAGATCGGTGCGGTTCCCGGTACCAAATCAATTACAAACTCGACCTCTCTATCCGGTGGTAAACCCGGTAACTCATCTGGGAAAACATCTGGAAATTCCCTTACAACCGGTATCTGACCCACCTCACCTCTTATTCTATGAGTATCAACCATGTGAGCCAGATAACATATACAACCCTTCCTTAACAATCTCTTCGCTTGCATCATCGTCAGACAACAAGATTGTCTCGGCGATTTACTACCGTAAAATACAACCTTCGACTTATTCGGAGTCTTCAGGTGTACGCACTTCTTCTTACAATCAATCACAACCCTGTGGCTAGACAACCAATCCATTCCAAAAATTACATCAAATTCTCCTAGTCATATCGGAATTAAATCTACGCTCAGTTTACATCCTCTTATTGGAGTTACTTCCTCCGTCGTTTCCATCCTTGTGCCCCTATTGCCCACAGTTGTAGCAAATCCCTTTGCCCTTCGGACATTTCCCCGAGTGATTCTATCCACAATTATTGCACTTATTACCCTTTTTAACCTCTCCTCCAGACTTGTTGCCTCCGCAAGATTGGCTATCGATCCCTTTCCTTTTATTCGGGTTACTTCCCCCACGGCTACCTTCCTTGTGACCATCGTGGCTTTTCTGATCTTGGTTGTGCTTTGTCAACGCTTTATTTCCTCCTCGGCAACGATTGATTCCTTAAGTAACGTAGGAAATGTGTTGATCTGCAAAACCACAACCTTACTATACGCCCAGGGCTTCAACCCTTGTTCAAATTTCTTCACTCGCCTAGCTCCGGTGTCCACTTGGTGTGGAGCAAACCTAGCTAATTCGTTAAACTTCGTTGCGTACTCTGCTACCGACATATCATCTTGCTTCAGTCCCAAGAACTTTATCTCCATACTTGCCTGCGTGCTTTCTAGAAAGTAATTTTAAAAAAATAGCTCCTTAAAACGAGTCTACGCAGTTGTGCCTTCCCCAGCTCGGCTTCTATTCGCCTTCCACCAGTAATTTGACTCACCCTTCCTCATGAAAGTGGCAAACGAAGTCTTCTATTCCTCGGTTACTCTTGCGACCTTGAAAACTTTCTCCATTTCTTCTACCCATGTCTGGGCTTCACTCGGATCCGTATTCCCACGAAACTCCGGTGGTCCTAGTAATTTAAAACCTGTAAAGTTCGTCATGTGACTTCATGGCCGAACAACCGCAATGGCTGGTCTGCCTTGCATCGTTTCCTCTAACAAGTTCGCAAAGGTCCTCTTGGGGTCAGTCTGACCCTCCTCGTTATTCACTGACTCTTCCATCCTCGTGTATCGGGGTTGTCTCCTTGACGACATTGTTTGTTCTAAACAAAACCTTACATAAATCGTTCTTGTTTTACACATCATGCAAAATTCTACCGATGTTATCATTTAAGAGTCAAAGCACAAATCGATCACAATGAATCATGTAATACTAATACCACATTTATATTCATACGCCCCTTAGTGTGTCAATCACTTATAATTTCGGCATATTCCTATAAATGTTAACTATCCCATTAAGACACAAAAGATGGGATTAATAAGAACTGCATTCCCCTAGATCTGAAAAGTGGGGATGTATCATCATCATATCACCTCAAGGCACCTTTAATAAATACTAATAAGCTCATCTTAATAACTCGTACTACTTACATCATATAGCATTCCTGATATCCACTTATCCCTCTATTACTAACAACAAGATGGGATTCACATAACTACTCCACAACTTACACAAAGTTGGGACTTACAACAGATATACTGCTAGTTGTACAAAAACTGAGATTCACATTTCTTACATGCATAGATATACTAGTACATATACATTGACCACTATTCTTCATTCATTACGACTCACAAAGGTCTTATAACTCTCAGAATTAACCTTTCTTTCTTTCATTTCCTCCATCTATTCCTTATATCGGGCTCCAATTGATCCTCCTTAGGGATTTCCATTATAACATCATTCAGTTCCATCTCTAGATACTTTTTCCAGATCAGACACTAAATCTACCCTTGGTTCATTTCTTATAGTCTCTCTGTTGTCTCTCCCTTCTAATCATCAAAATAATCTAAATTGCCATCAGTCATCTCTTAAATTTTTTTTTTTTTGCATATAACATCATTCATCTCAATACTCTCAACTTTTGATTAACAACTCTATATGAGTCCATTACCTTTGTCTCACCTGGCATTCCACAATAAAGTTTAATAACTTAACTAACACTTCAAAATATCGATATATTCATTAGTTATCGAATCAATCATTTCCTTCTTGCAAACCTTAACCCAACAGATTCTAAGGTACCCTCTTTTCATCATAAAGAAAATCCATACAATATCACTCCAATATCTTATCTAATGAATAGCCACAAAAATTGATCAATAGCCACATAATTGATCAATAGCATCAAATGATTAATCTAATTACCTCGAATATTTATAACTCCAGTTTTCAATGGATCGTCCATACTTAATGGTCTTCACTTTACCATATTATCTCATCAATACACATTCCTCAAATTATCCGCAAGCTTAATAACACTAACGTATGATCCAAATCCTCAATTCTAAGATCATAATAAATTTCTACCCAAAAATAAATATGAGTTATATCCCCTTCTATTCCTATACATTCTCTCAAGTTATAGCCTAAGGACTCTTTCTCCTAAGGGTTATAACCTATAGCTCTGATACCAACTTGTGACACCCCCAAATCCGGGTTTCCTAACCTCGAATTCGGTGTTCACGATACTAACAGCAAACATACTTTCTAACTGATGCGGAATAATAAACATACATTATTTATCAAAATAATAATAAAGTCTTACAATCATGGTCCCGAGGTTCTTTAACCTTAACTTAAAATATACCCTTAATATAATAAGAGTTCACATCACCAAATAACATTTAAGACAACTAGTACATAAGCCATATCAGGCAACTACTCTTGCACCTTCCCTTTTCCTTTGTCCTCTTTAGACGTTTCTGCCTTAGCTGAAATAAAGATCATGATATAGCAAGGGTAAGCAACTAATTTGCTTAGCAAGTTTATACACAAGGGAGATATATCATGAATAGAAGGAAGTTTCGCTTTCAATGTTCAACAACAGTATAAGAGTGTGAAGAAACATGAATTAATAATCAACAATTGAATATTCGGATACTTGAATGACAGTTACTGAGTGGTTGAAAATAACCATAGACATTTGCCAAGGTTCTCAGCATTTAAACTGCACCTCTTAATATGTTTTGGTAATCAAGGGGATCAGCCTTTCATACCCCGTGATTTATGCATAAACACTTAATAAACCAGCATTGATATCATGCCTTAATCAAATTTATCCTTTTCTCAGCCAAGAGTTCTTACTATAGCAAATTAATAAGAACAGATTTTAAAATACATTTGATTTCACAAATTTAGACATGCTTGATCTAGCTGATACAAATAACATAGATCTATCTCATAAACAGTTCATGCTTGAAAGAACTTTAATCTAATTCACAATTCAATAACAATATAATATGAATTCAATTGCATAAGGTGCGAATCTCAATAACCAGTATAGATGTGAATAATCAACAATAATTATTCACTAACATGCTTCAAAAATCATAACTCGAGTTTGAGTTAGGGAACTTGCCTGTCTGCTCAGCTACAAATAATTCTAGCTTTAACTAATTGGTCTTGAAGAAGCTAACATTGATAATGTTGATCTATCAATTAGTACTGCGTAGTTGTATATCGACACGCTTACTTATGCTATTTATTTAACAATTAAGCAAATCACATAGCGCACATAACTATCGTAAATCCTATAAGACACTTAATATTATCAATCCTGATAATATTTAATTCACCTCTTGGTATTATTAGTCCACTAATAACACTTTTATTCGTTTACTAATGTTATTAACATCTTAATAATATTTTAATCATCCAATAATACTTTAATCTAATATTATTAATCTCTTAATAATATTTTAATTCTCATATCATTAATAATATTTAATCTAATATTATTAGCCATTTTAATAATATCTTAATCATTTATTAATGCTTAAAATAAATATTATTACCCATTCAATAATATTTCCATAAAGTTTTAATCTTAATATTTCTTTGTTTACTTAAAAATATCGAATTCTTATATTACAAATATCATAATAATATTTTAATAAGTTATTAGGCGAATAAACAATTTATTCTAATTGTTTTACCCTTTATTAAACAACTCCTTTACTACCCATAAAAGGTCATAAATATTATTTCTCATTAAATATTACTAAAATACCCCTCAATAGTCATAATATATAATATTACGAGTATCCAAGCTTAAAAATCTCATTTTCCTTATTTATGACATCATTTAACCATTTATTTTCTTTTAACCATAACTATAACATTATTATGAAAAATAGCAAATAGGTTCGAAAAATTATTATCCTCTGGATCTGGATATTATATGGTCCAACAATGATCCACAAAGTTTTCTGGAATTTTAGAAAGTGATTTACTATTTTTAAAGTACTCAAAACCTCTAAATTTTGTTACATTTTTCATAAATCAAGTTTTGCTCAGACAATTCTGAAATTTTCAGGGTACACTCTGATAACATGCATAAACATATTGTAAAAATTTCATACGTTTTCAAGGTACACACAGTGAGAAATCCGGGTATGAATATTTAAGAGTCCTTTACGGTAAAAGCCATTACACAAAACGTACACATCGAAACGTGTTCATTCTTTTTTCTATTTGTAGATAACTTCTTAAGGTACCTCTGTGATTATTCCTAGATTTTTAGCAGATACAAAACTGGCCGAAACAACCTTTAGAAAAACGAGGATAACAAGCTTTTAGGGTTTTAAAGCTTTAAGTTTTATAGCTGGACTGTTTGGGAAAATAGCCCCCAAGGCTTCAAAGATTATTGGATTTGTATTCTACCACTTGGGTTTACTAGCTAACTCATGTACCAAGCACCCCCTTTCGACGGATCACAAATCCAAGTTGTAGATCTCAAGTTATGGGTGATCCAAGTGAAGAAAAGCTAGGGTTTTTACCCTTTAAGAACATAAGTTCCTTTTCTTCCTTTGAATCTCCATTCTAACACTCAAGAGGATTAGATCTATACATGAAGCATGAAGATCTAATGATTCTTGAGTCTTAGAACAAAATCTCTCAAAAACTATAAAAAATAAAACAAAGTAAGAAAGAAGGAAATGGTTTAAGGTTTCACCTTGATCTTGTAGCTACTCTCCTTGATCTACCAAAGTATGTGATGAACTTGAGATGCATGAACTATGCTAATCTCACTCTCTTTTTCTCTCTAAGCTCTTACTCTCTATACTTGGTGAATAATAAATGAACCAACCCCTACTATCATTGGTGAGGGGTCCTATTTATAGGAAAATAGAGACCATGAGCAAAATAGTCATTAATCATGACTAGGCAAGGGCAATTTGATCACTTCATCAATAATAGGAAGCTTCCTAGCAACTTCCTCAAGGGTATTTTAATCATTACCCAACTTCTTTTAAGTTAAAATAGTCTTTTTGCAAAATCTTAATTATCCATTAGTTATTAACTATTCTTCATTGGTTATTAGACATTGGTTATTATCTTGCCATAATTACATTGTTTAAACACAATGGTTATTATCCCGCCATAATTACATTGGTTATTATCCACTTGGATATACAATGGTTATTGCCCCTTCATAATTACCTTGGTTATTAACCACTCTTGGCCATTTTAGCCATTACACACCAATTCCTACACTTGACTGACATATGGTTATTTCTTAACCATAGTTATATCATACCTGCCAACATAAGTATAGACACATCTTATAGATCTCCCACCAATTAACCCAAGTTGGTTTAAATAGAACACAACGTTAACTCATTAAATTAAATTAGATTTAATTAATAAGGACGTTCAAAATTCACGGGCATTACAGTAATCCTTGATTAATTCCAACCACCTCCTTTGTCTCATATTTAGCTCCTTCTGTGTGAAAATATACTTCAGACTTTTGTGGTCTGTATATATCTCATATTTTTCTCCGTATAGGTAGTGCCTCCAAATTTTTAACGCAAAAACTACTGCCGCTAGCTCCAAGTCATGGGTAGGGTATCGTTTCTCGTAATCCTTCAATTGTCGTGACGCGTAAGCAATGACTTTGCCGTGTTGCATAAGCACACAACCGAGTCCTTTATGCAACGCATCACTATACACCACAAATACTCCCGTATCATCTGGTAAGGATAATACAGGTGCCTCGCTTAACTTCTTCTTTAGTACTTGAAAACTCTCTTCGCATTTGTTCGTCCACCTGAATTTCACTGTCTTCCTTGTTAAATTGGTTAACGGGGTTGCTATCTTAGAGAAATCTTGGATAAATCTTCGATAGTACCCAGCTAACCTTAGAAAACTTCTTACTTCCGTCGGCGTCCTTGGTTGTTCCCAACCACTAACAGCCTCCACCTTCGTAGGGTCCACTGAAATCCCATTATTGTCTATCACGTGCCCCAAGAATTGGAACTTCTCCATCCAAAATTCACACTTGGAGAATTTTGCGTACATCTTCTCCTTCCTTAGTGCTTCTAACACCATCTTTAAATGTTCGGCATGCTCTTCTTTGGTCTTTGAGTAGATTAGGATGTCATCAATAAAAATTACCACAAACTTATCCAAGTATGGCTTGAAAACTCGGTTCATCAAGTCCATGAATGCTGCTGGGGCGTTGGTCAAACCGAACGACATTACTAAAAATTTGTAGTGTCCATATCGGGTTCGAAACGCCGTCTTCGGAATGTCTTCCTCTCGTACCTTTAGTTGATGATAACTCGTTCGTAGATCTATCTTAGAGAACCACTTTGCTCCCTTCAATTGATCGAAAAGGTCATCTATCCTCGGTAATGGGTATCTATTCTTGATCGTTACTTTGTTCAACTCTCGATAGTCGATACAAAGCCTCATCGATCCATCTTTCTTTTTGACGAATAACACTAGTGCTCCCCAAGGAGACACACTCGGCCGAATATAACCCTTATCTAATAGTTCCTGCAATTGTATCATCAATTCCTTCATCTCCACCGGTGCCATACGATACGGGGCTTTCGAGATTGGTGTAGTTCCTGGTGCTAAGTCTATCACGAATTCGATTTCTCTGTCTGGCGGAAGGCCAGGAAGATCATCAGGAAACACGTCTTGGAAATCCCTTACTACCGATACATCTTTCGCTTCTACTCCCTTCTTTTGAGTATCCGCAATATAGGCTAAATAACCCACACATATTTTCTTTAACAATTTCTTGGCCTGCATCATCGTAAGACAACAAGATTGCTTAAGCGATGAGCTACCATAAAATACTACTTTAGACCGATTTGAAGTCTGAAGGTTCACACTTTTCCGTCGACAATCGATCATCGCAGCGTGGCTGGATAACCAATCCATTCCTAATATTACGTCAAACTCTCCCAATCTTATCGGAATTAAATCTACACTTAGTTCGTGACCTCTAATGTTTGCGGAACAGTTTCGGTAAATGAACTCTACGGAAATTACTTCCTTATTTGCAATCTCTATGTTCAAAGGATTCTCTAAACGTTCTAGGGGTAAGTTCAAACGTGTAGCAAAATCTTCAGACACAAAGGAACAGGTAGCACCCGAATCAAATAATACATAGGCTTTTATATTATTGATTGGTATAATACCTGACACCACATCCTTTGCAGCAACTGCGTCTTGGACGGTCATGTTAAAAGTTCGGGCCGTCGAGCGATTGGGCTGTGCTGGTCCACCTATCATTAGCTTGCTTCCCCCTTGGTTGCCGTTTCCCCCGGTGTTTCCTTTCTTCGGGCAATCCTTGATCTGGTGTTCAGTCGAGCCGCAACCGAAACATCCTCGGTTTTTCTTCGGCTTTGGACAATGGGGTGCAATGTGCCCTTCTTGGCCGCAGTTGAAACAGACACTGCGCCCTTTCCAGCATTCCCCTTGATGGTTCTTTCCACATTTAGGGCATACCTCAGCCCTTTTCTTAAATCCTCCCTGATAACTTCCTGACTAGTTGCTTCGGTTGTTGTTGTTGTTGTTGTTGTCCCACTTCCTTTTTCCTAAATTGCTTCCTCCACTGCTACTTCCCCCACGACTTTCTCCTACTAAATTCTTATTCTTTTTCTCCTTGTTGTACTGACTTAATGCCTCACTACCTCCTTCAGCAATGATCGCCTTTTCCAACAGTGTGGCGAACGAATCAATTTGAAGAACTGACACCTTGTTGAACAACCAAGGTTTTAGCCCTAACTCAAAGCGTCTAGCCTTCCTTTCTTCGGTGTCGACATAGTGTGTAGCGAATCGTGCGAGCTCGTTGAATCTTGCCGCATACTGAGCTACTGTCATATCACCTTGCTTCAGTTCCAAGAATTTAATCTCCATCTTATTCTTCATGCTCTTCGGGAAGTAATTTTCGAAGAACAGAGTGGTAAACCTATCCCAGGCTATCACTCCTTCACCTACTCTCTGTTGATTGGCTTCCCACCAGTAATTCGCTTCGCCCTTCATCATATGCGTGGCGAATATCGTCTTCTGATCTTCCCCCACTCGAGCAATAGCAAACGCCTTTTCCATTTCCTTAATCTAGGTTTGTGCTTCGATGGGATCGGTAGTTCCCCTAAACTCGGGCGGTCCTACACTCTTAAAATCTTTGAAGTTTGTTACTGGTGCAGCTAGGAGGTTGGGGTGTACTGGTTCGTTGTTCCTTCCCCGCAGGGCTTCTCCTAGCAAGTCTACTAGTCGTTGAATGGGGTCCGCTTGGTTTCTTTCGTTATTGACTGACTCATCCAACTCGGCGATTCTACGTCTGGGCGGCATTTTCTGCAACACAAGATTTTACTCTTATTTTCTAAGCATATAACTCAGGTAATGCAGAAATTTAATAACACAGTGATGAAACAAAACATTTATATTCATATGCCAAGTTGTTACATCATGATGATTTCTTGCATACTTCTATAAATGTCACCTCTATCCCCTAATATTACAAAAGGTGGGGAAAACATCAACATACTACCCTTAACATCAAAAAGGGTCCACATAACAATTCCGTATCTCACACAGTAGATCGGAGTTTACATAACGATGTACATCTAGACATACTCCTACTGCTACTAGACTACTAATCATAAGATTTCATCCCAACATCCCGCGCTCCACTGCGTTGATAAATTCTTGCTGCGTGATATGCGCTACCAAATCCCGGCTCACAGTTTATCGTGTCTGCCCCTGCTCTGCTGGGTAGTGGTACACACCATCCACTAACCTCTCCATAGCTGTGCGAAAAGCATAGCCCATCTTATTCGTCTTCCTTTTCTTGCATCTCACCTCATCTTCTAGGTCGTTAGCTCTGTCATTGGCTTCCTCCCACTTTTCCTGGAAGTGGATCCTATCCATCACCTCCATCTCTAACTGTGCACGAAGGGCTTCCTTCTCTGCCTTTTTGGACAACTCCCTCTGCTCGGACTCCTCCAGTTTTCCCACCAATTCCACGCTCCTAGCTACCGAACGGTGAAAAAGGGCTCCCATCTGAATACTAGCTTCCTTGCGATGTGCAAGCTCCACCTCCATCCCCTGCATCTTTAGTTTTTGCTGATCATTCTCCTCCCTCAGCTTCTGGATCTCCGCCTCTCGATCCTGAGCTTCGGTTTCTAATTCTAAGATCCGTTCTTCGTACTCTCCCAATATACGATCCTCGATAGGAGTCTCGTCAGGGTATGTCTCAGGCTCCTCCTCTAGGGGTTCTTCCTCGGGGTCAGACTCTATCTCTATTGGTTCTTCAGGGTCAGACTCCACCTCTTCATCTATCATAGGTACCTCATACACTACGTGTATATCACGTGGCTCCTCCTCGACAATCCAGCCATTACCTCCCACGCTTGACATCCTACAGCCACAAACATAAGACAAAACAATAAACTCCATCAGAAGGTCAAACAAAACATAAGTTCATTGTATGAAATGAAAATACATTTCATAATGCTACTAAATCTTCATAAAAACTCTATATGAGTTTTATCTCCTCCTAGTTCCTAAATTCTTCTAAGGTTATAGTCTAAGGACTCTCGCTCCTAAGGTTTATAACCTAAGGCTCTAATACCAACCTGTGACGCCCCCAAATTCTGACGTCACTACCTCGAATTTGGTTTGTCACGATCTAACACAATAATGACATAAAACTAATGCAGCAGAAAAGATAGAATAAATTACAATGATTTAATATATTTATTCTCGTCCCAAGGTCTCGCAACCGATACTACAATACTATCCAAAAGTATTAATTTAAACTGAAACATAGTACTAATACATAATCCGTGCCTAAGCTTATTACATAAACAAATTCAGAAACTTAAGCAGCATAGTAATTAATATCCTTCCTAAGGAAGAACAAAGCTACTCCGAAACTTTGCCCTTTCCCCTATCCTTGCCTGAAGGTTCACCTCGTTCTGCCTTAACTGAAAGGTTTAAAGAAAGCAAGAATGAGCAACAAATTTACCAGCAAGGATATACAATGGGGGTGAACAATATAAAGTCCAAATTGCAAGGGTATGACAATAAAGGATAATTCAAGGATAATAAGGAGAAATCAATTGTTATACATAAGAGTCACTATGGACTGAAGAATATCAATAGGAATCTTGCATCTAATCATTTCAAGTCTAAGAATATGAACACTGAGTAGTCACTAAAGGACTAAGAACTCTTGCTAGAATTAACAATTTTTTTTTATACTGAAAATCCAACAAAAACAAGAACACAGGTGATCAACCTATAGTACCCCAGATTATGCATAACTGTCACATGTTTATAAGTGCGCACGTCGGTTCCCCGACAATATATAATTTTCCCCTTTTATGAGGGTTGTTCATCTCAGTAGATAAGAGTCCTCACCAAGACAATTGGTTTGGAATAGTTTTCTAACACATGTATAATAGTCTAACGGAAACAATGGTTTAGGCAACTTTTATAATCTTATTCAATGATTTAATGAATATCAATACTCGCAATGTTGTTTAAGGGATATTAATCTTAAACCAATCCTTAGAATATGAATGACAATTTATAAAGCATAAGAGTTATTGCCACATACTTGTATGATACAGGAATATACAAGTTTACATGTTAGCTCAATATAGAGAAAGGGTTCGAATACTTGCACAATATAGCACATCCTGCTCGAATGTAAATTGAGTACGGTTAAAGGAAAACTCGCAATTTATAAGAGGTTCAAGGTAAGAAACTTGCTCAATATAAGTTTGAGTAAGGTTAGGGAACTTACCCTTGATAATACTTGCACAACAAATAAAGTTTTGGGTTAGAGAACTTGCCTTTAGCGCAGTCTATGAATTTAAAGCTTAATGACACGTTGCAATCCTATTGTATAATAGTTATATATAAGAATTCCATTAGTCATACAATTTCATACATCAAATAATACTACATCATATTTGGACACCAAAAACATTACTACAACTTCTGCTCTACACTTTAGAATAACAATGCAAGCAATCCACAAGACTAAGATTACAAAAAGAATAGACTTGACCACTCTGCAGGAGGGCGCAGCTGCGCCCTGGTTAAGCTTAGGGACGGCGCAGCTGCGCTGTCCCCTGGCTAGACCAGGGTTGAGCTTTTGCCTTCCTGGTTTCAGTCCACTAACTAGCATACCAATACATTACCAATTACTACGTACACATGTTAAAGAGGTTTGCATGCTCACATGATCATTTCAAGTTTATATTACCACGTAATGAATCTTTAATATAGAACTTTGGTAACATGATGTCAAACAAGCTCAAGAATCCACGTGACTTACCATACCAAGTACTTATTCATATACAAAGGTTATAACATCTGAAATACTCATGCTCATGTGTTCATATCATCTTTACTTAGTCTACCTAGATCATAACTTGGAAATTTGCCTAAATTCATGCTTGAACGATGCAATGCTTTAACATACTAGAGGAACACATATACACATCATGTTTGGGAAGTATTAGAGTACTAGCTTGCATGTCCAACATCTCCTAATGAAATTATCATTATAGTCATGTATGTTTGCTTCAAAATGTCCAAGTTTGCCTTTAAAAGTTGTTTCAACTAGGTCGTGGTCGTTTAGTGCACATGAAGCATCTTGGAACCTTATGTCATGTATAATAAGACCATACACACATGTTCGTATGATCAGAACTTGCACCTTGCAAATTTCGGTAAAGTCTAGATTTAAAACTATAAGTTTTCTTTCGAAAAACACATGTGAAACGAAGCTAGGATGCTCATGCTTTGCAAAGGGATCTTACACTACATGTTTAACATATTTTCAGGCATGTCTAAGTTCATTAACCATGTTAGAAAGCAACAGCTAATAGCAGAATCAAGTATCCTTGTCTGGTGCACGGCGCAGCTGCGCCGTTTTGAACTACAGGGAGCGTGCAGCTGCGCCCTTCCCTGAACGAGCCAGAAAGGTCTCTGCTTCGACAGAAATCAAGCCCAAGCATGAAAACTCTCATTTAACGGGCTCCAGTTCAATCACATTATATTTTTAGCATACATATCGACTCTTATAGCATCAATTACCAACTAATTAACAAGAGAGATTCATGTATTTCGAAGAATTTGCCAAACTTAAAATCAAAAGCATGATAAACTTAATATTACCTTCTTGAAGCTTGAGTTGGAATTTTCTCCGCTACCCACACTAATTGCTCACTCAATTCTCACAACTCTCTCTACCAAAACTTACCAGATGATTTAGCAAAGAATTTTGGGAGGAGGGTGAGCTCCAATTTATAGAAGGTTGTATGCCCGGATAATGCATTTGCTCATTATTTCCAGCCAATGGAAGAAGAAGAAGAATGTTGGTTAATGGAGAGTTGGTGGTTTACTATTTGAGCCACTCCCCCCACCATCATTACCTCCCTTGTTAGCTTCATCATGCAAGAAACCATAGCCTTTTTGCATTCTCAGTAAATTGGCTATTCACGTGGGTATTATTTGGGCAAGGAAGAGACTCTCAATTTGGGACAAGAGTAATACTCAGACATTTCAAATGAGGTTTATTAACATACTTTGATTAAAATGCAAGCTTAAGTCATATAGTGAATTAAATAATTTAATGCTACTATATTGTATCAAATAACGTTACATGTGCACATATCATATAATCCATGTACGTATTAATTTCAGCGAAATCTAGTTATTCGCTAACACCCAAATATTCAATATATATTATTATCTCATAATACATCTATTGTCATAATGTTTAAGTATGGAAATAATTATCGTGTAACAAATATTAATTACCTCATATAATTTAAAGGTATTTTATTTGAGTATTATTAACTCATACTTTCAATAAAACATTATTATTAATATATCTACATACCATGTCAAAATAAATATTTAGTAATAAATATTTATTTACTAAATTCATTTCCTTTCATAATTAAAATACACATTTAATGGTTCCACCATGCCACATAAACTCTTTTATAAAATTATAGCATTCAACCTACTTTTACTGTAAGGTTTTATTCAGTACATTCTCACACATTAATGTTACACATCAAAATGCCACATAGGTTATATCACATAATATAAAGGTTACGCATATTCCCACGTTATTTAGTGAATTATATGAATACTCACACATGTTAATGCCACAAAAATATCATGCTTCATATCAATAATTCAAACAATTAATAATAATTATTGCATCACGTTGCCACACTTGGCACATTTCACAAGTTTAATAAACTTCATTATCAACCTTGTCGTATTCTGAATCATCATAAACTTTCTTCAAGTTTTAAAAGTATTATCACATTTCATGCCACATAACTCATGTGCAACTAAAATAAATCCTTTTCTTATTAAATCACTCTTTTATAAATAAATCAAGAAATCAATTTATCGCATTACTACTATAAAAACATATCACTTATTCTCATAAAAAAAATTTAATATTAATATCATTCGAAATTCTCGGGTATTACACTGCCCCCATGGCTACCACTTGCCTTGTTTTCACTTTCATTCTTCTTCTTCCTCTGCTCCTGATTATACTTGGACAGAGCATCACTGCCTCCTTCAGCGATAATTGCCTTTTCCAAAACTGTCGCAAATGAGTTTAGTTGGAAATTGAAACTCGGCTATACAACCAGGGCTTCAGTCCCTGCTCAAACCTTCTAGCCTTTCGCTCATCCGTGTTGACTTGATATAACGCAAACCTCGCCAATTCGTTAAATTTTGCAGCATACTCAGGCGCCGTCATGGTACCTTGCTTCAATTCCAGAAATTGCACCTCCATTTGATTTTGTGCGCTTACCGGAAAGTAGGTTTCGAAAAACATCTCCTTAAATCGCTCCCACGGAATAATCCCTTGGCCACCTCGAGTCTTATTTGCTTGCCACCAGTAGCTAGCTTCTGACTTGAGCATGAATGTTGCAAATGCCATCTTCTGGTCCTCATTGACCCTAGCGACATCAAACACCTTCTCCATCTCCATGACCCAAGTTTGGGCTTCAATTGGATTCATAGAGCAGTGATATTCTGGAGGTCCTACAGCCTTGAAGTCTTTAAAAGTCGTAGCCTGAGCTTGGGGTTGATTCACAAAGGCTCCCGTTAACAAATTTACCAGTTGCTGCATTGGATTAGCGTTGACTTCTTTGTTGTTATTGGTGGATCCCTCAGGGGTCTGTTGACGGGTTTGTCTTCTTGGCGGCATCTTACTATTAAAAATTTACGCTATTAGATTAATTACTTAAACATTTAAGTCTTAACTTAAACATTTATAAACAACACTTAACACATAGCACATCTGATAAACTTTCGCATTTTTATTCATTTACTGCTTCAAAACATAATAGAAATAGCATCGTAGTTATTTACATCAAATCATCTATCTTGACATCATAAAGTTCCAAGATTACATCATTATTCTATCCCATTATAAAAACTGGGATTTACAACTTATTAACTTCATAATTTTCATACTAGCATATCTAATCATTATTTATGATGACATCCCACGGCGCACAGCTTTCTTGCGTTCCTGCTCCATAATACGAGTCACCATCCTTCGATCCACCATATCTGGATGATGATGAACTCGATCCTGAGCTCTATCTACTGTTGTGTGAAAAATATACTCCATCTCATCAATCTTGGCCTTCTTTGACCGCACCTCACATTCAACACGATCTGCGCGGTTAGCCTCCCTCAACCAAGCAGTTTCAGCTCTCGCCCGCTCAGCTGACTCCTTTTTTAACTCATCTCGTACAATTTCATTCCTGGCTATCAACTGTCCTCATCGATACTCAGACTGTGCTAGCCTCTGCTCAACCTCTACAAGACGTGATGAAAGGTCTTAGATCTCAGCATCCTTCTGCTCTAGAGCGGCTTGACGTTCCACAACCTATTCTCCTAACTCCTCCTTTTCGCTCTTAACATGAACTAGCTTCCACTCCACGTCCCCAAGACGTATATCCAGCTCCTCAATCTCACTGTTCTTCTGCTCCAAGACAGTCTATCGCTCAGCCAGCTGCCTCTCTAACTCCTCCACTCTATCTTGCAACTCTATGTTGCGATCATACACCTGCTTGTACATCTGAACACCTAAGGAAGATAGTGATATCCCCTCAGGGTCTTCCTCCTCCTCCTCAACCTCTTAAGGATCCTCCTCAGGATCTGTCTCAGGCTCATACTCGGGACCTGCAACTGTAATCAATGGGGATGGCTCCCTCTGCACCAGCTGCTCCCGAACTACATGAATATCCCGGGGCTCCTCTTCCCTAGCCTGGCTGGGTTCTCCTCTATCAGTCATCCTGACAACAAAATTTTAAGTTTTAATTACTACTCGATAATACTCGCGAGCACATAAGTTTGTTATCAAATAAGCATATAACACATAATCATTTTATTATCTTTTATGAATTTCCGTAATTCATTCCTTAGAACTGAATAAGAGTTTATCACCACTATATTCTCTATCTTCTAAAAGGCTACTACCCTAAGGTTTTCCCCACCTAAAGGTTCATAACCTATCAACTCTGATACCAACCTGTGACACCCCCAAATCCAGGTACTTCAACTCCACAGATTTGGTGTTCACTATACCATACATTCAATGCTAACTACCCATGATTAAGATAATATAAATAAACTGAATAAAACATCTTCCTACAAAAGGGGTTACATCTCCAATCTCTTAATCAAACAAATCCCAGGTTATCTAAACTCTATTACATCAATGCGGAATAAAAACATAAAATTTAAATAAGTCTTTTGCAAAGAACTAAAACAAATGAACTAATCATCTTCATTTGCTCATTTTGCCCTTGCCCTTGCTAGTGGACGGCTCATCTGACTTCTCAGTCTTAGCTGTAATGTATTTAATGCAAGAGTGAGCAAACAATTGCTCACAAGTATGGAAACAATAACATTTATATGATTATTGGAATAAGCTTAACTGGAAGTAATAGTTTTTCTGAAGTCAATCAATGATAAATCAAAAATTTGAAAGCTCAATCGAATGCTTAACTCAAGAACTGAATATAGATTCAAGGATAAAATTGTATCTGAGGGTCACAAGACCTCGAACTATGTCCTAGGTTAACAAGTATTTATACCGTAACCTTTAACAGTCTTATAGACTATGGACCATCCATCTCGTACTTAGGGGGATCAGCCCTTTGTACAATGTATTGTGCACAAATATTTTAACGTTGTCGCGTAGTTAATCCCCTATATTAGGGTTGTTCATCTCAGTCTAGTATCAGAATTCGTACCAAAAGGAACTTGGTTTGGAAAGATTTTAAAATGTTCTAAGTCTTTAAAACGCTCATCAACTAAGGACTAGCTAAATCAATAAGGTTTGTTAGTCTGATTCACCAATAAAAATTTGTACAATAGGAACTATGTTCAAAATCTGATTAACTATCAATGATCGAATAACAATTGACTGGAATAAAGCTTAAACACTTATCATGGTATCAACCTTGCTTGAATAACAATAAGCTAAGGTTAGTAACTTGCTCAATGAAAGTAAACTTGCTTTAAATAAAATAACAAGTTTAAGGGAGGAAAAATTTGCTCAACGTAAAAATAATAAATTGAGATAAAGAACTTGCCTCGTGCGTAGATTACAAATTTAAATAATTCTCGTTCCTTATTCGACCTATACATTTCGATTATAAAATAATAATCAGTTACAGAACATATATATTTTAAGTCTCGTTCTTATCCTATTTTATTATAACATCTCGATTGACAATCGATAATCATCAAGTACTTGTTTAACAACCATCTTGGTATCTTATTAGTCATTTTATACCTTTATATAAGTTTTAAACTTGTTTATAACATCATAGCAGAATCACAAAGAAAATAAAAATTTAAAATTTTGGTTACTATTCCCTCGCCAGGGCGAGAATTTTCTTAACAAAAATCTCGCCGGGGCTAGCCTTCGCCTTTTCTCGCCGGGGCGAGGATTTCCAGTTCATTTCTCTCGCCGGGGCAAGAGACTCGACAGTCGTCTCCTACAGTCGCGAACCAGTGAAAACTTAGGCCAAATTTGGCCAAAATTTTCGAATTCTACCATCCAATACACAAATTATGTAATGCCCGTGAATTTTGAACGTCCTTATTAATTAAATCGAATTTAATTCAATGAGTTAACGTTGTGTTCTATTTAAACCAACTTGGGTTAATTGGTGGGAGATGTAGAAGATGTGTCTATACTCGTGTTGGCAAGTATGATATAACTATGGTTAAGAGATAACCATAGGTGAGTCAAGTGTAGGATTTGGTGGTTAATGACTAAAATGGCCAAGAGTGGTTAATAACCAAGGTAATTATGTAAGGGCAATAACCATTGTATATCCAAGTGGTTAATAACCAATGAAATGATGGCGGGATAATAACCATTGTGTTTAACCAATGTAATGATGGCAAGATAATAACCAATGGCTAATAACCAATGAAGAATGGGTAATAACTAATAGATAATTAAGATTTTGCGAAAAGACTATTTTAACCTTGAAAGAGGTTGGGAAAGGACTAAAATACCCTTGAGGAAGTTGCTAGGAAACTTCCTACTATTGATGAATTGACCAAATTGCCCTTGCCTAGTCATGATTAATGACTATTTTGCCCATGGTCTCTACTTTCCTATAAATAGGACCCCTCACCAAAGTTAACAAGGGTTGGCTCACTTATTATTCACCAAGTAGAGAGTTTGTGAGCTTGAGAGAGTTTTGAAGAGAGAAGCAAGAGCAAGTCTTGTGAGAGGAAGAAGAAGACCTTGAAGTGTTTACGCCATCTCCATTCGCATAGCCATTAAAGCTAGGTATAAACTCCATTCCTTCAAACCCTAGTTTCTTGTTGCTAGTATTATATTATGATTTCTACACACTATTTTGTTGGAAACTTTTATGTGTGTTGATTGGGGTTGGTGGTATAAAGGGAGTATTCATGGATCTAAGTTTTTATTTTTGTTAGATCTACATTTTTCTAAAAGATTGTTTAACTCATGATTTTAAAACCAAGGTATGGATCTTCATTTCTTTCAAAACCCTAGTTGTGTGTGGGATTAATTTTTGATTGTTGTTTGATGATTATGAAAGGCATGAGGTGTGTATAGATCTATGTTTTATTTTGCTAGATCTATGTTTTATTTTGTTAGATCTATATTTTTTTTTTAAAGGATGCTTAACTCATGATTTTAAAACCTAGGTGATGACAAATAATGGTTTAGTATGTTTTATTAATAATATGTTGAAGTTTAAAAATATTTGTAGCAAGTTTTAGTGGTTTGATGGGCTAAAACATGTGTACAATGATTTATTGGAGTACAAAATTTATTGATAAAAAAAATATTGAGTTAAGTCATAAATATTTTGTTTTAATATTAGAAATATTTTTCTTGGTCATGGGAAATTTTTTGGAATTTATTTTGGAGATTTAAAACTTGTTTAATGGTGATTAGAACTCATTTGGTGTGAAAAAAAAAGAAAGGGAAAGGAACCGCCTGGAAGCCCCCCCCCCTCCCCCGCGCTCAGCCGAACCACACCTGGCCGCGCATAGCGCGCCAGGGGTGCAACCCTGGCCGCGCATGGCGCGCCAGGCTCAAGTTGGGTCGCACGGGCGTGCACTAAACGACGCCGTTTTGGGCCAGGCAGGGAAGCTCGCGCGCAATGCGCGGGCGGCGATCAGGCGCGGGAAATTACCATACTGCCCCTCCGCCCGATTTTCGCGATAATTACAAGAATGCCATCCAGAATTAGTTTTAATTAATAATAATGTTTTAAATATTATTAATTAATTTTATAAAATTAGTAAATGTACAAAATTAAGTTTGTGCATTAAATCTTATATTTTCTGAATATAATATATTTATTAATTATTGTTTAATTATTATTAAATAATGATTAAGGATAATTAAGAATTGTAAATATTATTTGACTAACCTTAAATAATAAATAAACCTAATTAGTTATTATTAAATAATAACTAAAGATAAGTCTTACTCACTAATTAATTATTTATTATTTAATTAACCTTAAATAATAAATAAACCTAATTAGTTATTATTTATTATCAAATAATAACTAAAGATAATTCTTATTCACTAAGTAATTATTTATTACTTGATTAACCTTAAATAATAAATAAATCTAATTAGTTATTATTTATTATTAAATAATAACTAAAGATAATTCATATTTACTAACTAATTATTTATTATTTAATTAACTTTAAATAATAAATAAATCTAATTAGCTATTATTTATTATTAAATAATAACTAAAGATAATTATTACTTACTAATTAATTATTTATTATTTGATTAACTTTAAATAATAAATAAACTTAATTAGTTATTATTTATTATTAAATAATAACTAAAGGTAATTCATATTTACTAATTAATTTTTTTTATATAACTAAAGATAATTGTTACTCACTAATTAATTATTATTTGATTAAACTTTAAATAATAAACAAACCTAATTAATTATTATTTAATCTTAAATAATAATTAAAGACAATTAAAAATTTATAATTTGATTATTATTTAATTAATAATTAAATAATAAGTGAATATAATTAGTTATTAATTACTATTAATAATAACTAAAGATAATTAATTAATTACTATTTAATAGTAATTAAATGAAGATAGAGTTAATAAAATAGAGAGAGTTTAATAACCCATTAATTAAACAATCATAACAAATTGTTTAAGGGTTTAATAAATGAATACTACTTAAGAAAGAGTAATGTTAATTAATTTAACAATTATAATAAATTGCTTAAAGGTTAATAAGTGATTATCACTTAAGGGAAACATGGTTAATTAATTAAACCATCAACCTAGAGATCCATTAAAGTGTCTTATAGGATTTATGATAGTTTATTAACTTATGTGTGCTATGTGAATTGTTTAATTGTTAAATAAATAGCATAAGTAAGCGTATCGATATACAACTACGCAGTACTAATTGATAGCTCAACATTATCAATGTTAGGTTCTTCAAGGCCAATTAGTTAAAGCTAGAATTATTTGTAGCTGAGCAAACAGGCAAGTTCCTAACCCTAAACTTCTTACATTATTGCAAGTTCCCTAACTCAAACTCGAGTTATTATTTTCGAAGCATGTTAGTGAATAATTATTGTCGATTATTCACATCTATACTATTTATTGAGATTCGCACATTGTGCAATTGAATTCCTATCCTATTATGATTGAACTGTAAATTTAATTAAAGTTCTTTCAAGTATGAATTGTTTATGAGATCGATCTATGCTATTTGTATCAGCTAGATCCAGCATGTCTAAATTGGTTAAGACAATGGTATTTTAAAAGCTGTTCTTATTAAATTGTTGTGGTAAGAACTCTTGGCTGAGAAAAGGATAAACTTGTTTAAGGCATGATATCAATGCTGGTTATTAAGTGTTTATGCATAAATCACGGGGTATGAGAGGCTGATCCCCTCGATTACCAAAACTTTTTAAGAGGTCCAGCTTACATGCTGAGAACCTTGGAAAACGTCCTTGGTTATTTCAAACTACTCAGTAATTGTCATTCAATTATTCGGATATTCAACTGTTGTTTACTAATTCATGTTCCTTCACACCCTTATATTGTTGTTGAACATTGAAAGCAAAATTTCCTTCCATCATGATATATCTCTTGTGTATATACTTGCTAAGCAAATTAGTTGCTTACCCTTGCTATATCATGATCTTTATTTCAGCTAAGGCAGAAACGTCTAGAGGAGGCAAAGGAAAAGGGAAAGTGCAGGAATAGATGCCCGATAGTGCCTATGTACTAGTTATTATTGAATGTTGTTTGATTAGGTGAACCTTTTGTTGTATTAAGGGTACGTTTTATGTTAAGGTTAAAGAACCTTGGGACCAGAATTGTAAGACTTTATTTCCATTCGATAAACAATGTATGTTTATTATTCCGCATTTAGTTAGATAGTATGTTTGTCGTCGATTATCGTGAGCACCGAATTCGAGGTCTGGAAACCTGGATTTGGGGGTGTCACAGGTTGGTATCAGAGCTGTAGGTTATAAACGTTAGGAACAAGAAACCTAGGATATAACCTTAGTAGAAAACTCACATAGAGTATGTAGGTGATGGGTCGGGGAGATTCATAGAGTTCTAGTCGTACCGAATAAAATATCATTTCATTTCATCAATAAATATATTTTATTGTGGTACTGATGTTGATTTATTTGTGTGGTGTTTGTAGGATGTCGGACGAGAGTCAAGATAGCTGTCCAGTGAACCAGGAGCCCATAGAGCCTGATGTGATAGGAGGTTTGCTGGCGAGGAACGTCGAGCTAGAGGTTAGGGCTAAACAATTAGAGGCGCAGAACCACATCCACCAGATTTCTGAACATCAGTACAAGGACGCTGCTTACCAGGCCCAGGCTGAGTTAGCCGAGTTGCGAGGGAGGCTGCTGCTAAGGGAGCTGCAGTTAGGACAATTGAAGGATGAGGTAAAGGCTAAGGATGCGAAGATAGTTGAATTGGAGCGAGCCTTAGACATTGTCTGGATGCAGTTCGACGCTAGATGGATGAATCTGCCCTCCAGTAGCGAGAGCAAGCGTGAGTTGCATTCACCTTGTGTCCCCTAGAGGATAGTTGGAAGTGGGTGGTTATGCCTTGATCAGTGTTATTGGTACTACCATTTGGTTTACTAAAAATTGTATTAACCTCAGCAAGGTGCGAGGTAGTTCGTAGGTAGGATGTACTTCCCAACTATGTAGGTAGGAAAGAATGGTTTAAGTGAATCCCACCTTTTGTTATATTAAATGGGATAGTGGCAATTATGACAATATGCCTGTGATAAACGTGTAAGATGCTTAAGTCGGTATATGAATATAGATGCATTATTATGGTATGTGCTTGAGAATTTTACTTGATATACCATTTATGCAATGATTATGTTAATTCAGTGAGACTGAATCGGCATCTTAGTAACTTAAATCACTAATCGGGAAAGCAGAATTTCCGAGGTTGGGTAATCTAAAACTTCCACACAAGAGTCATGTGATTATTGTATTACATGCTAAATACTTATGTTTTAAGAAAGCCCGAGTAACGTGTTAGGGTTTGCTTAAACAGATAATGCCGCCCAGACGAATCCTACGAAACCAAGGGAATGAAGAGTCAGTTAACAATGTAGAGGGAACTCCATCAAACCCAATGCAAGATTTTATCAACATGATGGCTGAAGCTTTGCGGAATCAAACGACTACCGCAGGAAACTAGACGGGCAACCACTTAGCCAATTTTAAAGACTTCAAGGCAGTAGGGCCTCCGGAGTTTAGAGGAACAGCGAACCCGATAGAGGCCCAGTCATGGATAAAGGAGATTTAAAAGGCCTTTGTCATCGCTAGAGTCGCTGAGGAGCAGAAGACAGTTTTTGCTACTTACTTAATGAAAGGTGAGGCTAACTTCTGGTGGGAAGCCAATCAGAACAAAGCTGGAACTGGAGTCGTGGCGTGGGAAGCTTTCAAGACGTTGTTTTTCGAGAATTACTTTCTTGAGAGTACGCAGGCAAAAATGGAGATCAAGTATCTAGAATTGAAGCAAGAAAATTTGTCAGTGTCGGAGTACGCTGCAAAATTCAATGAATTGGCTAGATTCGCCCCACATCAGGTGGATACTGAGGTGAGGAAGGCCAGGAGATTCGAGAATGGATTAAAGCCGTGGATCTACAGCAAGGTAGCGGTTTTGCAAATTACATCGTTCTCAACCTTGTTGGAGAAAGCTCTCATTGCTGAAGGTGGGAGTGAAGCGGTTTCGAAATATAATCGGGAAAGGAACAAGAAGAAGGTAGAAGGAGGAAATGTAAACGTTAGCGGTGGTGGCAGCAACAATAGGAAGCGTCAATGGAGCAGTGGGGGTAGCAATTCTGAAATTCAGCAAGGGAGCTTACAACAGAAAAGGCAGGTATGTGGAAATTGCGGAAAGGGTCATTCGGGGGAGTGCATGAAAGGAAAGATGGTTTGTTATACTTGTGGACAAGAGGGGCATATCTCACCTAATTATCCTAAGGCAAAGAAAGGGGGTTGTTTCACTTGTGGAGAGCTGGGACATCGAAGCAAGGACTGTCCAAGGAAGAAAAACATGGATGGCGGAAGCGATAATAGGGGCAACAACTCGAGGGCAACCAGTGGAGGACCAGCCTAGCCAAATAAGCCAACAACAAGAACCTTCAACATGACAGTACAAGATGCTGTGGCATCCAGAGAGGTGGTGTCAGGTATTATTCCAATCAACGACATAAATGCCTATGTGTTATTCGATTCGGGAGCTTCATGTTCTTTTGTTTCTGATGAATTTGCTCAAAGATTTAAATTGCCTAGTGAACTATTAGAACACCCGATGAATGTAGAAGTAGCGAATAAAGAGATTATCCCCGTAAACTACATTTATAAGAATTGTTGTGCGGATGTGAGAGGGTTTAAGCTTAACGTGGACTTGTTGCCGATTCGTCTTAGAGAATTCGATGTAATCCTGGGGATGGATTGGTTAGCGAGCCATGGGGCGGTCATTGACTGTAAGAAAAAGTGCATACACCTGCAGACTCCGGGTAAGTCGAAGGTGGTGTTCTATGGTAGTAAATCGCCGAGACAATCTTGTTGTCTGATGATGATACAAGCGAAGAGATTGCTTAAGAAGGGTTGTATAGGTTATTTGGCTCACGTGGTAGATACTCGACGGGTCGAGGGGGAACTGAGTCAGATACCCGTTGTAAGGGAATTCGCTGATGTCTTCCCAGATGAACTTCTGGGACTGCCACCGGATAGGGAGATAGAATTTGCAATCGACTTGGTACCTGGAACGGCACCGATATCTAAGGCACCTTACCGAATGGCACCAGTAGAGATGAAAGAACTGATGGTTCAACTGCAGGAACTGTTAGACAGGGGTTATATCAGGCCGAGCGTGTCACCATGGGGAGCGCCAGTTCTGTTCGTAAAGAAGAAGGATGGCTCGATGAGGCTTTGTATCGACTACCGTGAGTTGAACAAAGTTACGATTAAGAATAGGTATCCGCTGCCCAGGATAGACGATCTATTTGATCAACTCAAGGGAGCGAAATACTTTTCAAAGATCGATTTAAGGACGGGCTATCATCAACTAAGGGTGAGGCAGGAGGATATCCCGAAGAAGGCATTCAGAACTCGTTATGGACATTTCGAGTTCCTGGTTATGTCATTTGGACTGACAAATGCACCAGCGGCATTCATGGATATGATGAACAGAGTGTTCAAGCAGTATTTGGACAAGTTCGTGGTAGTATTCATCGATGACATCTTGGTGTATTCAGTGTTAGAGGAAGAACATGCTGAACATCTAAGGATTGCCTTGGAGGCATTAAGAAGGGAGAAGCTATACGCGAAGTTTTCAAAGTGTGAATTTTGGTTGCAGAGGGTGCAGTTTCTTGGACACGTCATTGACAGTAATGGTGTTTCGGTAAACCCAGCAAAGGTGGAAGCCATTATCAACTGGGAGCAGCCAAAGACGCCAACGGAGATCAGGAGTTTCCTAGGGTTAGCGGGATACTATCGGAGATTCATCCAGGATTTCTCGAAGATAGCATCACCGTTGACCAATCTAACTAGAAAGACGGTAAAGTTTGTTTGGACAGAGAAGTGCGAGGAGAGTTTCTTGGAGTTGAAGAAGAGACTTAGCCAAGCACCAGTGTTGGCATTACCAGACGACACTGGAGGTTTTGTAGTATACAGTGATGCGTCACACAAGGGCCTTGGTTGTGTACTAATGCAGCACGACAGGGTCATTGCGTACGCTTCACGCCAGCTGAAGGACTATGAGAAGGGATACCCGACTCATGATCTGGAATTAGCAGCAGTAGTGTTCGCCTTGAAGATTTGGAGGCACTACCTATATGGAGAGAAGTGCGAGATATATACAGATCACAAAAGTCTGAAATATATCTTCACTCAGAAGGAGCTGAATATGAGGCAGCGCCGATGGTTAGAATTGATCAAGGATTACGATTGTGAGATTCTGTAACATCCGGGCAAAGCAAATGTAGTGGAAGATGCCCTGAGTAGGAAAGGCAGAGAGAAGTTGATGAGGCTTACAACTCAGGCAGAGCTGATAAAGGACTTTGGACGCCTGGAACTGGAGGTTAAGTATCCAATGGAGACGGACAAAAAATTGTTCACCGTGACAGTGGGTCCGACTCTACTGGATAAGATAAAGAAGGCTCAAGAATTTGATGAAGAATACATTGGCATTAAGAAGCAACTATCGGAAGGAAAAACGTTGAAGTTCAAGGTTGACAGCACGGGTCTGCTGAGATTCGAGGGAAGGATCTGAATACCCTATGTACCAGACTTAAGGGAAGAAATATTGCAGGAGGCCCATAATACGAGATTTTCGGTACATCCGGGTAGCACCAAGATGTATCAAGATCTTCGTCAACATTATTGGTGGCCGCATTTGAAAGGGGAAGTTGCGGAATTCGTCAGCCGGTGTTTAACTTGTCAGAGGGTCAAGGCAGAGCACCAACGGCCGAGCGGATTGTTGCAACCCTTAGAGATTCCCGAGTGGAAGTGGGAGCACATCATTATGGATTTTGTGGTAGGACTCCCGACAACACAAAAGGGTCTAGACGCCATCTGGGTGATCGTAGATTGGTTGACCAAGTCTGCCCATTTTCTACCGATTAAGATCAGGTACAAATTGGAGCAGTTGGCGAAACTCTACGTAAAGGAGATAGTATCGCGACATGGGGTGCCAGTTTCTATTGTATCTGACAGAGATCCGCGCTTCACGTCAAATTTTTGGAGAAGCCTACAGGAGAGACTGGGAACACAGTTGAGAATGAGTACGGCGTATCATCCTCAGACCGATGGTCAGAGCGAGCGAACTATTCAGACCTTAGAGGACATGCTCCGGGCAGTTGTGATGGACTTAGGTGGCAGCTGGGACGATCATTTGCCCTTGGTAGAGTTCGCTTACAACAATAATTACCACGCTAGCATTGGTATGCCACCGTACGAAGCATTATATGGAAGGAAGTGTCGAACGCCGTTGTGTTGGGATGAAGTTGGTGAACGGAGATTGTTGGGACCAGAATTGGTACAACAAACCGTGGAAATCATTAAAGTAATAAGGCAGTGGTTAGTAGCGGCCCAGGATCGTCAGAAGAAGTATGCCGACTTACATCGTCAGAAGCGAGACTTTGAAGTTGGCAGCTATGTATTTTTGAAGGTATCTCCCTGGAAAGGGAAGATCCGCTTTGGGAAGAAGGGCAAGCTGAGCCCTAGGTTCATAGGACCTTTCGAAATATTGAGGAGAATAGACGAAGTGGCGTACGAGGTAACATTACCCCCTGAGCTTGAGCACATTCACAACGTGTTTCATGTATCGGTATTACGTCCATATAAGCCAGACTACAAGCATGTTATTTCCTATGAGCCAATTCAAGTCGAGAAGGACTTATCGTACGAGGAGGTTCCTGTCCAGATTCTCGATAGGAAGGAACAGAAGCTGAGAAACAAGACCATACATTCCGACAAAGTTCTCTGGAGGAATCACGCAGTCGAAGAAGCTACGTGGGAACTCGAAGAGAAAATGAAGGCGAATTATCCGTTCTTATTTGAGTAACCCTATTTTTGCAATTCCGAAGACGGAATTTTTATAAGGGGAGAGGGATGTAATGCCCGTGAATTTTGAACGTCCTTATTAATTAAATCGAATTTAATTCAATGAGTTAACGTTGTGTTCTATTTAAACCAACTTGGGTTAATTGGTGGGAGATGTATAAGATGTGTCTATACTCGTGTTGGCATGTATGATATAACTATGGATAAGAGATAACCATAGGTGAGTCAAGTGTAGGAATTGGTGGGTAATTACTAAAATGGCCAAGAGTGGTTAATAACCAAGGTAATTATGTAAGGGCAATAACCATTGTATATCCAAGTGGTTAATAACCAATGAAATGATGGTGGGATAATAACCATTGTGTTTAACCAATGTAATGATGGCAAGATAATAACCAATGGCTAATAACCAATGAAGAATGGGTAATAACTAATGGATAATTAAGATTTTGCGAAAAGACTATTTTAACCTTGAAAGAGGTTGGGAAAGGACTAAAATACCCTTAAGGAAGTTGCTAGGAAACTTCCTACTATTGATGAATTGACCAAATTGCCCTTGCCTAGTCATGATTAATGACTATTTTGCCCATGGTCTCTACTTTCCTATAAATAGGACCCCTCACCAAAGTTAACAAGGGTTGGCTCACTTATTATTCACCAAGTAGAGAGTTTGTGAGCTTGAGAGAGTTTTGAAGAGAGAAGCAAGAGCAAGTCTTGTGAGAGGAAGAAGAAGACCTTGAAGTGTTTACGCCATCTCCATTCGCATAGCCATTAAAGCTAGGTATAAACTCCATTCCTTCAAACCCTAGTTTCTTGTTGCTAGTATTATATTATGATTTCTACACACTATTTTGTTGGAAACTTTTATGTGTGTTGATTGGGGTTGGTGGTATAAAGGGAGTATTCATGGATCTAAGTTTTTATTTTTGTTAGATCTACATTTTTCTAAAAGATTGTTTAACTCATGATTTTAAAACCAAGGTATGGATCTTCATTTCTTTTAAAACCCTAGTTGTGTGTGGGATTAATTTTTGATTGTTGTTTGATGATTATGAAAGGGATGAGGTGTGTATAGATCTATATTTTATTTTGCTAGATCTATGTTTTATTTTGTTAGATCTATATATTTTTTTTAAAGGATGCTTAACTCATGATTTTAAAACCTAGGTGATGACAAATAATGGTTTAGTATGTTTTATTAATAATATGTTGAAGTTTAAAAATATTTGTAGCAAGTTTTAGTGGTTTGATGGGCTAAAACATGTGTACAATGATTTATTGGAGTACAAAATTTATTGATAAAAAAAATATTGAGTTAAGTCATAAATATTTTGTTTTAATGTTAGAAATATTTTTCTTGGTCATGGGAAATTTTTTGGAATTTATTTTGGAGATTTAAAACTTGTTTAATGGTGATTAGAACTCATTTGGTGTGAAAAGAAAAAAAAAAGGGAAAGGAACCGCCTGGAAGCCCCCCCTCCCCCGCGCTCAGCCGAACCACACCTGGCCGCGCATAGCGCGCCAGGGGTGCAACCCTGGCCGCGCATGGCGCGCCAGGCTCAAGTTGGGTCGCACGGGCGTGCACTAAACGACGCCGTTTTGGGCCAGGCAGGGAAGCTCGCGCGCAATGCGCGGGCGGCGATCAGGCGCGGGAAATTACCATACTGCCCCTCCGCCCGATTTTCGCGATAATTACAAGAATGCCATCCAAAATTAGTTTTAATTAATAATAATGTTTTAAATATTATTAATTAATTTTATAAAATTAGTAAATGTACAAAATTAAGTTTGTGCATTAAATCTTATATTTTCTGAATATAATATATTTATTAATTATTGTTTAATTATTATTAAATAATGATTAAGGATAATTAAGAATTGTAAATATTATTTGACTAACCTTAAATAATAAATAAACCTAATTAGTTATTATTAAATAATAACTAAAGATAAGTCTTACTCACTAATTAATTATTTATTATTTAATTAACCTTAAATAATAAATAAACCTAATTAGTTATTATTTATTATCAAATAATAACTAAAGATAATTCTTATTCACTAAGTAATTATTTATTACTTGATTAACCTTAAATAATAAATAAATCTAATTAGTTATTATTTATTATTAAATAATAACTAAAGATAATTCATATTTACTAACTAATTATTTATTATTTAATTAACTTTAAATAATAAATAAATCTAATTAGCTATTATTTATTATTAAATAATAACTAAAGATAATTATTACTTACTAATTAATTATTTATTATTTGATTAACTTTAAATAATAAATAAACTTAATTAGTTATTATTTATTATTAAATAATAACTAAAGGTAATTCATATTTACTAATTAATTATTTTTTTTTATAACTAAAGATAATTGTTACTCACTAATTAATTATTATTTGATTAAACTTTAAATAATAAACAAACCTAATTAATTATTATTTAATCTTAAATAATAATTAAAGACAATTAAAAATTTTATAATTTGATTATTATTTAATTAATAATTAAATAATAAGTGAATATAATTAGTTATTAATTACTATTAATAATAACTAAAGATAATTAATTAATTACTATTTAATAGTAATTAAATGAAGATAGAGTTAATAAAATAGAGAGAGTTTAATAACCCATTAATTAAACAATCATAACAAATTGTTTAAGGGTTTAATAAATGAATACTATTTAAGAAAGAGTAATGTTAATTAATTTAACAATTATAATAAATTGCTTAAAGGTTAATAAGTGATTATCACTTAAGGGAAACATGGTTAATTAATTAAACCATCAACCTAGAGATCCATTAAAGTGTCTTATAGGATTTATGATAGTTTATTAACTTATATGTGCTATGTGAATTGCTTAATTGTTAAATAAATAGCATAAGTAAGCGTATCGATATACAACTACGCAGTACTAATTGATAGCTCAACATTATCAATGTTAGGTTCTTCAAGGCCAATTAGTTAAAGCTAGAATTATTTGTAGCTGAGCAAACAGGCAAGTTCCTAACCCTAAACTTCTTACATTATTGCAAGTTCCCTAACTCAAACTCGAGTTATTATTTTCGAAGCATGTTAGTGAATAATTATTGTCGATTATTCACATCTATACTATTTATTGAGATTCGCACATTGTGCAATTGAATTCCTATCCTATTATGATTGAACTGTAAATTTAATTAAAGTTCTTTCAAGTATGAATTGTTTATGAGATCGATCTATGCTATTTGTATCAGCTAGATCCAGCATGTCTAAATTGGTTAAGACAATGGTATTTTAAAAGCTGTTCTTATTAAATTGTTGTGGTAAGAACTCTTGGCTGAGAAAAGGATAAACTTGTTTAAGGCATGATATCAATGCTGGTTATTAAGTGTTTATGCATAAATCACGGGGTATGAGAGGCTGATCCCCTCGATTACCAAAACTTTTTAAGAGGTCCAGCTTACATGCTGAGAACCTTGGAAAACGTCCTTGGTTATTTCAAACTACTCAGTAATTGTCATTCAATTATTCGGATATTCAACTGTTGTTTACTAATTCATGTTCCTTCACACCCTTATACTGTTGTTGAACATTGAAAGCAAAATTTCCTTCCATCATGATATATCTCTTGTGTATATACTTGCTAAGCAAATTAGTTGCTTACCCTTGCTATATCATGATCTTTATTTCAGCTAAGGCAGAAACGTCTAGAGGAGGCAAAGGAAAAGGGAAGGTGTAGGAATAGATGCCTGATAGTGCCTATGTACTAGTTATTATTGAATGTTGTTTGATTAGGTGAACCTTTTGTTGTATTAAGGGTACGTTTTATGTTAAGGTTAAAGAACCTTGGGACCATAATTGTAAAACTTTATTTCCATTCGATAAACAATGTATGTTTATTATTCCGCATTTAGTTAGATAGTATGTTTGTCGTCGATTATCGTGAGCACCGAATTCGAGGTTTGGAAACCTGGATTTGGGGGTGTCACAAATTAAATATACCCAGACATCCAACATGCAGAAAATAATTACCCAACATGTTTCTAACCAATCTAAGCATTATAAAACACATAATCAACCAATTACAAACCCAAAATTCTCTGTTTATGCAAAATATTTATACTTTAACCACTTTAATGAAATTAAACACTGTGACTTCATCTTTCAACCATTTTAATCCTTTCTACTAGCATTCTTTTCATTTTTCATCATATAATCTTAATCAAAAATCAATTTTACCAATTAACAATCAATTTGAATACCAATTTCATACATATATACCATACATGAAATAAACTCTGTAAAAATTACAAACTCTACTCCAAAGCATGTTTTATTGGTTAAAACTTAAAATTAACTTATAATCATCATATAATCATCTAATTCATGATTACTAACAATTGCATCAACTAATTCATGCTTTTAGCAAACAATTCACTTACATGAAACTAAAAAAAACATATAGTGAAACCAAAACTATAAATAAAACTTAAAAGAGATTATACCTTCAAGCTATATATATAATTCCTTAGCTTAGCAATTCTTTTCCTTCTCTCTCTCAATTCTCAAAACTCTCAAACTCTCAATTTTTCTTCACTCTCAAAAGCTCTATTCTTTTTTTTTAAACTCTGTGTTTTCTTTTCTTTTAACAACTGACAAGCAAAACAAATAAAAACTGATGGAACATATATTTTCTAATTAAATCATCAGTTATAAAAATTCAAAAGCCATAAGGCTTGTTTGACAAAACAAAAATTGAAATAACTCATTATTTCCAACCAAAGGTCATAAGGCCTTGTTTGGTTTGATGGAAATAAAACTCTTTCTATTTATTTTAATAACTCATTATAACATATAGTTTTAATTGTCACACTTTAATCAATTAAATTGTAACAATATAAATTTAATCATAACTTCTATTTGGCCATCTATAAATTAATCCAAATAATTCAATAAATCATTTTATTCAAATCAATAATCATCTAATTAAATTATTAAGTTAAATTAGAATAATCACATCAAATCACAATTGCACAACATTTAACATAAATTCTTTCACCATAACTTTATAAATTATTTATTTTACTCAATAAATAAATTAATAAAAATATTTATATAACTCAATAAATATTTTTATTTAATCACAAAAATTGCATTCGTTACAAGTATTAAGTTATTACAACAAAGCCTTATAAATATTCAAGGTATTACATTCACCCCTACTTCAAATAATTTCGTCCTCGAAATTAACTTTACAGCTAACTTTAGTAATTCAATATCATATTTATAAGTTCTATAAATATTCAGGATATTATATTCTCCCTTCCTTATAAGAATTTCGTCCTCGAAATTCTAGTATAAGCATTTTTAACCTTCTTTTTATGAGTTTTTCTATCTCTAAAATTTTATGCAGGCTATATCCTAAGGTACTCTTACCCTAGAATTATAACCTAATGCTCTGATACCATAATGTCACGCCCCCAAAAATCCACCTACTAGCTTCTTTTAGCCAGGTCGGACTTCGTGCTTACGTGTACAACCTTTACATAATGCTATAAAAATCTTGACTTCTAATAATCAGAGTAAAGTGCGAAAAAGTGATAATATTATAAAATACCATTTGTTCATTGTTACAACAATCCCAGATAACTTGTTCTTATTACAAATAAGTCCTAAAAGACTTAAAAATAAATCTCTATTTCTCTATCTGAGACTTGCAGTATTAGCAACCAGGCAGTTCCCAGTAAACAGGGGGCTTTCCGTTAAAACAACGCGCAATTAAATGACCTAACCTCTTTCCTCGTCAAAAATTTCTAGACATTGCCAATAATATTAATCTAACATAGTTAAAATGATTTCTAAATCTTCAACTTAAATCTTTATACCTCTGTAACAAATCTGGTGTTCAAGCTTAACTAGTTAACCACCTATTAGATATTTCATAATATATAACTTCTATCTATCCAAGGTTCACAGTATCCCGTAACAGAAATAATTCTCGTTAGAACGTTAACTGTGTTTGGATACCCTCACTTGGATAGATAGATTTATATCTAATGTATATCTCTTTCATATCAATAGTTCCTATCTATCTGACATTCACAGTATTAATGATAAGATTGTCCCTAGAACTGAGGGGCACATTCCGGTAAAGATGACACCTTACCGGCGCTCATTACGTGTAACCCTAGAGCTTATAGAACTCTCAATATCATTCAATACCCTCATTCAGATGTATAGTTCGTATGGATACTGTACTAACTTAGTACAACTATTCTAAACAATTTAAAGATCAGAGTATAACGCAATTGACATAGAAAAAGGTGATAATATATTACAATAGTATTAAGTTCGGTTACATCGTTCTCGGTACTAAGCTATTACAATAAAGCCTTATAAATATTCAAGGTATTACATTCACCCCTACTTCAAAGAAGTTCGTCTTCGAAATTAACTTTACAGCTAACTTTAGTCATTTAATATCATATTTATAAGTTCTATGAATATTCAGGATATTACATTCTCCCCTCCTTATAAGAATTTCGTCCTCGAAATTCCAGTATATGTATTTTTAACCATCTTTTTACGAGTTTTTCTATCTCTAAAATTTTATGCAGGCTATATTCTAAGGTATTCTTACCCTAGAATTATAACCTAATGCTCTGATACCATAATGTCACGCCCCCGAAAATCCACCTGCTAGCTTCTTTTAGCCAGGTCGGACTTCGTGCTTACGTATACAACCTTTACATAATGCTATAAAAATCTTGACTTCTAATAATCAGAGTAAAGTGCGGAAAAGTGATAATATTATAAAATACCATTTGTTCATTGTTACAACATTCCCAGATAACTTGTTCTTATTACAAATAAGTCCTAAAAGACTTAAAAATAAATCTCCATTTCTCTATCCGAGACTTGCAGTATTAGCAACCAGGCAGTTCCTAGTAAAGAGGGGGCTTTCCGTTAAAATGGCGCGCACTTAAATGACCTAACCCCTTTCCTCATCAGAACTTTCTAGACATTGCCAATAATGTTAATCTAACATAATTAAAATGATTTCTACATCTTCAACTTAAATATTTATACCTCTGTAACAAATCTGGTGTTCAAGCTTAACTAGTTAACCACCTATTAGATATTCCATAATATATAACTTCTATCTATCCAAGGTTCACAGTATCCCATAACAGAAATAGTTCTCGTCAGAATGTTAATTGTGTTTGGATACCCTCACTTGGATATATAGATTTATATCTGATGTATATCTCTTTCATATCAATAGTTCCTACTTATCTGACATTCACAGTATTAATGATAAGATTGTCCCTAGAACTGAGGGGCGCATTTTGGTAAAGATGGCACCTCACCAGCACTCATTACGTGTAACCCTAGAGCTTATAGAACTCTCAATATCATTCAATACCCTCATTTAGATGTATAGTTCGTATGGATACTGTACTAACTTAGTACAACTATTCTAAATAATTTAAAGATCAGAGTATAACGCAATTGACATAGAAAAAGGTGATAATATATTACAATAGTATTAAGTTCGGTTACATCGTTCTCAGTACTAAGTTATTACAACAAAGCCTTATAAATATTCAAGGTATTACAGTATCAACCTAAATAAACAACACCCGTTAATTCTATAACATCTTTGGAGGATATGTTCAAAGCATTTATTAGTCAAACACAACAGTTCATGAATCAGACACAACGGTTCCAGCAGGAGACAAAAACGTATATTCAAGATTTGAGGAACCAAGTGGGTCAGCTTGCAACCACAGTAGAGAGGTTGGAATCTCAAGGCTTAGGGAGGTTACCTTTTCAAATTGTTAAAAATGTAAGTGAAATTACTTTGAGAAGTGGTGCAGAGGTAAGGATGCAAGAGGAGTTAGTGCTTACTTTAGGAACATTCAGCATCGCTATGTGTGACAATGTAGTCTCCAAAGCCAACACTGAATTTGATGAGGAGGATCAAAAGGTGGAGGTGAATGAACTGATAATTTATGCAGATTTTTACAAAGAGGATATAGATGATGAGCTTAGTACAGAAAAGATCCAGTTCTATTATTCTGAGGCTTTGATGTATATTGGTAAAGATAAGTTTGTTTTTGCTACTGATATTATTGACTTTATATTGTAGGGAACTTTTGATCAAATACAAAAGGAGGATTTGAGGGAGGCAATGGAGTAGAATCGAAATCTGAAGGATGCTTCTAATTTGGAATTGAAACTATTACCAGTTCACTTGAAGTACACAAGTCCAATTACATAGATTGAGGAGATTGAGGTCAAGTCAATGACAGTAAACAAGGGCAGCTGCTAAGGAGGCAACCCAAGATTTCAGATTTTATTTTCTATCCCTTTTATTTTGTAGTTGCATATTAATTAGTTGCTTCTTCTTTGCATAATTGTCTTACATTGGGGACAATGTAACGTTTGAGTGTGGGGTAGAGGATTAGGTTAATTTAGGGTAGGTTTTGCTCTAAGATTCATAATTTGAGTTGTTTTGTGGAAAAAATTAAGAATTTTATTTAAAAAATTTCTATAATTTTATTTGCTTAAGCTTTTGAAGGTTGTGGTTAAAGAATGCAAATTTATTCTGATTGATAGAATTTGATTGATGCTTAATTGATTGATGACTGATGATAACTGAGTTAGGATCCACAATTAACTGATTTTAATTGAATTTGTGTTACATGAGTACTTGAATATGAGATATATTCTTACTTGGTTGAGTTATATGTGGGATCTGCCTTTGTACACTAATTTCATGATTTAGAATTGTTTATCTGCTTGTTTTGTTTACAGAACCATGTGAAAGAAAAAGGAAAGAAAGAGAAAAAAAAAGAAAATTTGAAAAAAAATTGAGAAAAAGAAGCTGAATGAAAAAGAAAAAAATACAAATTCATGTGGTGGGTTGAGATGAAGCGTAAAATGCACTCTCCCATAAACACATGCATAAGTGAGAAGGAGCGTAAAACGCACTCACTTGCAAAAGAAAATAATGTATATAGTGCGAGACGGAGCATAAAATGCACTCACCTATAAAAAAACAAAAAATTGAGTTGAAGGTTCTGTTGGGTGAAAAAGAGTAGCAGAAGAAAGCATATTCTGGGTTGTGAATCGGTTGTGCACAGTTGTTGTATTCCATATGAACTTAGTTGAGTATGTATGTTGATTGTGACGCCCCCAAATTCGGGTCTCCAAATACCCGGATCCGGTCATCACGATCCAACATAAATATCCACCTATAACAACATATGGTATCTAAAATGCGGAATAAAATAAACATACGTTGTTCATTACAAGGTGTTACTAGTCCCAGAATACGATTAACCTTAAACATTTACACAATCCATACCCTAAATAGCTATCAGGGTTTAAATTACATTAACAGTAATTAACTAACACATGAATCTAAAGTCTGCTACGAGAAGTCTATCATTTCATCTTTTCTTTCCCTTTGTTCTTCCCTGACGTCTCGAGTTTAGCTGCAATGAAGTCATGATATAGCAAGAATGAGCAACGAGTTTGCCCAGCAAGTTTAAAGTGCAACAATAATGATATATCATGATGAAGGGATATTAAAGGAATTTCAACATTAGAGAAAAAAAAATCAGAAGCAAGAACAATAATTGCTTTTAGAACAATTGATAGTCAAATAGACTTTGAACGATAACTTCCAAAGGAGTCAATAGCTGGTTGACCCTCTGGTTACTGGCTACAGAATAACGTACTTGAGGGGATCAGCCTCGCGTACCCTATGTATATGCATAACATTTAATTCTGTTGTTTGTACCTTATATACGGTACGTGGGGTACTCCCCTATAAATAAAGGGGTGTTCATACAATCTAAGAATCCTGGTTCAGATAGCTTTTATAAATTCTCACATATTTGTCTGACCGAACAAGGGTTCATACTTAACCATGAATGGTTTATAAATTCCTGAATTTAAATATACGAATCTCAAATGCACGAGTGCGAATGCCAATAAATATACAGATGTGGAATAATTTAGAAAATAATTAGACCACTTAAGGCATGCTTGGAGATAAAAACTCAAGCTTAAAGAATAACTTGCAACAGTATATATATATACCTTTTTGCACGAATTAAAAATAGTGCATAAGGCTTAGAAATTTGCTCAATGTAAAAGTTGAGTAAAGAAGAACTTGCAATAATGTAAGAAGTTTAGGGTTAGGAACTTGCCTGCTTACTCAGCTATAGATAAATTCTAGCTTTAATTAACTGATCTCGAGTGACCTATCATTGGATAAAGTCGGCTTATCAATTATTATGACATGATTGTATCTTGGCACGCTTTACTATACCATTTACTTAGCAATTAAATAATTCATCATCTATATTTAATTACCATTTAACATTAGTTAAACGAAAATTTATTAATGACCTTTAGCTATTATTTAAATAGATAATAATTAATCATGGTCACTATCATTTGAATACTCAATTTATTACCTTTAATTGTATCTAGGTATGGTTTAACAATCCTTATAAAATAAATTTATTTTGGTTTAAAGATAACGGAAAACCATTGATCAATTATTTAGTTGATTTACTCTTAATTACCATTACCTTAGGGGTAATTTAGTAATTATTATACTTGTTCTTTATTCAACATTAATTAATGTATAAATTTACACACACTTAATTATTATTAAATATTAATAATCGCTAAGTGTTTATTATCTTTATTTATTAAGGCCCAAAAATAATTAACTTATTAATCTCCCTCATACTTAATCATTATTTCATTGATGATTAAGTACTTACCATCCTTATTATTTCGTAACTTCATTCATAGTTAATTATTATTATTATTAAATAATATTTAAATACTTAGTACCTTTATTTATTATTTATTAATAAATAATAAATAATTATTTTATTAACTTTATTCATATTTAATTATTATTATTATTAAATAATAATTAAATATTTATTATCTTTATTTATTATCTATTAATAAATAATAAATAATTATTTTATTAACTTTATTCATATTTAATTATTATTATTATTAAATAATAATTAAATATTTATTATCTTTATTTATTATCTTTAATAAATAATAAATAATTATTTTATTAACGTTATTCATATTTAATTATTATTATTATTGAATAATAATTAAATATTTATTATCTTTATTTATTATCTATTAATAAATAATAAATAATTATTTTATTAACTTTATTATTATAGATTAAACAACAACAATTAAGTATTTATTGTCTTTATTTATTATTTATTGATAAATAATAAATAATTATTTACTAACTTTACTCATGTTTGATTATTGTTTAATACCAATTAACTAATAATTAAATAATTAACTTTGTTCACACTTACTTATTATAATAATTAAATACTCAATATAATACATAATTGGTAACATTTTATCGGTGTATGATTAACTCCAATAATAATACCAGAATTTCTTAATCGCAATGAACCAACATAGTGCAATACCAACTGTTGAATCCAAGCAATATTATACAATTAACCAATACCAAATTTCTAATCAAAATGAACCAACAAAAATCATCACAATCCATCCTGGCCTTTATGGCTTTCTATACATAGATTTTCCCCAAGCCAAATGGCAACAACCCAATACATAGAAGCAATTTAATCCAATACAGAGAAAGTTTTGAATTTGATACTATACACAGGTTTCCCAGAAATGTCAGCAAAATCGATTAAAACTCACTAAGGATTCCGTACTCAGATTTCCAAAAGGGAGAAAAATATACATTAACAGATTTGTAAACCTAAACAAGAACAACATATTACAACCGAAACAATGTATATTCTAATACCACATGTTAACACAGTCGGCAATCCCAAATTCCAAGTTCAGAAAAAATTATACAGTCCTTAAAGAAAACTATGAATGAACTAACTGAAGCATCACAACTCATATACCTTCCTGCTGACCGATTTGCTTGTCGCCTTCTCCTTCCAAAATAAGAAACGAATTCGGACATTTACAGTGGCTCCCCTCTTTAAGAATTTCAAACCCTAATTGTTTTCAAATTGGGAAACTCACAAACGCAGAAATCGGCAGCTTTGTGGTTGGGGTTGTCCAATTTATAGTAAAAAATTTGCCCAAATAGTTTGGGTATTACCCAAATTGATCGGTTAAGGACCGATGGTCGGAGGGAGTGGCAGTCGACGGTCCACCTCAAGCCCCATCACGCCATCTGTGACTTACCGGCAGGACCTTGAGCCACGCGTTCTCGCCGGATTTTCTGGGACCTCTGGTCCATGCGACGTTTGCTCGGTCGCCGATACCGATCCTCATTTGGCCGCCGGTAGGCGCGCTTTTTCTTCGGTCCAAGCAGCTGGTCAGCCATCACATCGTCCGCTCGCTTCGAGCTGTCGCCGGCGCATGCCTGGCGACGCCTTCTCCTCGACTCGTCCCTGTTAGGCCTGCTACTTGAGAGATTAGGCTTCAGAGTTCTCCCCCAAATTGATTTCGTCAATATGAAACCCTCCCAAATGATTTTGCCGGTTTTAGTCCCACCGGTTAGATTTGGTTTTCCCAAATTCCTTATCGCTTGCCCCCAAACGGATCCGAACCGACTAAAAAAAAAAATTGGACTGACCCGGCTGGCAATTGTGTTTGGGCTCAACCCAATAGGGTTGGGCCGGTTGATTAATTCAAAAAGGGCGGCCTAAAAGGAAAATAAAAGAAATGTAATTTGGGCTTAAATCAAAATAAATAGGTGAAATGGGCCACTCTAAATAAGGAGAATCGGCCCAATTTAAATGAACCGTCTTGTATTTCTGACATTTAAATTAAATAACTAAACCAATTTATTTAAATTATTTAATATAACCATAATTCTTTATTCAAATTATTTAATTCGATAATGATAAAATTATTTATTAATTTCCCAAATTTGATGCCAATCAAATGCTTAGGTTAACCCACTAATTTATTCAACCTACTAGTGAGCCCCCTTAAGGTAAGGAAAATTATTGAACCATATAGTTATTTAATTAAATAATAATTATTACAGGGATCCAATTAAATTGGTAAAATTAATTAAAGTGAATTTCATTTATTAAAATAATTCGATACAATGTTTAAAAATTTCTGGGCATTACATCCTCTCCCCCTTATAAAAATTTCGTCCTCGGAATTTCAATCTAAGGTTACTCGAACAACTGAGGGTAATTTGCTCTCATCTTTTCTTCGAGTTCCCACGTGGCCTCTTCCACCGCGTGATTTCTCCAGAGAACTTTCACCGAGTGAATGATTTTATTCCTCAGCTTCTGCTCTTTCCTATCCAGTATTTGAACAGGAATCTCCTCGTACGATAAATCACTTTCGACTTGAATTGGTTCATAGGAAATAACATGTTTGTAATCTGGCTTATACGGACGCAACACTGATACGTGGAACACGTTGTGGATGTGCTCAAGTTCAGGAGGTAATGCTACCTCGTACGCCACTTCGCCGATTCGCCTCAAAATCTCGAACGGTCCTATGAACCTAGGGCTCAGCTTGCCCTTCTTCCCAAAACGGATCTTCCCTTTCCAGGGTGATACCTTCAGAAACACAAAGCTACCAACTTCAAAATCTCGTTTTTGACGATGTAAGTCGGCATACTTCTTCTGACGATCCTGGGCTGCTACTAACCGCTGTCTTATTACTTTGATAATTTCCATGGTTTGTTGTACCAATTCTGGTCCCAACAACCTCCGTTCACCAACTTCATCCCAACACAACGGTGTTCGACACTTTCTTCCGTATAATGCTTCGTACGGTGGCATACCAATGCTAGCATGGTAACTATTGTTGTAGGCGAACTCTACCAGTGGCAAATGATCGTCCCAGCTGCCACTTAAGTCCATCACCACTGCTCGGAGCATATCCTCTAGAGTCTGAATTGTTCGCTCACTCTGACCATCAGTCTGAGGGTGATATGCCGTACTCATTCTTAACTGTGTTCCCAGTCTTTCTTGTAGACTTCTCCAAAAATTTGACGTGAAGCGCGGATCTCTGTCAGACACGATAGATACCGGCACTCCATGTCATGATACTATTTCCTTCACGTAAAGTTTCGCCAACTGTTCTAATTTGTACCTGATCTTGATCGGTAGAAAGTGGGCAGACTTGGTCAACCGATCTACGATCACCTAGATGGCGTCTAGACCCTTTTGTGTTGTTGGGAGTCCTACCACAAAATCCATAGTAATGTGCTCCCACTTCCACTCGGGAATCTCTAAGGGTTGCAACAATCCGCTCGGCCGTTGGTGCTCAGCCTTGATCCGTTGACAAGTTAAACACCGGCTGACGAACTCTGCAACTTCTCCTTTCAAATGCGGCCACCAATAATGTTGACGAAGATCTTGATACATCTTGGTGCTACCCGGATGTACCGAAAATCTCGTATTATGGGCCTCCTGCAAAATCTCTTCCCTTAAGTCTGGTACGTAGGGTATCCAGATCCTTCCCTCGAATCTCAGCAATCCTGTGCTGTCAACCTTATACTTCGAGGCTTTTCCCTCTGATAACTGTTTCTTAATGTCAATGCATTCCTCGTCAAATTCTTGAGCCTCCTTTATCTTATCCAGTAGAGTCGGGCCTGCCGTTACGGTACACAACTTTTCGTCCGTCTCCATCGGATACTTAACCTCCAGTTCCAGGCGTTCGAAGTCCCGTATCAATTCCTCCTGGACTGTCAGCTGCATCAATTTCACCTTGCCCTTTCTACTCAAGGCATCAGCCACTACATTCGCTTTGCCTGGATGGTACAGAATTTCACAGTCGTAGTCTTTGATCAATTCCAACCATCGGCGCTGCCTCATGTTCAGCTCCTTTTGAGTGAAGATATATTTCAGACTTTTGTGATCTGTATATATCTCACACTTCTCCCCATATAGGTAGTGCCTCCAAATCTTCAGGGCGAGAACTACCGCTGCTAACTCCAAGTCATGAGTCGGGTAACCCTTCTCATAATCCTTCAGCTGACGCGATGCGTATGCCACGACCTTGCCGTGTTGCATCAGTACACAGCCAAGACCCTTGTGTGATGCATCGCTATACACTACGAAACCCCCAGTGTTGTCCGGTAAGGTTAACACTGGTGCTTGGCTAAGTCTCTTTTTCAACTCCGTGAAACTTTCCTCACATTTCTCCGACCAAACAAATTTAACTGTTTTCCTGGTGAGATTGGTCAATGGCGATGCTATCTTGGAAAAATCCTGTATGAACCTTCGATAGTATCCCGCTAATCCCAAGAAACTCCGGATCTCTGTTGGCGTCTTCGGCTGTTCCCAGTTGATAACTGCTTCTACTTTTGCTAGGTCCACCGAAACACCATTCTTGTCTATGACATGACCCAGAAACTGCACTCTCTGCAACCAAAACTCACACTTAGAAAACTTTGCATACAATTTCTCCCTCCTGAGAGCTTCTAATACAATCTTTAAATGTTCAGCATGCTCCTCCTCTGTTTCTGAATACACCAAGATGTCATCGATGAATACAACTACGAACTTGTCCACGTACTGCTTGAACACTCTGTTCATCATATCCATGAATGCTGCTGGTGCATTCGTCAATCCAAAAGACATTACCAGAAACTCGAAGTGCCCGTAATGAGTTCTGAATGCAGTCTTCGGGATATCTTCTTGCCTCACCTTCAGCTGATGATAGCCTGTTCTTAAGTCGATCTTGGAAAAGTACTTCGCTCCTTTAAGTTGATCAAACAGATCGTCGATTCTAGGAAGCGGATACCTATTCTTAATCGTAACTTTGTTCAACTCCCGGTAGTCGATACAAAGTCGCATAGAACCATCTTTCTTCTTTATAAACAGAACTGGCGCTCCCCACGGGGACACGCTCGGTCTGATATAACCTTTATCTAATAGCTCCTGCAGTTGCACCATCAACTCCTTCATCTCTACAGGTGACATTCGATACGGCGGCTTCGATATTGGTGCGGTTCCCGGTGCCAAATCGATAATGAACTCGGTTTCCTTATCCGGCGGCAGTCCCGGAAGTTCATCGGGAAAGACATCGGTGAAACCTCTCACGACTGGTATTTGACTCATCTCATCCCCGACCTGACGAGTATCGACCACATAGGCCAAATAACACACGCAACCTTTCTTAAGTAATCTTCTCGTCTGCATCATAGTAAGACAACAAGATTGTCTTGGTGACTTACTGCCGTAAAATACTACCTTCGACTTATTAGGAGTCTTCAGGTGTACACACTTTTCCTTACAATCAATAACTGCTCCGTGGGTTGATAGCCAATCCATTCCCAGGATTACATCAAACTCTCCCAGCCGAATGGGTATCAAATCCACGTTGAGCTTAAATCCTCGCAATTCAACACAACAATTCCTATGAATGTATTCTACGGGGACAATTTCTTTGTTTGCTACTTCTACGTTCATAGGGTGTTCTAACTTTTCACAAGGTAACTTTAATCGACTAGCAAATTCTTCGGAAACGAAAGAGCAAGTAGCACCCGAATCAAATAACACATATGCATTTATATCATTGATTGGGATGATACCTGACACCACGTCCTTGGATTCCATTGCATCCTGGACAGTCATGTTGAATGTGCGGGCTGTCGGCCTGTTAGCTTGATTGGCTGGTGCCCCATAGCTCAGCCGGTTATTGTTCCCGCTGTTGTTGTTCCTGTTGCCACTCCCGGCGTCACCCTTCTTCTTCGGACAATCCCTCATTTGGTGGTCGGGTGCTCCACATGAAAAACATCCCCCCTTTGGCTTATTCTGACATTGGGGAGCCATGTGCCCCAGTTGCCCACACCGGTAACAAACACTCTTTCCCTTCATGCATTCTCCCATGTGGTTCTTGCCACAATTACTGCACCTGCCTGGCTTCTTCGCCTCCCCTCCAGACTGGTTTCCTCCGGGTTTATTACTCCCGAGTGATTGGATTTCATTCCATTTGCGCTTATTAGGGTTGCTTCCCCCGCTGCTTCCTGACTTCTGGCCTTCATGACCCTTCTTCTTTTCCTGATTATACTTAGCCAGGGCCTCACTACCACCCTCTGCAATGATTGCCCTCTCCATCAACTCTGCAAATGTCTTGATTTTTAGTACCGCAACCGAACGGTATAACCATGGTTTCAACCCTTGCTCAAACCTACGAGCTTTTCTTTCCTCGATGCTGACCTGGTGAGTTGCAAACCGTGCCAACTCATTGAACTTAGCTGCGTACTCCGCCACAGACATGTTCCCTTGTTTTAGTTCCAGGAACTTGATCTCCATCTCTTGCTTCATGCTCTCTGGAAAGTAATTTTCCAAGAACGTTTCCTTAAAACGATCCCAAGCGACAGTGCCTTCTTCCACTCGGCCTCTGTTGGCCTTCCACCAGTAGTTTGCCTCGCCTTTTAACATGAAGGTAGCAAAACTCGTTTTCTGTTCCTCTGCCACCCTTGCCACCTCAAAGACCTTCTCTATCTCTTTTATCCAGGTCTGTGCTTCTATTGGGTTAAGAGTTCCCTTGAACTCGGGTGGTCCGACCAATTTGAAATCCTTGAAATTTGCCAGATGATGCACTGGCTCAGCCGCTGCTTGGGCCCCTCCCTGTGGCGGCCTTGATTGCATGGCTTCTGCCAGCATTTCGGCGAACATCCTCATTGGGTTGGATTGATTTCCAACTTCGCTCTTTGATTCCTCAACTCGTTGGTTACGTGGCCTTCCTCTCGGCATGGTTTGAATGAGGAAACTGATGACTTTTACCTATAGATTTATATTTTACATGACATGTTATTAAAATAAGCAATCAAGGGCAAAATATCTATCAACACATTTGATTTAAGTGAAACATTTGCATTTATATTCATATACCACTGTTTTGTTACAAGACTAAACCTGTGGCATACTGCTATAAATGCGCCACTGTGTGCCCTATCCATCAATAACCTTTCCCCTAGACAAAAGTGGGGAATCCTAACCTTCCATCCCTCAAAACACAAAAGTTGGGGTTTACTGCTACCCCAAGTCTAAATACAATATAAAGTTTCACAAATCAAACATGAATACGTCCCTATATAACAAAAAGGTGGGACTGACTGAACTAAAGACAAAGTAACCATCAGATCAAGTCACTGCATGTCGTGACGGATCCGAGCCTGCTGACCAGAGAATGCTCCATCCCTGACCCTGCGACGAACAGAGCGACTGGACTCCCCTATCTCAGTCCGGGGCCTCCTGTAGGCTGCATCTAGGGCATATCCTAGGGTCTCGATCCTCACCGCCCCAGCCTCTAACTGGTCCTCTAATAGGTCAACTCTACTTGCTGCTCTGACCCAGGCGTCCCTCACTCGGACATTCTCAGCAACTTCTAGCCCAATCTCGAACTTCATGGCCTCCTGCTTGGCCTTCAGGTGGGCGATCTGCAGATCCCTCTACTCCAGTCTCTCCCTCAACTCAGCGTTTCGGGCCACTAGCTGATGTAGCAGTGGTCCGACCTGCTGTGCTGAGGACTCGTAGCCCTGCAGCTGTGCCTTAGCCACCCCTAAGTCATGCTCGAGCTGGTAGGCTAAGTCTCTGTACTGGTCCTCCATAAACTGATGGGTCTGGTTTTGCTCCTCCAAATGAGCAATCCGAGCCTCCAGCTCCTCATTTCTGTTAGTCAGCCCCTCGATAATATCATCGGCAGTGGACCCCATGCCATCAATATCAGCAGGTGGCTCCTCCCCCTCGGTCTCGGGGTCCTCTTCCTCAGCCTCTGGATCCTGACTGCCCGACCTCATAACCCCTCCTACTACCGGCTCTGGTAGCTCCCTAAGGTAGTCCTCCTCCGGCTCGGACTCCTCCTGTAAAAATCCTGGGGCAGTAGGAGCATAGCCCACCAGCTGCTCCGCAACTACTGGTATGTCTATAAATACCTCCTCCTCCTCACGGGCTCCACTGGTCTCCCCTACGGCAGCCATCCTACAAACACACAAAACTATCACTAGTACAACAATAAAATATATTCATTGAAGAAATGAAATTATATTTCATTGGGTACTACTCGACTCGATGAATTCCCCAATTCATCAAAACCACATATGATAAATCTCCTCGATTTGTCTCCTAACACTCGATACGAGTTTACTATGAAGGTTATAACCTAGGTTTCGCGATCCTAAAGTTTATAACCTACAGCTTTGATACCAACCTGTGACGCCCCCAAATTTGGGTCTCCAAATACCCGGATCCGGTCATCACGATCCAACATAAACATCCAGCTATAACAACATATGGTATCTAAAATGCGGAATAAAATAAACATACGTTGTTCATTACAAGGTGTTACTAGTCCCAGAATACGATTAACCTTAAACATTTACACAATCCATACCCTAAATAGCTATCAGGGTTTAAATTACATTAACAGTAATTAACTAACACATGAATCTAAAGTCTGCTACGAGAAGTCTATCATTTCATCTTTTCTTTCCCTTTGTTCTTCCCTGACGTCTCGGGTTTAGCTGCAATGAAGTCATGATATAGCAAGAATGAGCAACGAGTTTGCCCAGCAAGTTTAAAGTGCAACAATAAAGATATATCATGATGAAGGGATATTAAAGGAATTTCAACATTAGAGAAAAAAAAATCAGAAGCAAGAACAATAATTGCTTTTAGAACAATTGATAGTCAAATAGACTTTGAACGATAACTTCCAAAGGAGTCAATAGCTGGTTGACCCTCTAGTTACTGGCTACAGAATAACGTACTTGAGGGGATCAGCCTCGCGTACCCTATGTATATGCATAACATTTAATTCTGTTGTTTGTACCTTATATACGGTACGTGGGGTACTCCCCTATAAATAAAGGGGTGTTCATACAATCTAAGAATCCTGGTTCAGATAGCTTTTATAAATTCTCACATATTTGTCTGACCGAACAAGGGTTCAGACTTAACCATGAATGGTTTATAAATTCCTGAATTTAAATATACGAATCTCAAATGCACGAGTGCGAATGCCAATAAATATACAGATGTGGAATAATTTAGAAAATAATTAGACCACTTAAGGCATGCTTGGAGATAAAAACTCAAGCTTAAAGAATAACTTACAACAATATATATATATTCCTTTTTGCACGAATTAAAAATAGTGCATAAGGCTTAGAAATTTGCTCAATGTAAAAGTTGAGTAAAGAAGAACTTGCAATAATGTAAGAAGTTTAGGGTTAGGAACTTGCCTGCTTGCTCAGCTACAGATAAATTCTAGCTTTAATTAACTGATCTCGAGTGACCTATCATTGGATAAAGTCGGCTTATCAATTATTATGACATGATTGTATCTTGGCACGCTTTACTATACCATTTACTTAGCAATTAAATAATTCATCATCTATATTTAATTATCATTTAACATTAGTTAAACGAAAATTTATTAATGACCTTTAGCTATTATTTAAATAGATAATAATTAATCATGGTCACTATCATTTGAATACTCAATTTATTACCTTTAATTGTATCTAGGTATGGTTTAACAATCCTTATAAAATAAATTTATTTTGGTTTAAAGATAACGGAAAACCATTGATCAATTATTTAGTTGATTTACTCTTAATTACCATTACCTTAGGGGTAATTTAGTAATTATTATACTTGTTCTTTATTCAACATTAATTAATGTATAAATTTACACACACTTAATTATTATTAAATATTAATAATCGCTAAGTGTTTATTATCTTTATTTATTAAGGCCCAAAAATAATTAACTTATTAATCTCCCTCATACTTAATCATTATTTCATTGATGATTAAGTACTTACCATCCTTATTATTTCGTAACTTCATTCATACTTAATTATTATTATTATTAAATAATAATTAAATACTTAGTACCTTTATTTATTATTTATTAATAAATAATAAATAATTATTTTATTAACTTTATTCATATTTAATTATTATTATTATTAAATAATAATTAAATATTTATTATCTTTATTTATTATCTATTAATAAATAATAAATAATTATTTTATTAACTTTATTCATATTTAATTATTATTATTATTAAATAATAATTAAATATTTATTATCTTTATTTATTATCTTTAATAAATAATAAATAATTATTTTATTAACGTTATTCATATTTAATTATTATTATTATTATTGAATAATAATTAAATATTTATTATCTTTATTTATTATCTATTAATAAATAATAAATAATTATTTTATTAACTTTATTATTATAGATTAAACAACAACAATTAAGTATTTATTGTCTTTATTTATTATTTATTGATAAATAATAAATAATTATTTACTAACTTTACTCATGTTTGATTATTGTTTAATACCAATTAAGTAATAATTAAATAATTAACTTTGTTCACACTTACTTATTATAATAATTAAATACTCAATATAATACATAATTGGTAACATTTTATCGGTGTATGATTAACTCCAATAATAATACCAGAATTTCTTAATCGCAATGAACCAACATAGTGCAATACCAACTGTTGAATCCAAGCAATATTATACAATTAACCAATACCAAATTTCTAATCAAAATGAACCAACAAAAATCATCACAATCCATCCTGGCCTTTATGGCTTTCTATACATAGATTTCCCCCGAGCCAAATGGCAACAACCCAATACACAGAAGCAATTTAATCCAAAACAGAGAAAGTTTTGAATTTGATACTATACACAGGTTTCCCAGAAATGTCAGCAAAATCGATTAAAACTCACTAAGGATTCCATACTCAGATTTCCAAAAGGGAGAAAAATATACATTAACAGATTTGTAAACCTAAACAAGAACAACATATTACAACCGAAACAATGTATATTCTAATACCACATGTTAACACAGTCGGCAATCCCAAATTCCAAGTTCAGAAAAAATTATACAGTCCTTAAAGAAAACTATGAATGAACTAACTGAAGCATCACAACTCATATACCTTCCTGCTGACCGATTTGCTTGTCGCCTTCTCCTTCCAAAATAAGAAACAAATTCGGACATTTACAGTGGCTCCCCTCTTTAAGAATTTCAAACCCTAATTGTTTTCAAATTGGGAAACTCACAAACGCAGAAATCGGCAGCTTTGTGGTTGGGGGGGGTCCAATTTATAGTAAAAAATTTGCCCAAATAGTTTGGGTATTACCCAAATTGATCGGTTAAGGACCGATGGTCGGAGGGAGTGGCAGTCGACGGTCCACCTCAAGCCCCATCACGCCATCTGTGACTTGCCGGCAGGACCTTGAGCCACGCGTTCTCGCCGGATTTTCTGGGACCTCTAGTCCATGCGACGTTTGCTCGGTCGCCGATACCGATCCTCATTTGGCCGCCGGTAGGCGCGCTTTTCCTTCGGTCCAAGCAGCTGGTCAGCCATCACACCGTCCGCTCGCTTCGAGTTGTCGCCGGCGCATGCCTGGCGACGCCTTCTCCTCGACTCGTCCCTGTTAGGCCTGCTACTTGAGAGATTAGGCTGCAGAGTTCTCCCCCAAATTGATTTCGTCATTATGAAACCCTCCCAAATGATTTTGCCGGTTTTAGTCCCACCGGTTAGATTTGGTTTTCCCAAATTCCTTATCGCTTGCCCCCAAACAGATCCGAACCGGCTAAAAAAAAATTGGACTGACCCGGCTGGCAATTGTGTTTGGGCTCAACCCAATAGGGTTGGGCCGGTTGATTAATTCAAAAAGGGCGGCCCAAAAGGAAAATAAAAGAAATGTAATTTGGGCTTAAATCAAAATAAATAGGTGAAATGGGCCACTCTAAATAAGGAGAATCGGCCCAATTTAAATGAACCGTCTTGTATTTCTGACATTTAAATTAAATAACTAAACCAATTTATTTAAATTATTTAATATAACCATAATTATTTATTCAAATTATTTAATTCGATAATGATAAAATTATTTATTAATTTCCCAAATTTGATGCCAATCAAATGCTTAGGTTAACCCACTAATTTATTCAACCTACTAGTGAGCCCCCTTAAGGTAAGGAAAATTATTGAACCATATAGTTATTTAATTAAATAATAATTATTACAGGGATCCAATTAAATTGGTAAAATTAATTAAAGTGAATTTCATTTATTAAAATAATTCGATACAATGTTTAAAAATTTCTGGGCATTACATTGATCGTAGGAAAGATGCTTATGTGGATGCATTTTAATTTGAAAATGTTTAGTGGTGAATGACAAGGTTATTATTGTGAATTGATTGATGAAGTGTTGATCAAATCTTTGTTGATTAGTAGTGATATTCATGAATCAGAATTGAGTAAAAACCTTTGGAAGTTTGGTTGAATAGAATTTAGATGAATTTCAATATTACCTTTATTTTAGTTTACACGAGGACGTGTAAAGGCTAAGTGTGGGAGAATTTGATAAGTGTATAATATTCATTAATTTTGATTCCTCTATATTTAGTTTTATTACATGTTTTATGTGTATATGAACTTATTAAGGTGTTTATTGATTTCAAGAGATTGGAGCTGAAAAGAAGAAAATGGATCAAAATGGGTGTGCAAGGAGAAAAAGAGAAAAGGGACAAAACAAAGTGGGCGGCGGTGCTTAAAAGGTTGGGCCGCGACACTAGCAGCTTGAGCCACAGCGCTAGTAAAGGAATGCCGTGGCGCTAAGGCTTGGACGCGTGACCCGCGTGAGCGGCAACTTGATTTTTTCCCAGCTTTGTATTTTTAAGGAATTCTAATGCAATTTGATTGTTGATTTCTTATGGTTTTAGGACTTTGTTCTAGGAGTATAAATAGTTGTTCTTAGTCAAGTTTTAAAGGTCTTGGATGCTCACAATTGTAAACCCTAGATTTAGGGGCAAGATTGAAGATATGTCAAGCTAAGTTCTTTATTTTTAGTTCTAAGAGATGTTGAACCTTATTTTACAATTAATGGTTTAATTAAGTATTCATTATTTATTTCGTCTTATATGGAATTCATTCTTGATAATCTGTTTTATTGATTGAATGTTATTTGGTTTAACTGATTTGGTTTCTACTGGATTAAATTAGTTAGTTGATAATATCTACCAGATTAAGATATAGTATTAAGCAAACGATATTGTATCTGATCATAAGTAGCAATTAGTAATACATGACTATGGACAAGCTTTTGAGTATTGCTATGATTATCAAAAGACAAGTTAAATAATCTCTGATTGTGTGATTGTTGCTTGGAATAATCTAATTCCCTAATTCTTAATGTTGTTGTTATATTAAATCTAGACTGATAGTTCTGGGTTGTATGATAGTTAGGGTTTAGTGGGGGCGATTGTCACATTAGATTTAAAACCTAAGGGGAATTTCGGATAATTAGCGATTGTGGTTATCTAGGGTTATTAATTTCATTGAAGGATAAATAATGTTACGCTTGGTTATTCTATTATTGTGAAAAAGGGGATACTGAACTGAAGAACTAGAGTCTTTAATTCATTGATTATTCTTATTAAATATTTTCTGTCATTTTAGGAAATAAATTCAATTTAAAACCACGGTAGTGCTGCGGCGCTGTTTTATAGCGCTGCAACGCTGTAGGACTGAGACCTAGCACTGTGGCACTTGAAAGTGGCGCTGCAGTGCTGACTCTCTATTGGTTTAGCGCTGCAGCGCTGCTTATAGGCGCTATAGCGCTGCTCATTCCTTAGCTAATTTCAAACTTGTTTGGGTCATCTTGTGGTTCCTTAGCTTGGTGGATAAATTAGTGTCTACAAATTGGTTAAACACTAGTTAAAATGCTATGGGGTATCTATTAAATCAATTAAAGTTATAAAAATTAAAGAAACACTAAAATTGGTGGGTTACCTCCCATCGAGCGCTTGTTTTATAGTCTTCAGCCTGATTACTCCCTGTTCATTCCGGATCGGTTAAAGTGATGGAGATCTTTTGATGATCGATGTTGCCTCCCCAATAGTGTTTGAGTCTTTGTCCATTGACCTTAAAAGTTCTGCCGGAGTTGACTTATATAACGTCTGCTGCTCCATGTGGGTATGCTTTGATGACTATAAATGGTCTAGACTATCTTGATTTTAGCTTTCCTAGGAAAAGTTTCAACCGTGAATTGAAAAAGAGTATAGATTGGCCCGACTCAAACTTCCGGTCTATGATCTTTTTGTCATGCCACCGCTTGATCTTCTCTTTATATAATTTGGCATTCTCATGGGAGGAGAGAAGTCAAAGAGGTCCATGTGATTTCAACTAATGCCTTTTGTGTTGGCAAATTGTAGAAGGTGAGATGTGGCCAGCTTGTTGGCCATACATTCCTAATGAAGCTCTTAAGTATATAATTAGCTATTAAGCATGAGGATTACTTGTAAGTAATGACAATTATTTTAATTAAGCTTTAGGGAAACATTAAAATATAAGAAAAATGAAGGAGCTTGACCATATGGACCAAAAAGCTTGAGGGAGGAAAAGGTAAAAACAAAACTTTGCTTATAAATACCTAAGCCCTCTTTTCATTCTACACTTTATCAATATAAGAGCAAAAAGCTAAGAAAAAAAGAAAAGAGAGAGAAAGCTCAGCAGCCAAGAGGGAGGAAAGGAGGAAATTCAAGCAAGCTAGCAACAAAAGATTAAGAATCAAAGGATTGTAAACTAAAGCTAGGAAGGTATAAACCCTAAATCCCTATTTTTTCAACTTTTCTTATAAAAGAACTATAATTATGTTAATAATCATGAATCACACTTGTTACACCTCAATATGTTAGATCTTGGTAGTATATGGCTTAGATCATGGAGAAACTTTGAAGAAAAATAAGAAAACCTAAAAAGAATCTTAAACTGGCTTAGGTCATAAACTCTAAACTTTGACCTCAAATTATAGCATGCATAACTCTTAATATATTTTGAATTTTTATATGATTCTTATTGTGAATGATAGATATGTGAGTTAACTACATTTCGGAGGTGGTTTGAGATATAAATTCCATATAAATTATTTTTGGTGAATTTTCTACCAAAACAGGGCATACTAATGAACCTACTGACTTAAATTTTGTGTGGACTATTTTGGACATTTAACTTACTTGGAAAATTCCAGGCTTCTGGCGTATGGTACCTGGAGATATAAGGTAGGTTCTGTCCAAAAATGAACAAAAGTGAACTTAAGATGAAGGAGTTTTGACTAAAATAAAAATTAGAAGTTTAAAATTAAAACTGCAATAGCTTGATTTTTACAACTCGGATTGGGATGAAATTTTGGGTAGAATTAACTTAGATACAAAGAGGTTAATTTCCAAATTTCATTATTTTTGGACATAATTGTGAATTTTAATAAATATTAAAATTTCAGACAGAAACTGGCCTAAAAATATACTAAATATATTTTAAAAAATCTGGAAAAATTGAAAAGGATCTGATATGAAATTTCCTAAGTGGGGTTAGAAGGAGGAAAAATAATAAAATTGTTAAAAGAGTTTAATAAAGAAAATAAGGTTTAAGAAATTATGAAAAATTAATTTAAAAGTTATCGAAAAACGTATAATGTAATTTATCGGTAAATACATGTTAAAATAAGTCATGTAAGCTTAAGTAAGGGTGAAATGGTTATTTTGAGAGCAAAATTATAAAAATGAGATTAAGTTAGTACTCGAGAATGAGTTTACGATAATCGAAATTATAGAAACGAGGTTATAAATACTTACCGACGGTAAGTAATAAAAATATTAAATGATTAGTTAGTATAATGCATATTTTGGATTTGATGATGATATAATGTATATTTGTAACCAGTAGTTTTTGTAAAGTCCTTATAATGAAAATGGTGTAAAAGGACTTAGATTAGAACATTAAACTTGGTAGGTTGATCTATTTCATTGAGTGAATCTAATGTATGGATCTTAAGTCAATAGACGATCGTAAAACAAGCAGTTGAAATCGTAGAACATATCGGTCGTAAAGCTAAAGATCGTAAAGTATACTACAGATTGTAGAGCATACTAGTCGAAGATCGTAAAGTGCATTGAAGATCATAGAGTCTGCTTAAGATCATAAAGTATATTAGAGATTGTAAAGTATACTAGTCGAAGATCGTAAAGTGCATTTGAAGATTGTAAAGTCTGCTGAAGATCGTAAAGTCTACTGAGGATCTTAGAGCTTGCCAATTGTAGAGCCATAATTTCTAGTGTTCTAAGTCTGTAGAATCGTCAAGTCATTTTTCAAGACTCTAAGAGTACAAGCAATGATCAAGTGATTAGAGCAAAACTGAAGATCATTTAAAGAGACGAAGACTTAGAGAAGCTTCGCAGAGTACACTGAAGGTTCGTAGAGTTCGCCTAGCCAGATACTCTACGACCATCATTAAATTCTACAATTAGAAGAATCGTAGAGTACATTAGTTCTGGCAATGACAAAATTCGTAGAGTGAAGATCCTAAGAAAGTTTGTTGAATATCTTAAGACTAAAAAGAAGGTCAGATCAAAATATGTCTAATAGCTCTGTTGGTGAAAAGACAGCAGCCACGTGACTGTCACTGTAGCAGTACTGATGTGACATATCACAACTGAAAGCTGACACATCCTCTTCAAAAGTCAATAATTAGAGATACTCAAAAATCTGAGAATTAAATGTGCAACAACAACTTTCCAACGGAAAAATCTTGAGAAAGGTCTAGAAAAGGCAAGAAGGTTCAATCGAATAGTAATGATCGAAGATTAAAAAATTGAATTGCTACAAAAATAAAAAGAACACTACTCTACGAACTTGAACAACTTGTTCAACTGCTAAGTCCTTCAACACTGAGCTTTAAACAACTTGGTCGCACCTCAAAAATCACACTCTCTTAGTGATCGTTCAGGTCTTAGTGACCCATTGTAACCAAGTCTTATGACTTGAAGAGATCTTAGTATAAATTGTATCTAAGTCTTTGTGACTTAAAGAAATCTTTGTGATTCGTTTTGCGTAACTGTTATATGTGAACATATCTTAGTGATCACCCATCTCTTTTAAATTTCTGCACTTAGCTTTCTGTCAAGTTATTTAATTAATCTGTGACTTAGTTTTACCTTCGTTACTAAATTCAGAACTGTGAATTTTCTTAAATCTTTGAAGGGGTTTTTCAAACTATCATTTCGCTGTGCAAAAGTTATTAAATTAACCTACTTAAATTATAAGTTGGTAATAAATCTTTAAAAGGAATTTTTTTAAAGGATCTATTCAACCCCCCTTCTAGATCTCTCAGTTCCTTCGGGATATAATAAGTGGTATTAGAGTAGGTTCTCGTGAACAAAGCTTAAATCACTTGAGTAGATTTATGGCACTAAATAAAACTAGTTCTGAGCTTGGTGGTAGAAATAAGCCACCTCTATGTAATAAAGATAAATATGCTAACTGGAAAGTGCAAATATAGGCATACATGGACGTAATAGATGAGGAGTTATTTGATGTTGTAATCAATGACCCATATATCCCCATAAAGCTCGCTTCAACAACTAACGATCCAAATAAGGTAGTCGTCAAACAAATGGCCGAATGGACTGACATGGAGAAGAATTTGGTGCAGCTCGATAAAAGAGCCAAGAACATCCTGCTCATGGCTTTAGAGGATGAATTATTTGAAAATGTAGTCAACTGCAAAACAACAAAGGAGGTATTGGAAGCTCTCCTGGTGATGCACGAAGGAACAAAGGAAGTAAGGGAAAACAAGCAATCCCTTCTTACTCAACAATATGAAATGTTCTTCTATGTTCCTGGTGAGAATATAACAGCAACTTACGAGAGGTTCAATGTTCTACTCAACTCCCTCAGAGAATTCAAAAAGGTCTATCCTAACAAGGACCTTAACATCAAATTCATGAGAGTATTGCCAAGTAAGTGGGAAACGAAAGGATGAAGAAATAGAAGATGAAAGTTCTCCAAGTTTTACTGAACCTCAAGATCATAGAGTTATGGACTCTACTGATGATCAACCTATAAAGAAGAAGAAGGCTGTGAAGAAAGACAAAATGGTTCTTAAGAACTCGTAGAAGAAATCCTCCAATTCTGAGAATAGGGAAGAAGAAAAAGACATTAAATCACCAGTCTCCAAGTCCATTCCAAGGAGAAAGAGCGAAAGAATTCATCAACAATGGAAAGCCCCTGTAACATCGGTGAATCCTCAAATCATTAAGCTTGATGATGAGGATAAAGAAGAGACCCATGAGCTGATAAGAAAGAATAAAGGGAAGAAGAAGGCACCTAGGCCAGAAATTAATAATGATGATAAAGAGGTTGTGAAGGCTGTTACACATGAGCCGCAAGATGATGAAGAAATGGTTGAGAAGGCAAATAAGCCAGAGCCATAATCAGTTAAAGAATCTCAGACAATGATGGCTGACGTGCTAGAGTCTCAAAAATATGAAGAAGATCAATTAGCGAAAGCATGAAGTTCTAAGTCCGTAAAGAAAAAGGAGAAGAAGTCGAATAGAAAGAAAGAGAAAGAAGAAAGGAAAAAGAGAAAAGTTGAGAAGAAGAAAAGAGAGATGAGAATTAAGGAGAGAGATGTTGTCCAATCCAGAGACCCAGATTTTGAGGGGGAGCAACCCAGTGAATTTCAAGTGTTTTATCCCTCACAACCATCTTCATCAGTAGGGATCAGAAGGCGTATTGTACTTGAAGGGATAAAATATCCAAATACTAGCCTTCCTGATAGATGGATGGGATCTGGAAGTGGGAAAATGAGGATAGTTTCTATGAATCCAAATGAGCTATTTAACAGTTTTCATGATTTGGAGATGGATAGAAGTACAACACTCTACGATTCTAAGAGTGATCAATTGTTGTACTTTTTACCCATGTTGCCACTACTAAAGGCAATCTCTTTGCAAGACTAGAGTTTCATAAAGTGGAGCTTCTCCAAATATCCAAATCTCAAATTGGTAGCTTAAAATTTTCCAAGGGTTGTATCGTATAAAACTCTACTAATATGCAACGAGCCCTTCTACCAAGAGTATCGAAGCTTTCAGACAATCTCTATTTCAAACTTAAATTTTTCTTAAATTGTTCCTTCAATTTTCGTTTATAATGAAGATGTTAAAGAGTTTATCTCTATGAATGATGAGCAACCTGACACACCTATATGTTTTGTTAAAGATTACCCTAACTCTCCGTTCGTAGAGTCTCCACATTCTACGAATGATGATTAAGAACCTATTTTTTCAACACCAACAACTCCTACACAGTTCCATTCTTCGTTTCCCATCCCAACACCAAAACAAGAAATCCCATCCTTTGTTTTCACACGTATTCATTCCTCATCTCAAAGTTCATATCCTGATGTTTCTCAAGACATTGATCAGGAACTTAAGGAGAATTCAGTCGAACTCCATGAAGCAATACATGAAATATTTACTGCTGCGAGTCATCTCCCTGAAGAGTCGAGCAGTGAGTTATCAGGCAAGGTCCATGATTCAAAGGTTAACCCATAGTCTTCATGATCGTGATCTCATTTTCCTAAAGTTTATTAAGAAGCAAAAGAAAGGTGATGATGCCAAATAGGGGGAGAAAGATTAAGGTCGGAGAAAGTTTAAAAGTAAGAGGAGAAAAAATAAAGTAGGGGGAGTAGGAGTAGGCGAGAAGAAGGAATTAGAAAGGTAAGGAGTAAGGGGGAGAAAGAGAAAGAGGAGAATCAAGATGAAAAAGAAAGTAAGAGAAATCAGGAGAAAGTATGACAAAATAGTAAGTAAGTACTAATTGTATTTTCTTTATATTTATTAATCCTGAACTGTTGTTAATCATTGTTCTCATAAATAAAATCATCATTTTTGCACTAGCAATATAGTGACTTATTATACTTAAGTCATATTTAAATTCAGCATATGCGCTTTTAAGAATTGTTGAATATTACTGTATTGTTGGTTTTGTCATCATCAAATAAGGGGAGATTGTTAGAATATATGTTGTATGATTTGATGATGCAAAAGTGATTAATGTATATTTGTTCAAGTAAGTTTTGTAAAGTTCTTAAATGAGAAATATTGTATAAAGACTTAAAATAGAACGATCAAACTTGTTAGCTTGATCCTTGAGTTGAATCTGATGTATAGTTGATAGGATCAAATCGATCGTGTATTATTGTTAAACGATCGTAGAGTTACTCTCCCTGTTTGTAAAGTCGATTTTGTTCGCAGAGTAAATCTTGAGTTAGTAGTGCAGCTGTCAATTGATCGATGAGCAAAAATGAAGTTTAAGTCAGAATCTTCGAGCAGATAGTAGAGCTGCCTAAGCAATCATCGAGCAAATCATGAAGCTGCTTATGCAATCTTGAAGCAGATCGTAGAGTAACTCTGCCTATTCATAATGTGTAAGTTATTAGCAGAGTACTCTATGTGATTGTAGAGCATTGAAAGAAAGATTGCTGAAACTGCAAAGTTATCTTAGAGCTAAAGTCGAAGTCGCAGAGTCTACAAAGGTCGTAGAGCTGCCTTGGGTACTGTAAAGTAATCTGATTGATCGTAGATCAGAAAGAGTATCTATGAGTTGAAGACATCATAGAGCAGATAGTAGAGCAGATCGTAGAGCTGCCTCATCCATCGTAGAGTAGATCGTAGAGCTACCTCGTCTATCATAGAGTAGATCATAGAGTTACACCGGTCATCGTAGAATAGAACGTCGAGTGAAGCTAGTCAAGACTCTACGTTCTTTAGTAAACTCAACGATCAAGTCAAGCTTGAAGAACATGTCAGAACGGTTATAAGTCTGACAAGTACAGAGTATTACAGAGCAAAGATTTCAAGAATGTTTCTCACCATCTTCAAATTCAGAAAGAGGATCAATTTGAAGTTGTGTCTAAACAGCTAGAATAAAGATATGACATCACTAGAGTGTGGTAGAAGAGTCTGTAGTTTGATGAGACTTTTTGCAGAGCCGAAAGCAATATGTCTACCTACCCTCAAAGTAGTTGCCTGAGAATATCTTGGGGCAGAACATTAAATACGCCAACGGGAACTCTCTAACATGACAATTTCTAAAAGTCTATAAAAGGCATACTAAGATTCAAATCTAAGTACAAATCACCAAGAACAAAAAGTTGAACCTCTGCTAAATTTATAAAGCTCTACTCTACGACTCAGTACAAGTTCAAAGTTGCTAAGTACTAGAAGACGTCAAGCATCATTGCAAAGCTTAGTAGCAGCACAAACAATATCATTTCAATAATGATTCAACTTGGTCTCAGTGACCATTATACCAAGACTAAGTGACTTGAAGAGATCTCAGTGATCTAGGGACTCAATGTCTAGTATTCCAAGACTAAGTGACTTGAAGAGATCTTAGTGATCTAGCGACTCAGTGTCTAATATTCCAAGACTAAGTGACTTGAAGAGATCTTAGTGATCTGGGACTAAGTGTCCACATTCCAAGACTAAGTGACTTGAAGAGGTCTAAGTGACTTGGTCTAAGTGACCATTGCCGAGACTTAATGACTCGAAGGAATCTCAGTGGTTCAGTTGTAATAGATCTTAGTGATCTGGTTTTAGTGACCCATCCTTAGTGGATATCCTACTTGTTGAAGTAGAAGAGTGGACAAAGAGTGTTGATACTCCGAACCACTTAAAAACATCTTGTGTCATTTACCTTAAGCATTTACATTCAATCATTAACTGCTATAAACTGTTTTATCTATCTGTGACTTATCTTCGCATGAACTAAAGTTAGAACTGAGATTTCATTAAATCTTTAAGGGGGATTTTATACTCATATTCCACTGTGCTAAATTAATTGAACTGATTAATTATCTGGTAATTATCCTTGTTAAATTGAAAAGTTTTAAAGGATCTATTCAACCCCCCTTCTAGATCTCTTTGTGCCTTTGGGAAACAACATCACTGATAATCAAGAAATTGATATCAATGCGGTATTTGATTTTAACTCTCTAGATGTAGATATAGATGATCTAAGAGTTGCATTGCATGACATTACATCCGATTTGCATAAGTATATGAAATGGTTCAGGGTTCTATCGAAGGACCATTCTCTCCTTCAAGAGGAGCAAGAGAAAGTACAAGTGGAGTTAGAAACAGCTCTATGAAATGCTAGCTCTCTCTCCAAGCTTGAACTTGAGAATGAGAAATTGAGAAAGATAACTGAACAATCTACACAAAGAGAATCAACTCTAGTTTTTAAGATTGAGGAGCTAGAGAAGACTATCTCTACATGGAATATATCTTCTTCTTTAATGAACTCCCTGATTACAAGTCAGAGATCAGTCTCAGATAGATCAGGACAAAGGTTTAGGGATTCATCCTCAGATCGAAGTTTGGACACAATGCTTTTATCCCCCATAGAAGTATTGTGTTTGTGAAATCCACAGAGGTTGCTGAGCCAAGTATTTTGAGATGTACAATCTCTGTTGATCAAGTTGTGATCCTTGATAACAATAGATCACACACTGGCCTAGGATTCAAGAAACTGCATGGTAAGGTTAACACTACCTTCAAGCCTCGAAGGATCGTAAAGTCAAGTCATACTCACTCTACGAACCAACCAGGCAAGAAACGTAAAGTCAACTTCCACCCTACGAATCTCAGAATCGTAGAGCAGTGTGGAAGAAGAGAGAATACGAGTCTATAAGAAAGGTAATAAGTGTCTATCGTCCATAATGTTCTTATAAAGAAGGAATCCACAAACACACGCACAAGCATGCATCATATAAAATGCTATAACTGTCATAAATATGGATATGTTATTACTATGTGTCATTTTGATGATTATCTTGTTTATTATAAACCTAGAATCAAGCAAATTTGGGTCCCAACAAGAATTAACAAATCATGACCCAAGCAAATTTGAGTACCAAAATAAAGGTTAATGTTTATTGTAGGAAAGGATCTCCCCTAGTTCAATCTAGTATCTCAATAGTGGATGCTCAAGGCACATGACTGACAACAAAGCTCTCCTGTCGAACTTCAGAGAAAAAGATGGTCATGCAATTGTCTTTGGAGACAACTCTATAAAGACTAGAGGATATGGCTCTATAGGAAATGGTGCAGTATCTTTCAGCAAAGTGGCATTTGTTGAAGGTTTGAATCATAATCTCCTGAGCATCAATCAACTATGTGATAAAGGGCACCAAGTAATCTTCCTCAATAACTAGTGTCAAGTTAGAGACCTGAAATCAAACTCTTTGAAGCTGACCAGAACTAGAGAAGGCATTGTGTACATGGTAAATCTTGTAAAACTAAGTTCAACAGAGACTTCCTGCTTCTTTGCTAAAGCCTTAGAAGATGTCAGCTGGCTGTGGCATAAAAGACTATCTCACTTGAATTTTAGAATTATGTCAAAACTTGCCTCTAGAGATCTAGTTTCAGGCTTATGAAAGCTAAACTTTGTTAATGAAAAACCTTACAAAGCTTGTCAGCTAGGAAAGCAAACCAAAATCTCATTCAAGAGCAAAACAGTCAACTCCAATTATAGGCCTCTGCAGTTACTTCATATAGATCTCTTTGGGCCTATCCCGACTGTCAATCTTGGAGGAAAAAGGTACTTACTAGTCATAGTAGATAACTATACCAGGTTCATATAGGTATTCTTCCTAAGCTCTAAAGATGAGAGAAGCTCTCAATTGATCAAATTCAAGTTGATTGAGAATGAGAAGGGCGAGAAGATTAAGGTTATAAGGAGTGATCATGGATTAGAATTCCATTTCTCAGAGGTGGACAAGTTCTGTGAAGATAATGGTATTCATCACAACTTCTCAACTCTAAGAACTTCACAACAAAATGTAGTAGCTGAAAGAAAGAACATAACTCTTATAAAGGCAAGAAGGACTCTTCTAGCCGCAACACGATTACCTAAGTATTTCTGAGCTGAAGCTATCAATATCGTCTGCTACACTCAGAATTGATCATTTATTCACTCCACCTTCAAGAAGACGCCCTACGTGTAACGATCCAGAATTTGTACTTAGCTTGTAGTTACGGTTTTATGGAAAAACTGAATTTTTATGAGTATTACTCTATGTTACGTGCCTAAAGCTCGTATTATGATCTAGATAGTATTCATATGTTAGAATTAACGAACTAGGGTTTCATACGAAGAAATAAAAATTTTCCCGAGAAAAAGACGAAATAGCACTATTCACGCTAAAAACGCCTTTCACGTTTTTTGAAATTTCAAAAGACACCATAGCATTTATATGATGTCACGAGTCGTAATATCCAATAAAATTCAAAAACGGATTTCATAGTTTTTCAGCCTATGGATCAGATTACGAAAAGTCAACCGAAAGTCGACAAAAGTCAAAGTTTAATCGTTAATCCATCGGGCCTTGTTTTTGGAAGCCCAATAGAAGAAATGTAGGAGGCCCAAGAGAATTTAATTAAGGCCCAAACAAATTATTAAGAAAGCCCAAAGAAGGGCCCAATCTTAATGTTAAATCAAGCCCAAAACCTAATTGGATCAATGCGGGTCAACCATAGATCGATGGGTGGGCTAAAAAGGGATGGAGCAACCCATGTGGGGCCCCGAAGGGGGGTGGTGGGCGGCCATGTAGGGTGGATGGCTTCTTGGAGAAGCTTGGTAAAGCTTCTCCACTAAGCTAAGTAATGCATTAAATGAAAAGCCTTAAAAGTCTTGGTTGGTGGAGTTAACTTAGCCATGCTCAAGTTAGGCAAGGGTATGGTTGCAAGGATTGAGAAGTTAGAGGGGAAAGACCACACAAGACCAAAGCCAAGGGTAATACTTACAAACCCTAGCAAAGGTTGCACAATGCCCAAACTAGCCCAAGCCTTGGAAATCCTATAAATAGGAAGCTCATTTCTTCACAATCCTTACCAATTAACTAAACTAAGAAGAGAAACTCTAGCAAAATTATAAGAGAGAGAGAGAGAGAGATTTCAGATTGAGCAAGGAGAGAAGGAAGGAAGAGCAAGCCACTTTGAAAGTTAGTAAGATCATCCAAGAATAGCCAAGAAGATAAGAACCCTAAAATCACTCTTATGCTTTTCATATAGTTAGGAAGTGCATTGTTGGTGGTTGTTATGTATGTTAGGTTTGTATATAACGCGAACATGCAATCAAATTACATAAATAAAACGGAAGCGCGATAAAATCAGATTTTAAAATTTTATACAAACCATTACCATGATCTTTCTTTATGCACAATTATTAATTAAATGAAAGAAATAGGGAATAAGAAATTATACCCTCGTAGAACCGTGCTTCCTCGGGTACAAGTTCAACTCCAATTCCTTCGTGATCTCCTTGTATTCTAACGATTAAATTTCTTCCTTTGATCAATGTTAGCCACCGAAGTGTTTGACCTCTAGAGGTGATCCACCAAGGAATAATATTTGTTCAAGAAGATGGATGTTGGTAAAACCCTAGTTTCTATCTCTATAGAAATTGTAAGTACTCTCCATAATTCTTATGCAAGAGTGTGTAACCCTAATCTTGAAAGTAATATGCACACAAACCAATCATATTTGATATGATATAGCATATATAATTTGTAATCTTATTGTTCAGTTGTTGAATAGTTATGATATGATTCCTGATTTTGTTATTATTCAACTGTTATACTTGTTGAGCCATTATATGCTCATTCTTGCTTAAATTAAATGTTTTTTCAGTTAAGCCAGAGGTTGCCGAAGGTTCCCGTCGGTGTTAGGTTTGTATATAGCGCGAACATGCAATCAAATTACATAAATAGTGCGGAAGCGCAATAAAACGGATTTTAAAATTTTTCATACAAACCATCACCATGATCATCCATGTGCTCAATTATCAATTAAACGAAAGAGATAAAGTATGAGAATCATACCCTTATAGAACCATGCTTCCACAGGTACGAGTTCACCTCCAAATCCTTCGCGTTCTCCTTGAATTCCACCGATTAAATTCCTTCCTTTGATCAACGTTAGCCACCAAAGTGTTTGGCCTCTAGAGGTGATCCACCAAGGAACAATAGTTGTTCAAGAAGATGGGTGTTGGCAAAACCCTAGTTTTTATCTCTATAGAAATTGCAAGTACTCTCTCTCTCCAATTCATATGGAAGAGTGTGTAACTGTCTAACCTTAAATCATGATAAGACTCCTCTTATTTATAGATATAGGGAACCCTCCTAAACTATTTAGGATTAGGGTTTTTATTTTAATTAAACTCCTTTAATTAATTGAATTCCTAATCCAATTAGGAATTCATGAGAGAGTACTTCTATTAATTAATTCTCAATCCCTATTAGGAATTAAATAATAGTAATAGTAATAATAATAATAAGACCCCTCTTATTAATTTATATTTAATATTTCCAAAATATTAAATAATAAATATTAAGCTATTTAATTTAGTCTATCTCCATAGATTAAATTAAATATACTTGACTTATTATTACGATTATGCCATTTACTTCTTAAATAAATATTTTCCTTTTGCGGTGTGACCCTTTAGGTTCTCCATATTAAACCGGTTATGAATAAATCGATTAGAACAATTCTAATTTTATTTAAATAAATAAATTAAACTATTTAATTCATTTAAATAAATAATATTTATTCTACAATAAGGGTAAGCCCCCTTAGCGATTAACGACTTTCCAGATAATATAGATTTCAACATTAATCACAAAAGAACCTTTTAGTGAATAGTTACCGTACAATTCAATCCTTCTACCATACAATGTCCCAATTAAATATAAGACATGGAATTACTGTCAAGTCTTATTTTATTTAATTATATGTATTTCAATTCTCCAATGAACAACTCTAAATAATGCAAATTAGAAACTCTTTTCTAATTTCATTCTGCCTTGGCCAAGGACTACTGAGTTGTCATTTATCGAATCACATAGGACATTCACATCTTTTACTAGACGTGGTAGATTCTTTGTTGATCATTCACCTATCTCCATGTACAACTTATTATACCCAATCATACCCTTTGTTATACCCTAAAGGTCTTAAGGGACATGTCAAAGTATAACTCATCATACACAAGATACTATGATGATCTCAAGTCCTAGGATCACTTATACTACTATCATTAGAGAAATTCCTATTGACAGTCGAGTAAAACTCCATTAGGTATTCCTTAGCGAGCCACGTTTAGTGAACTTATTCTCCAATAAGCACCTACATACTTGTTTTAGTGTCTCCACACAAATGATTATGAGATAAATCATCATCTTCTTAAGAGCAAGCAACGTATATACTAATCTATCCGGATTCACTAATCCCCTTTTTAGTAATCCAACGATTAGGAACGATTTTAGTTTGTGAGCTATCTAGAATTTAGATCTCATTAGCATGATCACCATCATGATTCTAAAAGCATTGCTCAAAACTATGGGTTTATCACATTTAATATAACAGCACTATGTAGATAATATAAAATGCCTTTAATAACCGAATAAGATTACAAAGTATATGCAACATCATATCAAATATGATTGGCTTGTGTGCATACTACTTTTAGATATTATGTTCACTAGCTACACTCAACATGCTCTCTCTCTCTCTCTCAAATACTTAAAACTTTAATCAGGAAATGGCTCTTATAGGTTATTATGTGATATGATACATGTGTGTATATATATATATATATATGTACTCTGTGTACGTCAACAATTATTTATTAGTGGCAAAAAGTGAATTACATACTCCTCATAATTCTTGTTGGTTTAACATAAAAATTCTTTTTATATTTTTTTTATCTTCAAAGAAAACAGCTGTACTCTATCAGCCCTCTTTTGTAATCCTGGTTGCTATACTGAAGGTACGTTCAATGAAGAGCTATGGCTAGGGTTCACGGACTGGTACCAATAGCCACAGAAAAATAAAATAAGAAAAAGAAAAAGAAGAGGAAATCAAAGTAATAACTGAACTCATAATTATTAGTTGCTGCTAATTTGGGTCTTGTTCTTTAGGTGCCATAGGATTTTTATACTTCAAAATATCTTCTTTAGACTAGACTCAACCCATTAATAATGGATACTTGGATTAGTGACAGATTCTGTTAGAATGGTTACATATGGAAGTAGTCACTTGCTTGTGTCTATAGTTATCAAGTAATAAACATGGGGCAGTATATGCCTGAATTTTGACAATATAGGAACTATATTGTATACAAAATGCTTATTCGTAAAAAAAAGACAAAGAGTAGAGTCCAAGGTAAGTGACTAGATAAAACGATCTAAGTACATGAACTTTATTTGTATTTTTTTCATATTTGAACTTTCCAAAATTATTTTTAGAATTCATGGTTAATTTCGAATGTACACGACAAATTTTGCATCGAGCTTCATATTATTGGTAGGTTCTGTAGTTGAAATAAGTTTAGCCTAAATTTACCTAAGGTAATTCAAGATTCAAATACAAAATATCAGAGAGTTTGAATAGACATGAATATTACCTAAGATGATACCAAGAGAAAATGTTAAATGACCACCTTTTAACATTTTCTCTTGGTATCATCTTTAGGTAATATTCATATCTATTCAAACTCTCTGATATTTTGTTTTTGAACCTTAAATCATCTAAGGTAAATTTAGGCCAAACTTATTTCAAATTAGGCAATAATTTTAGCTTAATTTCAAATAGAACAAAGGGGTTTATACCTGGAGTCCGGCACGAGATGACCTGGAAATTGGCCTTTTCTTATTATCCTTCTCCTTGTTAGCTGTTGCCGCTACAACCGTCACGGTCGTCTTTCCAGCCAATAGCCCCTTCCTGCCTTTTCCCGCCATTTTTTCGGGCTAAAATCGAATACCCAAGTTTGTTATGATAAGCACAACAATCAAATAGATATATATGTGTGCACAGTTAGGGTGAGACAATTACTTGCAATCTTGGAACTCTTGACACGTGGTCTTTGTTATATGTTGTAGCAGAATTTTCTACAACAACTATAAGAATGGAGACATCTATATGGCAAAAGACTAAAGGGATTTAGAAGGGTATTAAAAAAAGAAAAGTGATAACCAAAAACTGACACATCCGAGAATTATAGAATAACTAGCTAACAAGGGAGATATAGCTCTCCCAACACAACGTTGCACTGCTGCCCCAATTTCTCAATTGACAATACCAAGCTTTCAAATTTAATTTTTGTTTGATAAGTAAATCTTTCAAAATAGTTAGGATCTTAAACCCTATAGATTTTCCCCAATATAGTACCCAATTCAGATTAAAGTTATACTCATCATCCAAATCAACCAACAAGGATTTCATATCCTTTGCAATATGTTCAAACTAAGAATTCAAACAATTAAAAAGTAATTATATATTTGTTTATAGCATGTCCTAAATTATGAATGCACTTTATCAAAAATTCATACAAAAAGTTCAAAGTTCTACTTCAATGAGACAGAGCCCCTAAACTTCTGTTTCAAATCATCTACCAATTAAGTCATAGTAAGGTGGAGGAAATGCATGTAGATTTTTCTAATTAGTCATAGAAAAAGTTCATACCATAAATAGTGTACTATGTGATCGGATTTATAAAACCCTCCCCCATTTCCTCAATAAGTAAATCTTTGGTCCAACCTACATGAATATTCAATACACCATTAGCAGAAATTCAGGAAAAAAAGAAGTTGCCCCCAAATCCAAAAGACTTTAACGGAACAACGTCAAATGCTACATAAATTAGCATCATACCATAATAAAAACAAGAAAAATATTACACTATCTTTAATGTAAATTTGAGATTCTGTCGTCAATAGAGAAATCATCATAGCAAATACATTAGAAAACTTTCAGCAATTACACTATTTTTAAGTTGTTAACTAGCCTAAGATACATACAACATAAAGAATTTGCTTATGAAACACTATTGATGCTAATAACACAAACAATATAATAACCTTTAAACTCTCTAGATCAGAAGTATAGAGCAAGAGATTAATTTACAGTGCAAAAAAGACATTGTCACTCTGTAGAAATTAATCAAGACCACATTTTACTTCCTTTTTTTCCCTATGAAGAGCTAAAAAGGAGTGAGAAGGGGGAAAAAAGGTACCATTGAAACAGTAGAAGCATATACTAGTTAAGACATTAGTTTTCAACAAAATACAGAATTAGATTTAAAACATTAAAGTTTTAAGGAAAAGGGGCAAATAATCAAGAACAGAACTTCATAAGTGTGACGCCCCCAAATTCGGGTCTCCAACTACCCGGATTCGGTCATCACGATCCAACACACCATTCACCTCTAACAACATACATTGACTAAAAGGCGGAATATAACAAACATATGTTGTTCATTAGAAAGGTGTTACTAGTCCCAAGATACAATAACCTTAATACATAACCCAAATCATACCCTAAATAATAATCAGGGTTAAATTACATTAATAGCAATTACGCTAAACATAAACTAAAGCCAGCTACGTGAAGCCTATCACTTCATCTTTTCTTTACCCTTTCCCTTTCCTGATGTCTCGGGTTTAGCTGCAATGAAAGTCATGATATAGCAAGGGTGAACAACTAGTTGCTCAACAAGTTAAAATATAACAATAAAGGATATACCATGATGAAGGGAATATAGAATGATAATTCAACAATACAAATATCGGAAACAAGAACAATAATTTCTTTTAGAACAATTAATAGTCGAGTAGACTTTGAACAATAACTTCCAAAGGAGTCAATAGCTGGTTGACCCTTTGGTTACTGGCTACAGAATAAGTACTTAAGGGGATCAGCCTCGCGTACGCTATGTATATGCATAACATTTAACTCTGCTGTTTGTACCTTATATACGGTACCTGGGGTACTCCCCTATAATAAAGGGGGTGTTCATTTCAGTCTAACAATCCTCACCATTGATTGGTTCAGATAGCTTTTATAAATTCTCACATGCTTGCCTGACCGAACAAGGGTACAGACTCATTCTTAATTAGTCCGTGAATTACCGAACTTTAATAAATGTACGAATCCAAAATGCACCCAGTGCGAGTGTCAATAATATCATAGATGTGGAATAATTGTAAACTGATTAAACCATTTAAGCATTCTTGGAAATAGAGTTCAGGAGAAAGGGAACTTGCACAACATATACCTCTTTGCACGAAATAACTAGTGCATAAGGTTTAGAATTTGCTCAAATATAAATTGAGTTAAGAAACTGGCATAATACATCACATCCTGCTCGAATGTAAATTGAGTAGGGTTAAAGGAAACTTGCCTGTTTGCTCAGCTACAATTAATTTTAGCTTTAACTAATTGGCCTTGAACGACCTATCATTTGATAAAGTCGATTCATCAATTAACATCGCATAATCATATATCGGTACCAACCCCCCTCTTATGCTATTTATTTAGCAGATAAACAATTCACATAGCATATAAGTCATTAGACCATTCTCAATCCCATAAGATACTTAATTAATCTGTAGACCGAGAAATTATTTACTAACAATGTTTCTCTTAAGTGATAAGCATTTGTTAACCATTAACATTACTCTACCAATTCCATCAACATTCAATTTCTATCTGACCGTAGTTAAATAGAATTTAATTCATGTCCTCTAGTTATTATTTTAAACAACTAGTCATATTTATTTATTACTTGGCTATTCAAATTGGAAACCTTACTTGTCTCTAATTATTGGATAGTAATCCTTGTTTATTATTTATAAAATAATTAATAATTTATTAGTGCATTATGGTTTAATAGCAACTAAATAATAATTGATCTCTTATTTAGTTTTATTTGCACTTAATTACTATTCACCTTTAAGGGTAATTAAGTAATTATTTCCCCTTATTTCTTATTTAACATTAATTAAATAATTAATGTATTAATTCCACACATACTTAATTATTATTTAATATTAATTAAATAATCATTAAGTGTTTATTATCTTTATTTATTGTTTAATAATAAATAATCAATTTATTTAATTTACTCGTACTTAATTATTATTTAATGTTAAAAATTAAATATTTATTATTTGTTAAATAATAATTAATTTATTTATTTAATTTACTCATACTTAATTATTATTTAATGTTAATTAAATAATTATTAAATATTTATTAATTTTTTATTCGTACTTAATTATTATTTAATAATTATTAAATAATAATTAATTATTTATTATCTTTATTTATTATTTAATGTCAAATAATAAAAAATTAATTTATTAATAAATTTTTTTTTATTTTTTTTAAATACAAACAATAACTAATAATTCATCCAATAATATTACGTCTAGTTATTAGTAATTACATAATAGTTAAATAATTATTATCCCTAGTTTATGGTTTGATAATAATCACTTAATTGTTGACCATATTATTAACCTTTCCACAACAATCCAAGTATTACATAATGGTATATTTTCTTCCTTTATAAGCAGGCCGCAACCAACAACCACGTTATCACACAACATAACCAATTCCTGCAAATCTTATGTTAGGCTTAACTCGATTATTACTCAACACAACACGGAAAAGAAAAGAATTTAATCAACAATTGCTTATAGACATTTCGTCGAATACCTTGTGAGCGTACCAAGGGTCGACGCTGGCCTAGTCCTTAGACAAAATCATACTGCCCGAACCTTATGGTTCTTCAATATACAGAGTTTCAAATCAACAATCACACCCAACACAGATTCAAGATACAAGCTTGTATGGCAACAACGAAACATAACAACACGTGGTCCTACATTTGCGAAAAACCAAACACATAACATAAGACATCTGAGTTCCATAACAGTTATTGAACACATAGACCAAAGTTTGATTTTATAATCCATGTTGCTGACAGAAAAATTAATACCAATATGAAACGCAGTTTTGTTCAAACATTACAACAAACACATGGGGGTATTCTAAGGCTCGACATTGGCCTATTAACAGTACATCCTCACGCTACCTGAACCTTTTATGGTTCTTCAATACATAAATTTCCCAACCACAATCACAACTAATAACATAGAAGGAAGGAAAACGAAAGGAAATCGACACAAAAGGGACCACCATGGCAACTGGGTTTATACCTTAAGGCTGAGTTGACACCGACCGAGCTCCTAGCGGCTGTCCTTCGTCTCCTCCCGAAATAGATGGTGAAGCCGACTGGCATCCAGCGGCTAGCTTCCCTTTCGCCCTGCCTTTCCTTCTTAACCCTCACTCTCGTATGGCACTGATTTAATTCAGACCCAAAGAGCCCAACAGCTCGGCTAGAGGAATTTGGGGTCCCTATTTATATGGCGAGGTTTCCCCAATTGCTGGGTAATATCCCAATTGACATACTAGAACCCAACAGGTAGAGGGGAGTAGCTGGTCGGCAGTCCCTCACGCTCGGTAGGTGAAGTGGCCTATGGCCGCTTGTTGACGACCTTCACAGCCCCCTATGCCGCCCAATCGCGCTTAACCTCTTGGTCCGAGTGGTTATCGCTCGGTCGCCCACGCCCTCATACGCTCCACCTGCCTCGAACCTTGGTAGCCACCGGTTATTGAGCTCTCCCCCCAGTCTAAGCCGTCGGTCCCTTCACCTGTCACGCCCAACCCTCTGCCCCCACCCGTCCATCTGATTGATTTTGAGGGTTTAGGTTCCCTTAGCTCGGTGTAATCCCAATTGAATTACCGATTGGGTTTTCCCCAATTAACTTAGTAATGGACCCAACCCGGTAGGAGAAGGAATGGATCCGTCTGAAAATGCAGGGGAATGGGTTTAGCCCAATTGGTCTAATAAAGGCTTGCCCCAGCCCACTCGGTTTGGCCCAACAGGAAATGGAAAGGAATTTGGGTTCAGCCCAATTAATATTGGGTCAGCTGAAATAAAAAGAGAGATATGACCCAATTAAAATTAATAACATTATGTTTCTAATATTTAAATTAAATAACTAATTCAATTAATTAATTATTTAAAAATGTTTGTTTTAACAATAATTCCACATTCGAATTTATTTAATCCGATAATGATAAAATGAAATTATTTATTTAATTTTTTCCAATTTTCTTGCCAACCAATTCTTAGGGTTAAATCACTAATTTATTCAAACTATCAGTGCATCTCTTTATTGCAAAGAAAATTGTTAGATCATATGGTTATATAATTTAATAATAATACTCCATATAGATCTAATTAAGTCCGTAAAATTAAAGAAGATAAATTTCACATATCCAAATAAATTGGTAATAAGGTTTAAAATTCTTGGATATTACATTCTCTCCCCCTTATAAAAATTCCGTCCTCGGAATTTCAATCTAAGGTTACTCAAATAACTGCGGATAATTTGCCCTCATCTTCTCCTCGAGTTCCCACGTAGCTTCTTCCACCGCGTGATTCCTCCAGAGAACTTTAACGGAATGAATGATTTTATTCCTCAGCTTCTGCTCCTTCCTATCCAGTATTTGGACAGGAATCTCCTCGTACGATAAGTCCTTCTCGACTTGAATTGGCTCATAGGAAATAACATGCTTGTAATCTGGCTTCTATGGATGTAACACTGATATATGGAACACGTTGTGAATGTGCTCAAGTTCAGAAGGTAACGCTACCTCGTACGCCACTTCGCTTATTTTCCTTAATATTTCAAAAGGTCCTATGAACCTAGGGCTTAATTTGCCCTTCTTCCCAAAACGGATCTTCCCTTTCTAGGGAGATACCTTCAAAAACACAAAGCTACCAACTTCAAAGTCTCTTTTCTGACGATGTAAGTCAGCATACTTCTTCTGACGATCCTGAGCTGCTACTAAATGTTGTCTTATCACCTTAATGATTTCCACGGTTTGCTGTACCAACTCTGGTCCCAACAACCTCCGTTCACCGACCTCATCCCAACATAGCGGCGTTCGGCACTTCCTTCCATACAACGCTTCGTACGGTGGCATGCCAATGCTAGCATGATAACTGTTGTTGTAAGCGAACTCTACCAGTGGTAAGTGATCGTCCCAGCTGCCCCCTAAGTCCATCACGACTGCTCGGAGCATATCTTCCAAGGTCTGAATCGTTCGCTCGCTCTGACCATCAGTCTGAGGATGATACGCTGTACTCAACCTCAATTGTGTCCCCATTCTTTCCTGTAGACTCCTCCAAAAATTTGACGTGAAGCGCGGATCTCTGTCAGATACAATAGATACCGGCACTCTATGCCGCGATACTATCTCTTTTACGTAAAGTTTCGCTAACTGCTCCAATTTGTACCTGATCTTGATCGGTAGAAAATGGGCAGACTTGGTCAAACGATCTACGATCACCCAGACGACGTCTAAACCTTTCTGTGTCGTTGGAAGTCCTACCACAAAATCCATTGTAATGTGCTCCCACTTCCACTCTGGTGCTCTGTCTTGACCCTCTGACAAGTTAAACACCGGCTGACGTATTCTGCAACTTCTCCTTTCAAATGCGGCCACCAATAATGCTGACGAAGATCTTGATACATCTTGGTGCTACCCGGATGAACCGAAAATTTCGTATTATGGGCCTCCTACAATATTTCTTCCCTTAAGTCTGGTACATATGGTACCCAGATCCTTCCCTCGAACCTCAGCAATCCTGTGCTGTCAATCTTGTACTTCAACGTTTTTCCCTCCGATAGTTGCTTCTTAATGATAATGCACTCTTCATCAAATTCTTGAGCCTCCTTTATCTTATCTAGTAGAGTCGGACCTGCTGTCACGGTAAATAATTTTTCGTCCGTCTCCATCGGATACTTAACCCCCAATTCCAGACGCTCAAAATCCTTTATCAATTCCTCCTGAGTTGTTAGCTGCATCAATTTCACCTTGCCTTTCCTGCTTAAGGCATCAGCCACCACATTTGCTTTGCCCGGATGGTACAGAATCTCACAGTCGTAATCCTTGATCAATTCTAACCATCGGCGCTACCTCATGTTCAGCTCCTTCTAAGTGAAGATATATTTTAGACTCTTGTGATCTGTATATATCTCGCACTTCTTCCCGTATAGGTAGTGCCTCCAAATTTTCAAGCCGAAAATTACCGCGGCTAACTCCAGGTCATGAGTCGGGTAACCCTTCTCATAGTCCTTCAGCTGACGTGATGCGTACGCCACGACCTTGTCGTGCTGCATCAGCACACAACCAAGACCTTTGTGTGACGCATCGCTATACACTACGAAACCCCCAGTGTTGTCTGGTAAGATCAACACCGGTGCTTGGCTAAGTCTCTTCTTCAACTCCATGAAACTTTCCTCGCATTTCTCCGACCAAACGAACTTAACTGTTTTTCTGGTGAGATTGGTCAATGACGATGCTATTTTTGAAAAATCTTGTATGAATCTCCGATAGTATCCTGCTAATCCCAAGAAACTCTGGATTTCTGTTGGCGTCTTCGGCTGCTCCAAATTGATAACCGCTTCTACTTTTGCTGGGTCCACCGAAACACCATTTTTGTCGATGACGTGACCCAGAAATTGCACCCTCTGCAACCAAAACTCACACTTAGAAAACTTTGCATACAACCTCTCCTTTCTGAGAGCTTCCAATACAATCTTTAAATGTTCAGCATGCTCCTCCTCTGACTCTGAATACACCAAGATGTCATCGATGAATACGACTATGAACTTGTCCAAGTATTGTTTGAATACTCTGTTCATCATATCCATGAATGTTGCTGGTGCATTCGTCAATCCAAATGACATTACCAGAAACTTGAAGTGCCCATAACGAGTTCTGAATGCAGTCTTCGGGATATCTTCTTGCCTCACCTTCAGCTGATGATAGCCTGTTCTTAGGTCGATTTTTGAAAAGTATCTCGCTCCCTTAAGTTGATCAAATAAATCGTCAATCCTAGGTAGCGGATACCTATTCTTAATCGTAACTTTGTTCAACTCCCGATAGTCGATACAAAGCCTCATCGAACCATCCTTCTTCTTTACAAACAGAACTGGCGCTCCCCACGGGGACACGCTTGGTCTGATATAACCCTTGTCTAATAGTTCCTGTAGTTGAACCATCAACTCTTTCATTTCTATAAGTGCCATTTGATACGGCGGCTTCGATATTGGTGCGGTTCCCTGTACCAAATCGATTACGAACTCAATTTCCCTGTCCGACGGCAGTCCCAGAAGCTCATCTGGGAAGACATCGGCGAAATCCCTCACGATTGGTATTTGACTTATCTCACCCCCGACCTGACGAGTATCAACCACATGGGCCAGGTAACATACGCAACCTTTCTTAAGCAATTTCTTTGTTTGCATTATAGTAAGACAACAAGATTGTCTTGGTGATTTACTACCATAGAATACCACATTTGACTTATCAGGAGTCTTCAGGTGTACACATTTCTTCTTACAGTCAATAACTACTCTGTGAATTGATAGCCAATCCATTCCTAGGATTACATAAAACTCTCCTAGTCGAATTGGTATCAGATCCACATTAAGCTTAACTCCTCGCAATTCAGCACAACAGTTCCTATGAATGCATTCTACGGGGATAATTTCCTTGTTTGCTACTTCTACGTTCATAGGGTGTTCTAACTTTTCACGAGGTAAATTTAACTGATTAGCAAACTCTTCGGAAACAAAAGAGCAGGTAGCACCCGAATCAAATAACACATATGCATTTATATCATTGATTGGGATGATACCTGACACCACGTCCCTAGATTCCATTGCATCCTGAACGGTCATGTTGAATGTGCGTGCTGTGGGTCTGTTGGCTTGACTGGCTAGTGCCCCGTACCTCAGCCGGTTGTTGTTCCCGCTGTTGTTGCTGCTCCTGTTGCCACTCCCGACGTCACCCATCCTCTTCGGGCAATCCTTAATCTGGTGGTCGGGTGATCCGCAAGAGAAACATCCTCCTTTCTGTTTATTATGGCACTGAGGAGCCATGTGTCCCGGTTGTCCACAACGGTAACAAACGCTCTTCCCCTTCATACACTCCCCTGAGTGATTCTTCCCGCAGTTGCTGCACCTTCCACCCTTCTTAGCCTCTCCTCCAGATTTATTCCTCTCGGACGATTGGCTTTCATTCCATTTGCGCTTATTGGGGTTTCTGCCTCCGCTGCTCCCCGCCCTGGCTACTTCCTGACTCTTCTTTCTGTCCTGATTGAATCGTGCCACTACTTCATTGCCCCCTTCCACAATGATAGCTCTTTCCAGTAGTTCTGAGAAATTCTTAATTTTCAGTATCGCTACTGACTTCTAAACCCATGGTTTCAGTCCCAACTCAAACCTTCTTGCCTTCCTGGCCTCGGTGTTCACCTGGTGTGGGGAAAATCGGGCCAACTCATTGAATTTTGTCGCGTACTCTGCGACAGTCATATTCCCCTGTTTTAGTTCTAGGAACTTAACTTCCATGTCCTGCTGTGCATTTTCCGGAAAGTAATTTTTGAAGAACAGCTCTTTAAATCTTTCCCAAGAAATGACTCCCTCACCTGCTCGTCCTTTATTGGCCTTCCACCAATAGTTAGCCTCGCCATTCAGCATGAACGTGGCAAATCCTGTTTTCTGTTCTTCAGCCACCCGTGCGACCTCGAAGACCTTCTCTATTTCTTCGATCCAAGTCTGTGCTTCGATTGGGTTGAGAGTTCCCTTGAACTCGGGTGGTCCAAGCAGTTTGAAATCCTTAAAACTAGCCAAATGATGCGCTGGCCCGGGTACTGGTGGGGTCCCTACAGGTGGCGGTCTCATTTGCATAGCTTCTTCCAGCATCTCTGCGAACACTCTCATTGGATTGGGTTGATCTCCAACCTCGCTTTCTGACTCCTCAACCCGTTGGTTGCGCGGTCGTCTTCTCGGCGGCATGATCTGATAAAGGAAAACCGCTGCCTTTTATAGTTTCATGTTTTACATAATATGGTATTGAAATCAGCAATCAAGAGTAGAAGCATCTATCAAACACACTTGATTTAAATAAAACAAAAACATTTATATTTATATACCACTATTTTGTTACAATCGGACTAAACCTGTGGCATACTTTTGTAAATGCGCTACCGCATGCCCTATCAATCACCAACCATCCCCTAAGACAAAAAGTGGGGAATAATAACTTTCCACCCCTCATAACAAACAAAAGTTGGGGTTTAACTGCTACCCCAAACATGCTATAAAATATAGGGGTTTACAACATACATATGTCCCTATTATAACAAAAGGTGGGACCTACTGCACCTATAAACATGACAAAACAAAACAAGACATTCATCCTAACACGTCACTACATGTCGTGACGAATCTGTGCCTGCTAACCTGAAGAAAATGCTCCACCCATGACTCGGCAACGAACCGAGCGACTAGATTCTCCCATCTCAGTCCGAGGCCTCCTATAGGCTGCATCCAAAGCTAATCTCAATGTCTCTATCCGCACAGCTCCCGCTTCTAATGTAACGACCGGGAATTCTGAAATTTCCTTGTAATTCGAATTTTTGAATATTTGTGAATATATTATATTTTATTAATATTATATTTGTGTTACGTGTTTAAAGGTTGTGTGACAATCTAGATTATGTGAAGGTATGAAATTTTACGTGTTATAGTTTTGTTTAAGTGAATAATTGATTCCGCCTAGCGTCGCTAAATCAGTATTCACGGGGCACGTTTGTCGAGACACTATTCGTGCCAGATATTTTTGTCTTTTTCGATGTTAATAAATTTCATAAATACATGTATGTGTACGAATAATTTTTCCAAGTGTTGGAAATTTTATTTGAGCTGATACGTGATTTTATTCGTATCCAAAATGCATTAATGGGTGTTCCGAATATTTGGACAAATCCCATAATAATTATTTCTACCCATCCCAATAATTATGGGAGTACCCATTTTAATTTTGGGTAGAGTTATTTACCAGTTTTGGTACAAAAGTGGGAGTTTTCGGATATATTTTTGTGTATTTGGGTATTTATTTTAGCTTGTTACTCCAAGTGGGAACCACCCAACCACATTTGACCAATCAAATGAGAGCATGGGGGAGTATTTGATGGAAAACTTAAAAAAAAATCTGGCCACCTTGAGCCACTCCCATTTTTCTCCCACTTCTCCCTAATTCACTCCATTTCTCCCAAATAATTCAACCATTTCATTTCTCTCTTGCAATCCATCAGCTCCTCCTTCAAACCCATTTCAGATTCTGCAGAGAGAGAGAGAGAGAGAGAGAGAGAGAGAACTCGCCGGAAAAAGGAGAAGAAGGAGAAGGCCGGCGGAAAAGAAGAAGGTTGCCGGAAAAAGGAAGGAAGAAGAAGAAGGCACGGGTGGAAGAAGGTGAACATCCAAGCAAGGAGAACTCAAGCCAAGCAAGCCTAGCTATCTTCTTAATCATTTAGGAAGGACTTACAGAGGTAAACAACAATCAAATCCATTTCATTCGATTTCATGTTAAGTTTTTTAAGTTTTCTTAGTTTTTGAGCTCTTGAGCTTGTGGATGGACTTTTTAGCGATCCTTGTTGTTTTTGTTTGTGTTGTGTAGACACCCAAATTTTACACTTCGTATACTAACCCTGACAGGAGGGCAAATTCGGCAAATGAACTGGCCTGCGAGAGCAAAGGATGGACAAGTACGGACATTCGACGCCACCGCGACGATTTACAACTGAAACCGACGTGACAACAAGGCTATCCGGAATGAGCATTCCCGAATGATGTGGCATGTCTCCCAGTAATTCCCGGACTACAAAATACGAGCCTGTCGGCGAAAACCGACGTCACGACACGAGAATCGAGGCGTAGCACGAAAATCGAGAAAGTCAAGCCAGCTAGTCGCGGATTGATCTGCTGCCAATGAGTGCGCCTTTTAAAAACACGGAAACCGAAAATCAGCTGAGTGGATGGTGGGCGGCCAGCCAGCTATAGATCAATCTGCGGCTAGCCGCAGATCAATCTGTGGCTGCCCTTCGCAGCCTATTTCAGCTCATTCCTTCATTCAGCATCCAAGAGGTTGACAGGAGCAGTTTTGAAGAAGAAAGAAGGGAAAAACAGCAGCAAAAAGAGCTCGGGAAAGGAGAGAAAAAAGAGAAAAAAGAGAGGAATTAAACTCTTTTGATTAGATTGTATAACATACAACTCCTACACTATTCAATATACGAATTTTATACGCATCGTGGTGTCATTTGCAAGGTGAAATAACCTTCTTTTATAGCATTTTTGTTATATCATTTTGTTAATCTTCTTGTCAATTGGGTTATGTGAAATTTAGTTTTTCTTGTATATTGTTGTGGATCCATGGATTGAGGACTATTAGTGAGGGTTCCAAATGGAACGAAATTCTTCCTAATGGCCCGATGATATCCATTTGATGATTTTTAGCTCGTTATAGCGATGTAGCAATTTTGGATGTGAGCCTAGGAACGCGACCCCGTGGTCCAAATCCGATGATGGACATTTTTGGGTGTATGTAATAGGGCCGATCTACCCTCTATTGTAAATATGTAATTGTCGGGCCTTAAAGCGATACCAAGTCGAAAATCGGGTTTAAGGCCCCGTAATAGTGAAATATGTGATTGTGGGCGTTGGGGTTATTTGGATGGTTTACATGCCCATGAATAGCCCCTACGCGTGTTTATGCTTTATTTGATTTGCAACACAAAAAATTGATTTCAAGTTAAACGATGAAGATTTCTATAAAATCAATCAAAGCAGGTTATTAGCACCACGGGGCTAAAATTTGGAAATGCTAATGAATGTCGGTTCCTATTTAACGAGAAGGCTAAAGAAAAAAATCGTTCTCAAACATCACAAAAATGATTTTATAAAAATAAGTAACGTTTTATTAAATCTTTGTGCATAGGGTTAAAGAGATCCTAGAAGTTGCCCATCATGCTATTTACGAAAGCAACGTATAGATCTCGATTCCTATTTCGACGAAGGTTTAGAAAACTCTTGTTTTTGCCAAAACGACACCTAATGAAAATCTCATGGTTTTTGACAATTAAAATCAAGCATTTCGCATAAAGCTTTCTCGTATAAACCGAAAGACATTCTAAGGCATTCTCAAAAGAAAACACGACTTTTTCATAAAAAACCCAAATGGTTTCTTCATGCAAACTCACCACGACATTCACATAGGCACACACACACGCGCGCGCACATACACACACATTCAAGAATTAAAGGAGAGGAAAAGCATCAAGATTGCGGTAACCGTGTTTCACGAAAGTCGGGGGGTGCCTAACACCTTCCCCTCGCTTAAGCAAGCCCCCGAACTCTATGAATCTCGGTTCGCAGACCAATTAATTCGGAGTCACATATGAGCCAACGATTTATAAAAAACGAAAACTCGGATGAGTTGGTACATCCATTTCAAATATACCAACTGGTGACTCTGGTTAATTGGCTCATCATAAAAAATGATCTTTCAAAACCCCGTCGACATTAATGCCGACCTTTTCCCAAAATCATCTTATAAAAGGCTAAAATTGGAAAGGGTAAACATCGCAAAGGAAGCGATTCCTCCCGGCGTCGACATGTTGGATGTTTGTAAATGTTGTTAAGAGGATATATAAGCTATTAATAACATCAAAGTGGAACAAAAATGCAATAAATCCGTACCTATGCTTAAGGAGGATGAAGAACAGGAAGAACAATGGACTTTGGACATGAACATGGACTGTTGGACGAATTTAGAGGACTTTGTAGCTATGATTCCTTGCTTGTTATGTTTATTTGTTGTTATCATATTGTAGTTCCAAGGGTTACAAAGTTAACCCAACTGGAATCGAGTAAAAAGATGTAAAAACGAAGATTTGGTGATGATTTTAGTGAAGAACACTTAGAACATGCAAAACAGAGCATGAGTTAATATTTTGGACTAGGATTCGGCCATGTTAATGTTAATGGATAACTCTGAATTTTTGATATGTTGTAGCTCTATGTCTTAGGAGTCCATAGAGTCCGGAATGGACCAATTTGAAGGTCTAGAGAAGAAGTTATGAGAATTGGAGTGAAGTAGGGTGAAAATCGCGATGTCTGACATGCCCAGCAGGCCGCTCGCGGGCTGGCACCCACCTCCCGCGCGCCCACGCGCGGCGCGCCTGCGCACGCCGTGCGCCTGGTGCCGCCCGCCCGCGTGTGCGCTGCCCGACTCAGCTTCGACGTTCGTTGGGAAAATGGCCATAACTTTCTCATATGGACTCGGATTTGGACGATTCAAGATGATTCGGAAAGCTTAGAGATAGACCTACAACATCCATAAATTAGAATTGAAATTTATTACCTGGAACAATTTTGAAATTGACCGCTTTTAGGGCTGTTGTGCAAACGGAAGACGTCGGTCATGCGTGTGGGCATCGTGTAATACTTCCGACAATAAAGTAC